>JAWZYV010011902.1:0-358253 GCA_038373885.1 Cheiracanthium punctorium | reverse complement strand
GAAGTAGCAAAAACTATTAACACCGCAATGATGAATTAATTCATCAAACTATACAGCTTTCTATTTATATATCGTACAGCCTCTTTGATGCATTAAAATGATTACATATTCAAGTAATATTGGCAGATCTAAAATCTCATTTGACAAATAGGTTCCATGTAAACATGGAAATTCTCTAACCTTCTGAATATGTAAATATCTTTTCCAGCTCCGAATTTTCCCCTATAAATCAGATAGGAAAGTTATCCGATATGACAAGTATGGTTCAATTCCCTTTCCGATATAGGGATATATCTGGAATACATGTTTTTTTTTAAAGGGCTGGTATCCCCGTTTTATAACATCTTCGCCCATATAAATATATAAAGCAGATACGAATCACTCAAAATTTTGTCGATAAAGAAAAATATAACGAAGAAAACAATATTGCTAAACACACACAGACACATTGATTTTAAAAAGTTTTCCAATACTAATTGTTCTTTTCAACAATTATTTTGCATTCGTTTACATATTATTTATTTTTTTCTTATTGTGATATTTTTTAAGTACAGAACCGAAACATTTATTTTTTTTGTACATTTTTATGGTTGTACTTCGTAGCATCCAACACCTTGCTTTTTTCCAAATAATATCAAATACTATCAGTTCTTTGCTTCTTTCCAACTAATGTCAAATAATATCAGTTCCTTGCTTCTTTCCAACTAATGTCAAATAATATCAAGTTTGGTGTGTATGTTTACAATGCATTTTCAAGATGTTCATGTTTTTAACTATAACACATTTTATGTTTATAAATGAAGTTTGTTAATAAACTTACTCCTTGAAAATGTGCACGTAATACTAATATCTCTTTTAGAAGGACAAACAAAAGAATTGTATGATATTGTGTTTCTGAACCAGCAACCAACATAAAAATGAAGTGTATCTTTGCCTTTAACTTATTCGCAACCATATTGAAAAAGATGCGGCGGAAGATATCCCCCTTCTGTACCCAGCATTGTATCCATTATGGACCTTTGAATGTCTCACTGAACGGAAAATATTTAGTCACGAATAACGGAATGCAGTGTATTGTAGTTTATATGTTTGTAATTTACATAGTTTTTATATTTATGTAGCTTATATGTATATATATATGTATGTATATCTATATCTATATCTATATCTATATATATATATATATATATATATATATATTAAAAGTTCTTTATTTCAAGTTCAAATTCTCTCGTATTCATTTTAATGGAAAGGTACTTAGTTTACAGGACGCGCAAATTCTATTGCATTTAGGTTTCTTGTAAGGCAGGAACATTAAATCTGTCCACCTTATTTCTTTTGCCAGATTTCTTGCACTTTATCCTTAAATAAAAACTATAAAAAGACATGCGTTACAATATATGAAAAGCGCATATAAAACTTGAGCTATCATGCAAAATCAGACCGCATGTTCTAAAACTGTGAATAATTTTTTAGTTTAAAAATAAATGATAGGGTTAAAAAAATAAAAAATAAAACGTAGTCATAAAATTGACATTAAAATAAAAGTAAGTTAAATCTGCAGTTAATGACTGATATATTTAATGATATATGTGTACATTTGATATACACTGCTGGCCATCGTAAATGCAACACCCTGAAGGAAGCATGCAAATAATATGAAATTTACAACATGCATTAGCTGAGGTGAGATATGCAAATGATTAGAAATTCAGCGCAGACGCACATCAAGCGCGCCTGTGGCGCCACCTCAAAGCGCTATTTAAGGCTTGGAGATTTCGACGGTTTCAAGTACAGCAATTGTGTTTTTCTTGCTTTTTTTTCAAAAAAACGATAAATTATGCCTCGTAGGAAACAACGATCATCTTTTGATCAAGTATCCGAGTTTGACAGAGGAAGGATAGTGGCATACCGAGATTGTGGGTTATCTTTCAGGGAAATCGGTCGTCGTATTGGACGAAACCAAACAACTGTGATGCGGATATGTGATCGTTGGGTGCAGGAGGGTACGACGGACAGACGTGATCGACCGCATCGACCTCAGTGCACCACCTCACGTGATGACAGGCAGATTGTACGCATGGCAGTGACGGACCGCTCAGTCACATCACGAACCATATCACAGCAGATTCAGTCTGTAACGCATCATCCAGTGTCTGCGCGTACCATTCGACGTCGTTTACAGCAGAATGGTCTGTCCGCAAGACGTCCGTTGCTTTGTCTACCTCTGACGCGGAACCACAGACGTCTCCGCCGCCAATGGTGCGATGAAAGAAGGATGTGGACGACAGAATGGAATGAAATTCTCTTTACTGACGAGTCACGCTTCTGTATGCAACACCACGACGGTCGGATTCGAGTCTGGAGACACCGTGGAGAGAGGATGCTGAACAGCTGCATTATGCACCGTCACACTGGTCCTGCACCGGGTATTATGGTATGGGGCGGTATCGGATATCTCTCTCGCACTCCTCTAGTACGCATTGCCGGTACTTTAACCAGCCAGCGCTACATCTCCGAGGTGTTGGAGCCAGTTGTCCTTTCTTACCTTCAGGGCTTGCCAACAGCCATATTTCAGCAGGATAATGCACGGCCACACGTGGCACGCATTGTCCAAGGGTTCTTCGTCAATCACCAGATTGAATTGCTTCCCTGGCCGGCGCGCTCTCCGGATCTTTCGCCGATAGAAAACATGTGGTCCATGGTTGCTCAACGACTGACCCAGAGTTCATCCCCAGCTGTCACACCAGATCAACTTTGGCAACGTGTGGAAGCTGCTTGGTCTGCTGTACCCCAAGAACACATTCAAAGTCTCTTTGAATCAATGCCGAGGCGTGTGGCAGCTGTGATCTCCAACAACGGCGGCTACTCTGGGTACTGATTTTGGCAGGAACCACGCTTCATAGAATGCTGTAAATTTAATCATTTGTTACTTGGTCAACATGTTATCTACACAATAAATTTTGTTGTGATATCTCTTGTTTTTCTTGGTGTTGCAATTTGGGTGGCCAGCAGTGTATATTAAAGCTTGTAGTACAAAGTTGACGCATTGAGCATGCGCAAACCAAGGATCCTTGTGGACCAAATAATTATTCGTGGATTGGTTGGCTAATGTCCCGTCAGGTAATCAAAAGTAAACGAGTTTGATTCCTTGGTGGTACAACCCTTTTTAACTCAAATCTTGTGGGCTCGATACAGCTCCGAACCCTTTTTTTTAATTTTTTTTTCTTCATAAAATAAAGAAAAATTGCATTTCACTCTTAAAACAAGAACAGAAAAATAGATAAGATACCTCTCTTCTTTTTTTTTTCTTTTTCCATCTTTCACGAAGCAAGTTAAAAATGTTTAGCAAATTACGCTAATTTTGTAATTGTTATATTTTGAGAGGTATGAACGGTTGTGTTTAAATACCGATAAAAAAAGTTGGTAAGGTAAAGGTAGTAGTATAAGCAAAATAGCTCATACCAAGAATTTCCGTCAAAAGCGTTTGATTATTATATTTTCACAAGAAAAATCTTAATTGCATAGACTCTTAACCTTCCCTAGATAACTTCTGTTCAAATCCTAGGATTAAACTCTTTCCACATATCTATCCCCAACTGATGAAAATTATTACGTGTGGAAATCCCTAAATCACTGGTCTAAATATATAATCACCTAGTTCATGTTTACTTTATTTATATATCTATATAAATAAATCTATCTGAAAGGTGAAAATGCATCTGTTTTTAGCATCTGTGCATCTAATGCGTTCAGTCCTTTAAAAACTGCTATTATGTAATAAAATTTGTAAAATAGGATATAGTGAGAAAAAAATAACAGTGAGAAAAAATGGACAGGTATTATTTTTAATCAAAAATATAAATAAATTGTTCTAAATCATATTCATTTTTTAGCCTATAACATTTAACTCAAGCTCCAAGACTGAAAATCTTGACCTATAACTTCACAATACAGATTCTTTTCATATAAAATACCCAAGGAAAATATAGAATCATGTAAAATATCGGAATACTTTTTTTTTTTCGCCCGCCCACTCTCGTTTCGAACGAATTCTGAAAATACTGCTTCCGTGCTATATCAAGTTCCTGGAGACGCTAGAAATCTTGCACTCGCTGTAATTTAAGATATCGGAATGATGAGAAAATCCCAACTGTAACGCTATCTTTTAAGAGAAAAGCAATTCGTATGGACCTATTTGAGTCCCGATATTTTCGGGAATATGAGATATGTGAGAGGGAGATATTTATAATTTATTCGAATCTTGGTGCCGGTATAAGGAGTGGATTTTAAGCATATAATCTAAGATTTGAACAAAAAATTATTTTAAATCATTGCAAAAGAGGTGGTTCCTAAACGATATACTTTCTTAGGTACAATTAAATTCTATAAACAACTTGCGTTTTCTTCCATGTGTTTAGCAGAGCAAATTTTCACTATTGCTTGAACTAGATTTCTTAACAGTAATAGTGTAACCAAGAAACTACACTGGCCTCCAAATGTAAAGGAACAACATGTTTTTCGAAGCTCACCATAAAAAAAATGACACTGACAGTAAAATTTATGGTTTATATAAATGATAAAAACGAGCATTATGCAAATTTATGCAAAAACGATAGCTACCACTTTGTTTTTATAGAAAAGAACAGGCATATATGAGTCAGAGAAAAATGTGCAAATATCAGGCTTTCATAATTACGCGTGTAACTTTTGTTGATTTACAACTTTTGTTAGCAGATTCGTTAACAATAGGTAGCAGGGTCCCGCAATGTCTTAGAGAAACTGTTTGCCCGATTCGTTAAGGTGGCGGGCGGTCGTATGAATGGAAATGGAGTTGTCACAGGCTTATGCTCCTAGGCGTCTTAATGTGTCTCGCAGTGTGGTCCACCGTCTCTGGAATCAATATCAAACGGAAGCTTCTGTGCCCAGAAGACATGTTCTAGGCCGACCATGAGCTACAACACGCGCAGAATATCGTTTTATAGCTCTTTCGGCCCGGAAAAGAAGAAGCATTTCTGTGCCGCAACTTGTTGCAGACCACTCTGTAGCATCAGAGAGAAGAATATCCGCTAGTACGGTGCGAAGGCTTCTTCACAATGCAGGTCTCTATGCAAGGTGACCACTTGTATGTGTCCCCCTCAACGGACGACAGAGAAGGGCCCGTTTATCTTGGCCAAGAGAACACGTTCCTTGGACCAGATAGCGATGATCTTCTGTACTCCTTACAGACGAGTCCATATTCACACTGGAGAGCGATTCAGGACGTCTGCTTATCTGGAGGGAACGAAGCACCCGATACCATCCATCCAACACTGTGGAAAGACACAGTTATCGAGGTGGTGGAATAATGGTTTGGGCAGGGATCCCACTCGATGGTCACACTGACCTGCATGTGTTCCAGGAGGAACTATGACTGGTGTGAGATATCGGGAAGAGATCCTTGATGCCTATGTTCGGCCATATGCTGCTGCTATTGGCAATGATTTCATTCTGATGGATGATAATGCCCGACCTCACCGAGCTGTGCTTGTTGAGGATTATCTTGAGAGTCAAGGTTTGGAGCGAATGGAATGGCCAGCTCAATCTCCAGACCTCAATCCGATAGAACATGTTTGGGACTACCTTGGCAGACAAGTGGCTGCTTCAAGTCCTCCTCCAAGATCGTTGCATGAGCTGGAATAAGGACTAATCCATGCGTGGTCTTTGCTCCTTATTGAGATGTCCCGACAACTTAATTAGCAGCATGGAAAATCGATGCCGTCAGTGCATTGCAGTTAGGGGTGGACACATTCCTTATTAGAACTCATTTTTGTAATGTTTCCACCACATGTTTCCACAAAAAGCTTCGATAAACAGTTTTCTCCAACAGTGGACTTTTCTAGTAAAAGTGTTCTTTTGCTTTTACACCATGTTTGTGTTAAATTTATGTAAATTTCTATGTCGTACTCAATAAAGAACTATTTAGTGCTCAGTTAGTCCAAATTTTTTTCTTCTATGTTCATTCGTTTCCATATTATTCTCAAAAAACAGATTGTACCTCAACTTTTGGAGAGCATTGTATATCGGCGTTGGGGATATGAAAGAATCACGGAGTAAAGAAACGAAATTTATGACTGAGCTATCACTAAATAAATGGAGTTTTTACGGACTTTTATGCTAACTAATCCGAAAATTTTTAGGGAATATACCCCGATATCACTCTCCCTGGAGTCAGTAATGCGTTTTTTACCCTCGTTACCAATTAGCCCTGGTCAAAGTTAGAAATTTAGGTAACACTGTTGGTGTATATATTTTCTGCATTTGTCTGTTATGAGCGTATTAAAACATTGTGAAAAGTCTTATAGTACTGGTTTTTTAAGTTTTTTTCCCCATAAATTTTTCTTCCATGTCATCATGAACATTTCCTGAAAATTTGATTTCATTTTGATCACTAGCTTTTGGTGTAACACTGTGCTCTCTCAATAGGGAAACTTTAATTATGAACTCTCCTGTATATCAGTGCTGTTTGCAAAAGAATGATATTCTTCGGAAAGAGTGTAGACAGCATTTGTTGCTGATTGGCAGGAATAAATAAAATAACGCAGACTTTTATTTTAAGAGTTGATTTTAAAATGAATATAATGTGGTAATAAGATCGTATTAAAAGCGTTTTATAACTCATGCATTCAACATTTTATTTGTTGCTATTGTAGGAAACAGTGCTGCATTTATTCCTCGGCCTAGTGTGCAGATTATAAGCAGAAATTTGTTTCATATTTTAGAAATTTTTCACGGAAATTCACATACAGCATTTTAAATTTATAGGATTATAGATGTATTAAACAATGGCATTACGCAGTAAAATCATTTTTTATGTTTAAAAACGTAATCTCTTTTGTGAATTTATATTTATCCTTCATATTTAAATTACAAGCATATTCCTTTTAAATTAAACGCAAGGAATTTGAAAACTAGTTGTCACATTATATGTTTTTGCGAAGCTTACCGAGAAAAACTAACGAATAAAGAAAAAAGGAAATAAAAAGTACTGACAACATGTTTTTTAGTATATATAACAATCGTTATATATATATATATATATATATATATATATATAACATAATCATGGGCGCCTGCAGCATAGTGCAATGGGGGGCAATGCCCCCCTGGATTTTTGTATGCAGTGTTTTCCCTTGCTTTTTTGCTCTTTCCAACATGGTAACCATACGTTAAAGTAGTCTTACCCCCCCCCTTGAGTAGTCTTTGCGCCCCCCTGGGAAATATTTTGCCGGCGCCCATGAACATAATAAATCAAAAGCCCGCTAAAATCCCAAATTTCTAGAAATACGCAGTTTTAATTCAGTGGAACAAAGGAATTCGCTTTCAAAAACTGCAATTACTACACGGTCCCTTGCAATTCCTTTGTAATTTTGTAGACAGTCCCCGCGCGCAGGGTTCCAACGAGCCGCTCCGATGTTACGACCCAACGCCGCGCCAACTTTTACGTCCTTGTTTCATCACATATTATATATATATATACTAGCTGAAGTACCCGTCCTTGACGGGTTAGTGAATGCAAATTTCCAAAAAGCAAGAACTTTCGTCAGTATTGTAGGAGTACACAGAATGGATGTAGTATGTTGCCAAAGTAAAGAAAGCGAAGTTATAATTTTTATGTATTCTTAAAATATTACAGGTTAGAGAGTAACTAAGTAATATCATTTCATTCGCTTTAGTCGTAATTATGTGATTCGCGAACGAATATTTACGCATATTGAAATATTTTCTCAAAATCTCAAAATCTAATCAGCATTTTTGAAAAATTTAAAGCCAAGAATTTAAGTTGAGTGACAACCTATCATGTGACCCAATTTCGTTTCATTCCCTGCAGTCTTTATTTCGTGATGCTGGAACAAAATTTCAGCATTTTAAAACGATTTTCGCAAAATCTCAAAATAAAATCAAAAGAGTTTAAAAATTCAACACCTATAAATTAAGATTAGCAACTACCTGTCATATCACTATATTTCGTATCATTCGTATTAGTCGTTATTACGTGATGTTTCAAGAAATATAAACGTATTTTGAGAGAATTTTCACAAAATCTCAAAATCTAATAAAAATGTTTAAAAAATTGGACACCTATAGTTTATGTTGAGCAACCATCTATCATGTGACCAAATTTCATATCATTCGCTTTAGTCGTTATTACGTAATGCGGGAACAAAGATTCACTCAGTTTTAAACGATTTTCACAAAATTTCGAAATCTGATCGATTTTTTTAAAATTAGATGCTTATAATTTAAGGTCAGTGACCGCCTATCATTTCACCAAATATCATTTTTTCACATTTGCAGTTATTACGTGATGTGCGTACACAAATTTACGCAGTTTGAAATGATTTTCGTAAAATCTCAAAATCTAATCAAGATTTTTTTTTTTAATTCGACGCCTGTGTTTTAAGTTGAGTGACCACCTATCATGACACCCAATTTCATATCATTCGCTTCAGTCGTTTTTACGTGATGCTTGAACACAATTTTGCGCAGTTTGAAAGGGTTTTCGCAAAATCTCAAAATCCAATCAAGATTTTTTTTAAATTGGACGCCTATGCTTTAAGTTGAGTGACCACCTATTATGACAACCAATTTCATATCATTCACTGTTAGTCGTTTTTACGTGATGCTTAAACAAAAAAAGCGTCACGGACAGAACGACAGAATGACAGAATGAGAGAACGACACAATGACAGACAGACAAACTTTTTTTAGAGGGTCGCATCGGATTCCCGGGTGCTTGAAACGGATAGAAATCGCAAAGTTTTTGAATTCCAAGAAATGTACAGAGAAAAGTCTAATTTTATTTATATAGAAGATATATAACATTCAAATATTTCAATGGAAAGAAAGAAAATATCATTTTCTTTAATTCTTTCTTCTTATATTTACAGTGGCGGATTATTGAAAGTTTGTCGGTGGGGGCGGCTAGTTAGAAGATTGGCATATACATCCATTTTATGGAAGTAAAATAGGATCTTTTACGTTAATTTCTTTTTTCTCGGGGGGGGGGGCGGTCGCCCCCTCCGCCCCCCCTTTAATCTGCCCTTGTATGTTTAATATTTAATCAATAAAAGTTGTATATGTATGCTTATAACCATAATTAAATTTTACTGTTTAGCTGAAATTACAGCTTGCTAATAAAATTGTAGTACTAATTGTCAAATAAATGTATCAGGTATATTCTAAATTATGCATTGAACTATGAGAACCCCATTTAAAAAAATTTTTAGCATAAAATTTAATTTTGTATGCCAATATTTATCATATGTACTTAATTTCCAAGTAACCATTCATTGAAATGTTTAAATGTGCGTGTCTACCTGACTGCTCGTTGACACATTAATCTAAAAAAATATGACACAAAAAAGTAACAAATTAATAAAAAGTATCACCCAGCTATTTTCCAGGAGATTAAACAAACAGATAAAAAACTTTCAAAAGATTAAGTTAAAATCAGAAGAAAAAAATTCATTTCACTTATCTTTCTTTTACTTTTTTAGCTAACGGAGCTAATATTTAATTGTTGAAAGAGTTTGTAGGCTTGTTAATTTCTCAAATGGATTTCGCGGTTGACAAGTTTTACAGATTTATCAAGGAACTTTTTTTTGTGGGTTTTACTGCTAAGAGCATAGAACTTTCTCTGACATAAATAATTCTTCCTGAATAAATAATTTGATAAAAGAAATCTCCTGGAAGGATTTCGTTTTATTTTTTTATTTATGAAACATTTATTGCCCCCAAGTTTTCTCCTTTTTTTTGAGAAACTAGTTGAGTTTATGAAAATAATTAGATTTGAAATTCGGAAATTAGCACTTTAGATTTTTTTCTATTGGTAAATGTTTATAATATGTTGCAGCTTCTTTTCTAAATTCTTCTAGACTTTTTTCAGTAAGTTTATAGTAAAATATAGGTGAAAAAACAAAAATATTTTAAATATTAAGAGACCTTTAAAAATATATTAAATAACTTCTAGAAGTATAATAGGAGTGCATTTTTTAAGCTTATAACAGTTTAGGTGTGGGTTGTATGGAGTTAAAGAATAAAATATTACAAATTTCAGAGATAAAATAATAAAGTTGTTTTAGGAAAGTATGGGTGTTAAATAAGATGATCATTTGATTTAAATAGTATTGACTAATTATTAAGAATATCACAAACTACACCAAGTATAATTATTTTGCTTCATATAATGGAATGCAATAAACATTAGGTAACAAAATAAAGTTCCTATGATTTATTTTAATAAATACAAAGTTTCCAACTGCTCCGGAATCTAATAAACAATTTTTTCCAAACAACAATTTTTAGGAAATTGTAGCAAAATTCCACAAGTTAAACGTGTGGGTTGTTTATCATTTTGAAAGCAATCTTAAAAAAAAGAGTACTGTTTACAAAAAGTGTTTAATTGTATTTGAGCAGTTGGCAACTCTACAAATATGCATTTTTTAAAAAATTAAATGGAGATGATGTATGCTAACAAATCTAATTTTTACATAGCTACTATTACTGGACGGTTATTTTTCTTTTCACATTAATAAAAATAAAATACTGCATTCAACACTAAGTACATAAAACCATAAGCATGGTAATGATTTTAGATTATGGCAATATTTCTTCGTCTGATGTAGATAAGCACTTGCCTTCGTCGTTTGGTTCTTCTGAAATTATACGTTAGATGATAATATTTTCCTTTTCTTTGGTTCTTTATTCTCCCCCCCCCCCCGTTATTTAATAAAGAACGTGCTTAATTATTTAAGGTTTAATTTTCTTGTACTGGAGGTATTCCTTGGTTTCTTCTCGCATGGTCTCTTTCTTTCTTCTTAATGGGCACATGCTGAATGATTTGAGTCTTTTGCTTCTTGTTCTATCAAAATCCTGTCAATATTTTTATTTTATTTCTTCATCACCTTTAAACATCATTACGTTCTCATAATTTTTCCACAGGCGGCAAATTTATCTCCATTGCTACTGAATAAACCTACAGAGATTCAAAATATTTGTTTTATCTTGGTCTCGCCGTCGCCAGGTATGACGAAACATGCTTTGGAGAGTTTATAAAAAATGTTTGTTTGGCGTTGTTTTAGCTAAGCATTTTAGTAGAATGAACAAGTATCTCCCTGAATTACGCAAAAGTTTGCCTGAAGAAGAAATCTCTTCTTTTTCTTTTCTTTTTTTTGATCAGCGAAAACTTTGTTGATTACACAATTTGTTTATTTATTTAATAGAGCCAAGAAAATGCTTTATTCAGGTATCGCTGGTATGTAGTTAAAGCAAAGCTACACGGAGGCTATCTTTCTAAAGGGGGGTAAGCCCTTGTTAGAGGGCTTTTGAGGGGTTATAAACCCTGTTTACCTTCATCTGGATAAAACTGCCCAAAACTCCAGACCGGTTAGAGCTAAGGCTGTGCGATAGGCTAGAACTCTGCACGTTCACTTCAGCTATCTACCTATGTTCATTTTCTTATCTATTCGGATATTGGTCAGCAAAAACCTTTAGATTAACAAAATTTATTTTTACAATCAATCTCCTAATTTCATAATATTTGACGTATTATCTTGTGGATACAGCGGTTACTTTACATTGGCACGTGTGAGTTCGTAAGAAAAAAAAAAACTAGCAAATACACTTCTTGTAATAGTTTTGTAGATTACATTTTATAGAATAATACACAGTCTAAACAAAAATTAAAGTATTATAAATTTTGTAAACATGAGAGCACAGACAGGGTGTTAAGCGAATTATTTTTTTAATTTTAATAATTTTAATACTTATTTTCATGCAATTACTTCTTCAATATCTAAAATAATTAATGTCGAAAGATGAAAGAGTGCTGCTTACATTATTTTGCCATTTTTTCTTTCCTTTTTATATTTTCCACATAACATGTTTCTCACCAAATTTAGTATTTTGAGAAAACAAGCAATGCCATTTGAGGTAACTCAAAAAAATTAAGAAATGCTCATCAAGGAGAGGCATTTTATATAATGATAATAAAAAAACTTCATACATCTAGCTAAAAAAAAAACTGATGTTTCTTTTTGTTTGTCTGTTTAAGTTCTTGTTTTTTTAATTACAAGTAGACGGGGATCTTTTTTAAATTTTGAAACACAGCAGACTGTGTTTTATATCCTCATAAATAAGCTTCTTATTTGTGCATAAGGTAAGAAAAGCAAGCTGCAATTATGCACGAAATGTACCTCTGGATTTAATTTTGTCTTCCATATGGCAATGCAATGCGCATTTCTTTAGTTGTGCAGCAAATATTTAAATTTCTAACTATAAGTCCTCTGTTTGGAATAACAAAATCAGAAAACATTAAAGGTTCCGGTTTCGTAATATGTATTTGCAAGTAATGCTTACGAGAAGAAAAAAGTTGTTCTAGAGAAAAAGTAAAAAAAAATGTTTTAGAGTAAAATGCACCTTTTTATTGCATGTTTAATTTATAAAGCATCTGCCTGATTCTCAATCTCATCATATTTTCATTTAAGAAAGATATCCCTCATGGGAAGAAAGTGGTTAATTTCGAAAGATGCTGTTTAATATCCAAAATATTAAAGAACTCTTAATACTAGTGTTAAATCCTTTATATATATATATATATATATATATATATATATGTAATGTATAAAAAGGTAATTTGGGTTTTACTAGTTTGGGTATTGTTCAAGCGGGTACTTTCACTGTAAGTTTTGCTTTCCTGTCATACTTGCCACGCGCGCTCTGGAGCTATGTTTTACTTATTTTGTTATTTGTCAGACATCAAGCCGTCGATTCTGAATTCTTTAGATGTACATGTGTCCCCACGCCCTTGTAGCCCCGGATGCGGGTCATGTTGGTAAATGTGTGTGGTTCGATCAGAGAGAGGCGGAGTTATGTCTTCGCAAACCACGTGGTATGATGAGCGTAAATACACCCGCACATCGAAAATCGGAAGACTTCTGCCACTGGAACTGCTTTAATGAGTCCACGCTGTTTTTTGTACCCGTCTCCCCTCCCCTCTTCTCATTCTATATTGTAACCTAAAAGATAATGTTCAATAAACCATATTATTTGCCTTAACTCTGGAACTTTACTGGAAATATCTGACGTTTCATATATATATATATATATATATATATATATATATGCACAGTGCAAGAGTTTCAAGAGCCAAAATTGGCCGTCACTTCGTCAGAGGGAAAATCAGCTAAGCCCACCAAGAAAGCAAAATAATCTCACACACACGCACGCAGGGAAGATTATTAAATAATAGTTATCTGTCATTTAACCAAGAAAACAAAGTGATGAATGACTGCCATAGGAATGTAAAGAAAGTACTAAGCCACAACAAGAAAAATTAATTTCCTTTCTAAATGTATATTGACGATTACTTCAATCTTTTAAACGCAGCATGGCTTTATATGGAGCGATTCTAGGACGTTACGAAAGGTAAATAAATTAATTAGTCATCACACAAAAGAAATTGCTCCCAAGGCAATTAAAGCTCACTGCTTCGAAAAAATACAAAACTGCTTGTATTTGCTGCTTAGCCAATCAGCGAGTTATATTCGATAATGGATTAGCGCTCGAATCCTGCCAGAAACAGCGTCTCCAAATTCACCCAGAAGTAATATAGTTTTAATTGAGATAGGCTCCGTGGAAAACATCTTCAACGTCAATGAATCATTGAGCGAAAGTTAATTGCTGCCTCAACTTACAGCCCCTCTCGATGGAAGTATATCCGCCCGGAAATTAAAGAAGTTGTTCCCCTTCTTTTTACGATCTCTTTGAAAGGGAAATGAGATTAAAACGCAAGATCAAAGGGATTTTTGAATTTGTCGTTTAATGCGTTTCCTATTTAATTCTCTAAGAAAATGTATTTATTGTATGTAGCGAATGTAAATTTAGTCGGTGAACCCGCGTGAACTGTCAGTAACAAAATGTTGTAATTGGTTAACTTTTTATGGGAAAAAGAAAATTGGGAATTAAAATCAACGAGACCTCGAAACAAATATTTCCGAAATGCAAGTATCATTATTATTATTATTATTATTGTATTTAACATAAAATGAATAGCATTAATGTTAATCGCTTAAACGTGGTAGTACTAAACTCATGGTTAAACTCATGGTAATACTTATAGTATAGTATATACCGGGTGATCCAAAAGTCAGGGCAAACTTTAAAAATTCATTAAAAAAGAGCAAATAATGATAGAAAATCGCGCTTTGCACAAATAGGTTTAGGGTATGATGGGATTTTTTTTAATGACAAGAAAGTTTGTAGTTCCAAATGTTACCGGTAGGTGGCGCTGACATGCACAATGGGAACCAAATTTCCAATTTAAAAAAATCCGAAATCTCTGTAATGCTTTCTATGCAAACTGCATGTTTTTTGGTGCACGCAGGATGCATCAAAAGCTAGTGAAAAGTTCAAAAATTCATTAAAAAAGAACAGATAATGATAAAAAAAATTGCAGTTTGCATAGAAAGCATTACAGAGATTTGAGATTTTTTTTTTTTAATTGGAAATTTGGTTCCCATTCTGCATGTCACCGCCACCTACCGCTAACATTTGGAACTACAAACTTTCTTGTCATTAAAAAAAATCCCATCATACCCTAAACCTATTTGTGCAAAGCGAAATTTTCTATCATCATTTGCTCTTTTTTAATGAATTTTTAAAGTTTGTCCTGACTTTTGGATCACCCGGTACTTTGAGAACAATAATAAAATTTTCAACTTACAAAATATCCAAACGGTGGAATCTAAGAATTGAACACAACAACCCAAACAGAGGTGTTAATGAGTAGACCAAATTTTCATTTTTATGTGACTCTCTTTTGGCGTTTTCATTATGAATAATAATAAAGTAAATGTGGGTAAAAATTAATGAATCAATAAATGGGGTATCGTTGATAAGCTATTGCTTTATAGAATTCAAACCTTATACATTCAAAAGAACAGTTCAGATGCTGCCAGTTACAGAATATAAACATATGTATTTTAAAAAAATACTAGTTAATTAATCCACACAAATATAATCTAAGATCAGAGTTAAACAAATTTCATATAAATAGTCCGTGTTTAAAAATAACAGAATTTTATGTAAATTCAAATATGTTACTCTACAAGATATATATGTAACAAAATAAAAGTCTAAAATATTAAAATATAACGAAAATGAAAAAAAAAATCTCATTGAATGAATTCATTACTTAACAAGCATAATCTAGTTTAAGAAATGAATCTATATAAATAAAATTAGACTTTTGTCGGTACATTTCTTGGAATTCAAAAATTTTGCGATTTCTATCCGTTTCAAGCACCCGGGAATCCGATGCGACCCTCAAATAAAAGTTTGTCTGTCTGTCATTCTGTCATTCTGTCATTCTGTCCGTGACGCTTTTTTTGTTTAAGCATCACGTAAAAACGGCTGAAGCGAATGATATGAAATTGGGTGTCATGATAGGTGGTCACTCAACTTAAAACATAGGCGTCGAATTTTTAAAAAATCTTGATTAGATTTTCAGATTTTGCGAAAATCGTTTCAAACTGCGTAAATTTGTGTTCAAGCATCACGTAAAAACGACTGAAACGAATACTATGAAATTGGGTGTCATGATAGGCAGTCACTCAACTTAAAACATAGGCGTCGAATTTTTAAAAAATCTTGATTAGATTTTCAGATTTTGCGAAAATTGTTTCAAACTGCGTAAATTTGTGTTCAAGCATCACGTAAAAACGACTGAAGCGAATGATATGAAATTGGGTGTCATGATAGGCAGTCACTCAACTTAAAAAATAGGCGTCGAATTTTTTAAAATCTTGATTAAATTTTCAGATTTTGCGAAAATCGTTTCAAACTGCGTAAATTTGTATTCAAGCATCGCACGTAAAAACGACTGAAGCGAATGATATGAAATTGGTCGTCATGATAGGTAGTTACTCAACTTAAAACATAGGCGTCGAATTTTTTAAAATCTTGATTAGATTTTCAGATTTTGCGAAAATCGTTTCAAACTGCGTAAATTTGTATTCAAGCATCACGTAAAAACGACTGAAGCGAATAATATGAAATTAGGTGTCATGATAGGTGGTCACTCAACTTAAAACATCGGCGTCGAATTTAAAAAAAATCTTGATAAGATTTTGAGATTTTGCGAAAATTGTTTCAAACTACGTATTGTGTTCGCACATCACGTAATAACTGCAAAGGTGAAAAAATAGTATTTGGTGAAATGATAGGTGGTCACCTTAAACTATAAGCATCTATAAACTATAAACTATAAAAAAAACGATCAGATTTTGGGATTTTGCGAAAATCGTTTCAAACTGAGTGAATTTTTGTTCACGCATTACGTAATAACGACTAAAGCGAATGATATGAAATTTGGTCACATGATAGTGTTGCTCAACATAAAGTATAGGTGTCCAGTTTTTTAAACATTTTTATTAGATTTTGAGATTTTGTGAAAATTCTCCCAAAATGCGGTTATATTTTTTCAAGCATCGCGTAATAACGACTAATACGAAATTTGGTGATATGATAGGTAGTTGCTAATCTTAATTTATAGGTGTTGAATTTTAAAAATATTTTGATTACATTTTGAGATTTTGTAAAAATCGTTTAAAATGCTAAAATGTTTGTTCCAGCATCACGAAATAAAGACAGCAGGGAATGAAACGAAATTGGGTGACATGATAGGTTGTCACTCAACTTAAATTCTAGGCTTCCAATTTTTCAAAAATGTTGATTAGATTTTGAGATTTTGCGAAAATTATTTGAATATGTGTAAATATTCGTTCGCGCATCCCATAATTACGACTAAAGCGAATGAAATGATATTACTTAGTTACTCTCTAACCTGTAATATTTTAACAATACATGAAAATTATAATTGCGCTTTCTTTACTTTGGCAACATACTACATCCATTCTGTGTACTCCTACAATGCTGACGAAAGTTCTTGCTTTTAGAAATTTGCATTCAGTACTAACCCGTCAACGACGGGTACTTCAGCTAGTATCTTATAATTTTTAAAAGCTATTCATTTTAAACCATTCAAACTACTGGTATCATGAATGCACTAATGTCATATAGTCCTTTTACTACTCCCCGCCCAACACTCATCTTCGGTGAAAACGTGGAGTCTACATTTATTTTTGCTTTCTAATCAGCCAATAGAACTGCCATGTTTTTTCTCATGTGGTCACGTGGACCTCACGTAAGCTTTCAATCAGCGAGTATGTTTCTCTCCTGCCAAAAAAGACTGGGGCACTTACATTTCTGGACGACTGCTGTGAAGACACGTAATTTAGCCACGGGTATGTCCGTTCCGATTGTATTTACGTCCGTCTTGTATTTTTGTATTGTATTTTTCTTATGTTTGCTTTTTTAAACAGTAAATAAACTAAGTTTTTATCCAACGACAGCTTCAAAATTTTAAAATGCAGCGAAAACGCTTGTATATATAACAGAATGTTGAAATGTGTTTCCTCCCAAGAGTAAAAAACTACTGATCCGATTTACGAGCGGTTTTTGCAAAATTTCCATTGATGCCCGTTGAAGGTTCAAAGCTAGTAAAATCCAAGATCTGGACCATAGAAAGAAATTTAGGGACATAAACGACCCTTTCACATTCACGCTTGACGTTTACTTCTCAAAAAAATACAAAGAGGCTGTTTTTCCTCTTTGCTAACACGTAGGCGGTAAATAGAGAAATTTTGAGTCTTATATCTGTTCGTCTCTTAGATTAGTCCTACGATTACCGAAATTTAATTTTATGGACATTTCGTAGGAAAGATCCTGGAATACCTTGAATAGATTTTTTTTCGGAATTCGAATTAGAAAATTTTGTATGTGGTGATGTATGTCATAATTAAAAATAATATGTTTATTTAATGTATTACTGTGGAAGTTCTTTCTTTGTCCGGTGTATATAAATCCACGCCAGCAGATCGGCTTCAAATTTTCCACACAGGCGTAAAGCAACATAGAGAAGGTCTTATAAACTACAACAAAGAGCAAAGAGCAAAATGGAGTTTTCTCTTTTTTAACTTTAGATTGGCTATTGTGATGATGTTGTGAGTGAAATGAATTATTTCTTAATTTTTAAAATTATGTTCCAGTCGGGTTATGTGTGTCAGAAAAATGACAACTGTCTCTCATTAGAAGAACGTGTACTCAGCTAGATTTTCATAAAAAATTTGAAAAGATTTCATTACTTCTTGGCATAAAAACAAGAAAAAGTATTCCCTCTCTCAAAAATAAATTAAATAAATAAATAATAAATAAACAGAATTCGTCATCTTGCCCATTATGTTAATGCCAAGATGACGGATATTTAACAATATAAAGATATTTTTTTCAAAAATAGATGGGGCAATTTCTCTTAGGTTATTTATGGAAATTGCAAAGGAAACTCTAAAAAATTAATAAATAAATACTCAGAATGAAACAAATACTTGATTCAAAAATAAAGAAAATCTACAAGTAATAGCATTTCTACAAAAATTTTATTTCAAGGGTTGATTTCTCGCTTCTTCGTGATCCTAGTGTGATCACTGATCCTATATTCCTAAAATTTTTACGACTTTTTTTCTTCAGATGTGGAAGAGAAGAGGACTACATCCTGGTAATCTTACCCCACATAACCATATTTGGTTTGAAATGGTTTAACATTATCCATCCTTGTCCAAAATAAGCTGCAACACACGTGATTTATAACTTTACACTCTAAAAAAATTTTTTTTTAATCAGTTGATTACCAAGAAATCTCTAGGAAACAAGGATTCCATTACTTTTTTAGTATGATGCCATATTTTTCTTATTATAACTAGTAAATAAATCCATGTATGTCAATTGATTTACATGGCTTTATTCAGCAGTAATATGAAAAGTTATGGCATCTTTGTTTCCAAGATAATTCCTAGTAATCCACGGAATTTTTTTTATAGAGTGTGCTAGTTGTATTTTGAGAAAATTTTACGGATGTGATGAAATAACTTATCCGGTTAAATCCTTCCGCTGCAAAGCCCAAAATTTACAAACACTGATTAAAGTGGTACATTTGAGTCGATAGTACTCACAAGACTTTCTCGACTTTCATTTCTTGTAGTGGGCTTCAGAATCCAATCTTAGAGTCATACAAATTAATTCGTCAGGTGCGGCTATTTATGATTGCATTGGAGGAATACCGAGTGCGTAAAATTACTCCACATTCCCCTATACAGAGAACATTTGACTAATAAAAAAAATCTTATGTGGACAACGCATGGCTTCCTTGCACCTCTATTAAATCAAGAATATTTTCGTCGCACTTCATCTAAAGTTATTTTGTTTGAGATAAAATACTGCAGTAATAGTAAGGATGAGCAATTTCTAGCCAAATATTTCAATATCGCCAAGCTGGGTTCAATTTGAAAGATTTGCTTCTGACTCTTGACTTGGAGATATTTTATCAAAAGCTGACAAGTTTGAGATAGTTTGCGAGATTTTGGGGATAGCCAAAGTAGTAATTGACCACAGACTTTCAATGAATCGAATTTATCCTTAATGTATTTAAAGTCATTTGGCTGACCTTGTAAATAAATTAACCAGTCGATTGCAATCAAAAAAGAGATGCATAGTTAGATGTTACAATAGTTCTAAATACAAAATTTGAAAATTGTACGTGTAAAAGTTTTAGTGTTGTGCGAAATGCGTAATAATTTTTGGCTCCAAATTTGGCGACATTTCGGCAAAACTCGCCAAGGTCGACGAAAAATGTCGAGATTTTGGGCATGGAACAAACAATGACTATTGCCAAATTTAGCGATATTTTGGCTATGGACCAAATGACTGACCATCGCCCAATTTGGCGATATTTCGGCAAAACTCGCCAAGGTTGATGACAAATAGCAAGATTTTGGCCTTGGGCCAAACAATGACTGACTGTAGATGTAATATATTGAAGATGTCCATAGGCGTTAATGTATTGAATTTCTTTTGGGTAGTCCTGTAAATAAACTCTCCAGTAAATTGGAACCAAAAAGCGAGATGCACAACTAGATGCTACAACAATCTTATATCTGAAATTTCAACACTGCGCCTAATAGCTTTTGAGATTTGACAGTTAAATACGTACACACATACGCCAAAATCACCAAGCTTGGCAACTTTCGGCGTAATTCTTGAGAGAGGCACGTGACTGTGGTCGGACCATTACCTCCCTATATGGTAGGATGGTACTGTGCTTGAAATGGATGAATGTCCGTAAAATTGCCATTGACCATATAGTATTGGGAATATTTTGATTGTTCCTGTAGGAGAACTATAAAATATAAAGACACTTCTTTTGGTGGAAAAATTCATTTTATAACTCTTAACAGCATACATCACTTGAATCATTTGAAATAGCCTATTACTTCTAAAATACGCTTCAATGAATTTCTGCCCATATAGCGTAAGGTATTTAAAATATTTTGGGCGGCCCTGTAGAGAAACTATGCAATCGAATGGGACCGAAAGGGGGTCGAAAGGGAGGTGCACAACTAGATGTTAGAAAAATCCTAAATACAAACTTTCAGCATTCTACGTCTAATAGTTTTTGAGAAATGCGAGTTTAATGAATTTTGGCCCATAGATCGTAATGTATTTCGAATCTTTTGGGCGGCCCTGTAGATACACTATCTACTGGTCCCAATCCCCCTGTAGATTGAGACCAAAAGGGCAGGTGCAGAACTATATGTTACCACAATCTTAAGTAAAAAGTTTGAACACTCACGACCAATAGTTTTTGAAATATGTGGGTTATATAGATACGTACGTACGTACAGACTGCATGGGAAAACTGGTTAAAATAGACTCGCCGTCGGTCAAAATGAGTTGCAGACGCATTTATATGAAATTGTATGCTAGCTTTCGATGAAATGCATCGAAAAAAACTCTTTAAAGTAAATTTAGAGTTAGTCAAAATCGGTTTTTTCGTCGAAATTTGGCCCCCGAAATTTTTCGGGATCATATTACTTCCTTATACTCCGTACAAGGAAGTAAAAATATTGAACTTATCCGCAATGAGAATGAACACTGGATTGTTAACTGTCTTCCTCTCTATTAATATTTATGTTTAGACGTAATCATTTGAGAGACAAAGAAACTGAATATAAAAAAAAATATGTAAAACACATTCATATTTTAAATACGCATTAAAGTTCTATATATTAAAAAGTGTATCATTATTCATGAGTGTGTCGTATTTTTTCCCTTGTAATATAAAACACTTCTTTGAAATAAACATTTATGTTAAACTCGCCTACTATAACTGTTTTACAGTCTTCCCCAAGCATATTCTTATTATACTTCACCTGTAGAAGTGCTGTTTGGTAAGTGTATCATAATTCAAGAATGTACTGTATTTGTCGTCTTTGTTCCATAAAACGCTTCTTTGGAATTCAAATCTTAATTCAAATCGCTTACTAAAACTGTTTTTCAATCTTTATCTGGCGTGTTCTAACTATACTTTCCCTTTGTAATAAAGTGCAGGGTTTGCCAGTTTCTTGCCAAATATGGAAGATATCACAAAGCTAAGTTCAATTTTGGGGGCTTATTTCTTGGCTCTGAGTTGGCGAGAAATCATCAAATGTTGAAAATCTTGGGAACTTTCAACATTTTACACCCTTCCTTTCCGAGCTATCTGCTAACGCTACTGAAAATACAGCAAATACTTGTCGACGAAAAGCCGCCCTCAAAAATCATTCCACAAGATTGTGTCCACGAAAATATGTCCACAAATTAAGTTGACAGAAAAAATCAGACTGAAAAAAAATAATACTCTAGTGCTTTTAAATAAATAAAAATATCGAGATCATCGCCTTGTACATCAGCCTTTATGTATACTACTCTAAAAATATTCTTTCATATCAGAAATATTGAAAGAGGATTTTGCTCGCAAGTTAAAATTCAAATAAAACGCAGCAAACACTCTTGAAAACTGTGTATTTCTGTTCCAGAAATCATGAATATAAACTTTAAAAACAAACAAAATGGAAAAATCCGAAGTCTCGGAAAAGAGTTTTAATCGCTGCCGCTCAAAAATAAAACAGTCTCTCGTCGCTTTTTTGCACCTTTTCAAAATTTCTTTGAATTTCTTCAAATAACATCCGATGAAGGAACGTAAAATATGGAGCTCAGAGTGGAATAAAAATATTTGGTTGCTTTTTCTTTTTCTTTCTTTTTTTTTTCTTTTTTTTTGAGTACAGTTTCTTTTCGAAGCACGAGCATCTTTCTCAAAAAATAAATAATATAAAATAAAACAAAATAAAATAAAATAAAAATATTCCCACTTTCATATACTGTTCAAATGCTTCTTCCTCTCCCCTCCCATCTTTTAGATGAAGGAATATTTCAGGAGCAAAATTTGTTTTTGTTTATGTAGCATGATCGTTTTTATCCTAGATTAAATATACTTTGCTCGTTTTGATGAAATACTAAACGTAAAGTTATAAATAAAATGCCTCACAGATGTCTTTTAAGCTGCATTTCTAAATATAAAACCATTAGTTTTTTAATAACATAATTCAGTGCTTGTTGAAAAAGCATTCTGATATGTCTTTAAGATTAAAAATGTATTAAACTATAACACTAAATACTTTTTCTTATCCTGTTAAAATATTATTTGTAGTAATATTGTTTGCGTTATGGCAAGCCTACACGAAGGGCATCTGTCTGCAGGGTGGATTACCTGGATCTAATGACTTTTGAAAGGTTTCTAATGCATACTCACTTTGCATCTGGAGAAAAATGACCAAAACTATAAAGCATTAGCTCGACTGTCGCACGGTACGTCCGAATATGGAACCTTCACACTATATCCGTCAACCATGTTCAGTGACTTATCCACTTCTCGACCATGGTAGGACTAAGGATTTTGTAATCACATTAACTTTAGGTAAAAATAATGCTACAATTTCGCATGTGAATTTAAGCTCCGAAAGAGGGCGCCTTTGATGTTGTAAATTGGTTTTAACCCATTCGTGCCTGGATATTTTTGCGACTCTCTTCGATTTTTGCTAACACCAGCAGTAATTGATAAATTTCTGATGTCAACTTTTTGAACAAGGGATGATTTCATTTAAAATCATTATGTATGAAAATTGAAATGTCAACATCCTACTTGGCCATATTAAAATATTTTGTGGAATTGAAGTTCAATACTCGCGAAAAAAGGCTAGGAAAAATAAATAACGTTTTCGACTGATAGCGAAAATGCCGTCCCAAAAAAGGGACGCTAGGCATAAATGGGTTAAGAAAAAATAAATGCTATAGAAGCAATATTTAATTCATTTTGAATATTTCTTTCCCTGTATCAGTTATCTTAAAATGTTCAAGCGTCATTAAAACTTATTAACTGAAAGATACAACAATAATGTACAATTTTGTAGACGACAATCATTCATTTGCTGAGAACTTATTTGTTGAAACCATGCAGGTTCTTCTCTCATTTCTAACCATCCAGCAATGTTCCAAGTAGCCACGGGCTTAGAAACCCGAATGCAGTGGAGCACATTTTTGTAGAGAATTTAAAAGCATAAATTGTAACATTCGGTCATTGGAGATTTCCCTCGCACATTCTACAGTAGGACAATTAAGAAAACTAAGACGGGATGCAACAACGTTCACTGCCGTCGCGTTTTTGCAATGGTGGGAGAGCACAGATTAACTCTCTACTCTATATCTAATTAAAATTGTAAAGAATCTACCCATTTTAACCATTCCTTTGAAAAATCATTACCAAATACCTCATACAATTAGCTTATATCACGATTTCATCTTCTATTAGAGTAGATTGTTTTAAATGGATAGTTTTTTCGCTCACTTTCTAACCATGCCGTGCCACTTGCTCCCCCAAAGAAGAGCATTAGTGAATTTTCAGAAGTCTGTTTTATGATTAAAGGATTAGATTTTCTGAAAGCGTGTCAATGAAAGTATTACGCGACTACTTCAGAATTGTTGGTCCGTCTCCCCTCCCCTCTTCATACTCTATCTTGTAACTTAAAGAAAATGGTCAATAAACCGTTTTACACGCCTTAACTGTGAAAATATAAATCACTTATTTCAGTTTCCCAGAGAAATTAATATCCACAAATTGAAAGCGTCATTCTTCGACAATAAAAACAAAAAACAAAAAAGAAAATATTTTCTTTCATAGGTTCATTGCAGGCAGGAGGAGGAGGTTCGCTGAACATAAGTCGATACTCATTTTCACTGTTCTTTATTGTTCATGTCGTTTAAACCAAAGATGACTTAGTGACTTTCATAGTTCTTACGTGAATTCTGTGTATTTATTATTAAGGTGCATTTAAAACAATAAAGAAAACAAAATGTAGTTAGGAAAAATCTTTTTTTAGGGCGGTTTATGAAATAATAGCTTTAATTAAAAACACTAATTCTTAAGTTAATATTTGCTCATAACAATTTACGAAGTAAATGGCTTATTATTTAGCTTCAGTCCTTAAAAGTGACATAACACTTGACTGAAATCGATACAGAATAGATATTAGTCCGCAAATGGGCTCAAAACAGTCTTGCTCTGCGATGTCATGTTTAATATGCGCAAGAAATGCCAATAAAAATACATAAATGCATTTCATAACAACATTCTTCTATCCGCACCGTTAAACTCAAAATAATATTAAAAGTAGAATGACAAACATCTAAGCTTCAAAAACATCTTTAAATTAAAAAAAAAAACCACCGCATTAGTTTTTCCTAAGAATTTTGGATGGCACACGAAAGAGAAAAAATTCTAAAGGTTATATTGTGATGTTTATATAGTGAAGATTATATTGTGAAGATAATATTCTGAACCGATGGATTTTCAGATTTTCAAAGTAGTACAGATTGTTTTTCATATTCTTATACATAATTATGGAAAATCTCAAACGGATCGTATATGTTATGCTTTTCTCTGCTTTTTAATATTCTTGAAGTAATGTCAGTAAAATATTTATATTGAAGTGGTTACCCGGAAGGGTTACAGAGTGTGTCCGGGATCAGCGTAACTATATAGTGTAGAATACCAATGCCCGTTTTAATTGTAATTTATACGGGACGTTTATCAATCGCCATCATCCATAATAACAATTTTTAATATTTATTTTGAACTCTATGCTTTTTCGGAAAATACATCAGTTATTCATTAACTTAATATGCGCAATTTCTCCCATACTCAAATACTCTTTTAGAGTGAACATACTCAGTGCCGCAACTAGAAGGGGACAAACGGGCACTTACGCCGTTGTTCGTGCTGAGTGGATCAGAAAAATCAGCTATGATTCCACAGAAAGGGTGCCAGAATTAGGGGGCGCTGCCTTGGGCGCTGCGCTGATGGGTGCGGCAGAATGAAGTTTTGACCCGGATGATGTAAATTGTAGTTGCGGCACTGAATGGACTAAACAGTAGCACAGACTCGGATATAGGTCGATCATCGACCAGCGGCAAACGCGCGTAATAGCGAAAGCCTCTCAAAGGAAAATGCTCGGGACTCTCTCAATGATTAGTTACATAGGCTCCCTTCAGAGACGACGCGACGAATGATGAAGCAACGGTACTACTGGCTCACGCATGTGCACAACATAAACTTAATGACTGCGACTCACAGCGCCACCTTACGGACTAATTTTGTTTAAGTCTTTTAGAATGCGTCAATGGTCGTCCTATATACAAGTCCGTGGCAGCACTCACTCTGAGCCGATTTAGTAGTTAGAACACCTTACAAAGTCCTACCAAGGCACCCTTCCATCCTAGGCAGTTAGCACATGGGTAGCTTTGCCATAACACCCCAAACAAATTGAGCCGTTTGCCTTTTTCTCAACCTTGCCGTCTCAATTAATATTCTCTATTAGAAAGACGACGCAGCGCCAAGTTCAGGGTCGAAAGGCTACAAATTACTGTAACAGGCTTAAAATTTGGGAAATGCTCTCATTTCAGAAATAGCCACCAATTGTACATTTACGCAATAAAGAGAATGGAGTATTTTGTCAAATTAATATAGTCTATGTTTACCCTTGTTTAAGACTGGTAATAGTGGGACATTCAAAGACCTATCCCGAAAATGAAGGGTGAGCATAGGAAATAGTTCATTTTTCTATTTTTAGCCATCCGCATATTTTTTCAAGTTGTGTTTTTATAACTGATAGTTGGTTACGATTTATGTCTCTTATTTTTCACCTGTACGTCAGTTTTATTTTTTCTTATTGGGCTCTTATATTACTAGAATTCCCGCTTGAAATGACAAACACTAAATATTAAAGGCCGTTATGAAATGAAAAATAACCTTTTTTATATTTCTCTCTCTCCACTTTTTTTTTTCATTCCTGTTCCCTATCTCTGCGAATGTATGTTCTTTTTTAATGCACGACACTCATGAAAACAAAAAATTTGATCTGTTTATTTTCCTACTCTTTTTCATACATTATTTACATCTCATCTTTTCTTCCAGTAACCGGCTATAAAAATGTCGCGTTTTAGAGTTGTCCGAGCAAGATAATGGCATATCTGGCTTTGAGCGTCTGAAGCTATCACTTGTGATTATAGGCAGTAATACTTTCTCGAATCATTATTACTGGTATGTTTGTGTACATACCTTCTTTTCCTGTTATTGCGTCAATTACATCGAATGATATGAAACTGATAAGTATGATACCTTTACATACTGCGGGGAAATAACCAGTTAAAATTTTTGTCTGTACAAGCTGTACTTTATACACAGGAACACGCACTAAATAAGGTAAATCGGAAAGTAAAAAACGTTTTTGCGTTTTTCAATATTCCGTCAAGCCGAAATGCTGAAGCTAATATTACAAAATTTGGCATGCACGTAGTAACGTAGTTCCTCGTTAGGAGAAAATTTTCTAAAATTCGTATTCTATGGAAGTCACGGAGGCAAAACGTTCCTTTCACTTACTTCTTTTTATTCCAAAGAAGGGAATATGCAATCTTAAATTTCTTGTTGTAAAATGTAACAAATATAAGCCTGTTTGTTTAGGCACAGCTTGTTTGGAATTAAATACTAGAAAATATTTATTTGTTTGAATAAAACGGGGGGAAAATTTACTTTCTTGTACACCTTAGAACAGTTCTAATATAAAGGTCGGTGGGCAGTCTTTTGTAAAACGCATTTTAGAGTCGTTTAATAATTTCTAATGTTAATATATGCATTTTTAATGATTTCTCCATATTTGTTTTTCATTCTGTAGATAGCCTGCAAGATCGGTTGCAGAGGCAGATTTGACTAAGTTTAAACTGGAAATACGTTACTTGCTAGTAGAGTTATAAAATGTGAAATCTACAAGGGGAGGCCGGTTAACATGGAGCTCTCGCAGCAAAAGTGCGCGAATGTCTCGATCGAGATTGTGGAAGTGTACTCAGTTACAAAGATGTAGCGCACAGCAGTTGGAGAGATAAGAGTTGATATCAACTCCTGTCTGGCAGCCAATAATAGCTTTTGTACATACAAAAATATAGATGTTACTCATATTGCTTTTGCAAGGGGTGTTGTATGAGGATTTGACGGGGTATCACAAAACTTAGTAATACAGTTCTCAGAAAAGTAGCGAAAATACGTTTAACAGCGAAATTCAATATAGAAGTGTATCTCGTATTAAAAAGTTGAAATATTACCCCTTAAAAGATTCTTTTACTCTACTCTTAATACTCTAGTATTTTTTTCAATTAAATTAAAATATGCTACAGTCATTTATATGCGCCATTCCATATACCAATCTTTTGGCACACTCTGTATATTATCTTTAATTTCTCTTCATAACTACAGAAACTACATGTCCATTAATGAGCGGCACCAATGGAGGCAAATATGAGAAGCAGGGTGTATTAAGATCTTCCAGATTTATTTAAATTTATGCATTTTTGTATCGTAAAAGCAAACCGTACCAACTAATAAAAATGGCTGATTTTCTCTGCACGTGCAAAATGATGTATCTTTAGCTCTCAACAACCGATGCTTTTATCTGAAATTCCAGTTAGGATTTAGTTCTGGTGAAAACACATTATTCCGCAAATGCATTTCCATTAAAAAAATATCCCTCTTAAAATGATGAATGTTTAAAATTTTTTTGTTTATGGGTGGATAGGAGTATGTAAGTGTTCACGCAATAAGCATTTTCGAATAATAGAAGTTTTAAAAGTCTGAAATTTTGTTCAAGGTTTTACGTATCGATTTAAAGGGAATCGAATATTCTATTTCTGTGTGAAAGCGCGCGCGCGCGTCTACTTATTTCTTGAAAATATTATATAGTACAAGTAATCAATTTATCTCATATTTAACAATAAGGGTCGATTTGCCTGCAAAGTGATATATTCGCGATAAAGATATACGTCAGAAAAATTTGAAAAAGAATGTAAAACTACAATAAAATGTATACATTGTAAGTTAATAAACAATAACTTAATCTACGACATATGTCATCATAGTGGTATAATTTCTAGAAACTTATTCAATAAGTATTGATTATTCTTAATTTTCTAATTTACATAATCTGAGGCATGTTTCAATCTCTTTAAACATCAGATAGACTTACGATTAGCTGTATTGTGAACGAAATTAGAAATTTAATTAATTTAAAATAAGAATCATTTATATACTTTGTTATAATACTTTTTGATTTGCCAAATATTTTATTGTTAATTAAACACTAGCATAAATGTGCAATCAAAAAAATGTGATTAAATGACTGGCAATGTTCTTCAGGCAAATGACTTTCTGTTAAAAATATTTATGTGTTATATAATCACTATAATGCAACAGCAAAATTATAGAAGACTTACTGAACTGATTATACTTAAGTTTTCAAATGATAATTTCATAAAAGTATTCATTTTCATTATTCAGTTTAATTTTTGTAAAGTTATTTTCATTTTACTAATCGGCAGAATTCTGGCAAGTTGTGCACCGATCACAGAAACCGACGAAATATGAAATGAGATGATTGAGAATGATTCAGAAATATAAAATAAGGGAAATAAAAGCCTATACTTTTTGGATTTTTTTTCACTTGATTAAGCAATATTTCACAAAAAATATCTCTTATTGCTTATTGAGGCTCTAGCGAAGACGCATAATAAGTTGAAGTCCCGTAGACAGCTTCTTTCGCAAATTTTTGGCTCAGCGACCTCTCTTTTAAGTTTTATTTCCAGTGGCGGACTTCATTGGGTAGATGTTGTTCATTTTCAAGCATACTCCAAGTGTTAAGCTTTTCTTGTTTTCGCGCATTGCGAAGGCATTCCACGGCGAAGTTAAAAGTACCCTGGTCATTCAGTTTTCCATATTATTTTTCTTTCTTTCAATCATAATCATAGGTTCAATAAATAGCATTGTGCGAATTAATGTGAACAAAATGATAAAACAAAACTTGTTCAGCTTGTAATCCAGATATGATTTCAAGACTAGCAAGAATGAGAAAAAAATCTTCAAAAAAATATTGATTTAGTGCTATAATGTATTAGGAAGTTTTACATTATAACGGATTAGGAAAATATGGAACAAAGTTCCGTATTTCCCGGGCATAAAAAAGTTTAATTTAAGTCATTTTTTTTCACAGGAGTGTTCTATCTTTTAAGAATATGCTCAAAAGCATCATTATCATCCATATAAGACCACAGAATTACTATTATCAGTACGAAATAAAAGAAATTCCGAACGATCTGAACAATTAAAGTCTAGTTCAGTGCACTTGCTTTTTTATTTTGTTTTATCAAAATAACGTTTGAATAGGTCAATCAGAAACCACATACACCATGATTTTTTTAAGCACCAGTAAATATAGTCTTTTAATACGTATTTTTATATCAATATTGATAAAAGTATTACATTCTGTAATAAACTCGGGCAATTTCTTGGAATGTCACTATTTGTGTGTTGTTCTCTGCCTTATTTTGTATTGCTCTTATTGATTTCTGAAAAGTTTTAACTGAAGAGGTTTTTGAAATGATACTTTTTTTTCAATTTACCAACCGAGTTGTATGGTAGGTAAAGCACCGTACTCCGGTTTCAGGTTTAACTCCCGGCGTCCGGGGTTCGATCCTCGACTGGGCATGGTTGCCATGCTTGTTCCTTCATAGGGGGCGCCGTTGGCCCACCTACTAGATACCCCACAATAAAGAGACCAACAATTCCGGCCTGTTGTGAAGAAAGCCTTCAAGGCAGATGCCAGCCATTAGAAAAAAAAAAGTTTTTTAATTTTGCTCACAGCATCATTTATTTTTAAATTGCCAAAAAAAAAAAATACTGATCACATTAGGAGGCTCTCTTTCAAAGATGGTGCGGGAATCTTTGCCATCTCCATAAAGTGTCAAGTTCTAGAGGCTGCAGCCAAACACACTCTACTACGTTTTGGTCTTTCCTAGGAAGAAATTTACTTGATTGATCACCAATTTTCATGTCATATAATTTCTTTCAGTCAACGATCTTTTGGACCTAGACTGACTTCATACGACTTTGGAATAATAAAAACAACAACAACAACAAAATAACACGTGAGGTGACAGCAAAATGTTAGTTCATTCAGTCAAGTCTTAGTTCATTTTTGAAAACTACGGATTTAATCATGTTTTTACTGCCCATATTTCGTTCACGATCAGCCATAAAATCTGGAAAATTATCAAACAAGTTTTAACTATAAAGTTCGCCATTCACCGCGAATGACACCGACAAACTTGTTCCATTCCACACAGAATCTTGAGTTATCTCTATTTTGTGTCGTAATTAAAACATTTGTTGCAAGTCGTTAGCTTTCACTCTCTCCTCGTTTGAAAGCATTCATCGTTGCGAGTCAGACTGACTGAATTGCTCTTTTAGTTCTGTAAAACGAAGCATCGATTTCGATATACAGTTCTCCAAATGGGTAATGATGAGAGAAATGCAGCAGTTAACTGTAACTTTAAGAAGCAAGCGCGGAAGCAATCAAGCTTTCATGAAACTTCCAGTTTAAGAACAATCGTTCTGCATACGATGTACTTTACGAAGAACTTGATTAAGCTGCTGGAAACTGCGCATATTTTTGGTGGAAGGTAATGAAATTATAACTGCATATAAATGCAGGATACACTAAGTTGCGTGCGTAGAATAAATTAGATTTTAACAAATAATGAACAAGTTAATTGAAATCAAGCCACTTCAAGATATAACAAGGACATTTAAAAGTGAATTATATTGTTAGAAATAATACAAAATTTGTGAAAAGCTTACATCAGTGACAATCTTATAGACACGTTTTTCTTTATTTTTTCGATTTTTCTGGAAAACGATATGCTTTATGTTATAGAAAATGCATTTGGTCACCTCCCAATTCATCTCAAAATAACAGTCTAAATGATAAAAATTGGTTAAGCTTTTCCCGACAAATAAGGGAGCATACTTTAAAAAATCATACTAAAAAATGCTCTTTTTTTCAATGCTCTGAAAGACGATATATTTTATGACATAGAAAAATATACGAGAATACCTCGGAAATGAACTGAATAGAGTATATAAATTATCCAAATCGGTTAAGCCGTTCGGTTGAACATATTTTTAGATAAGATATGCTTTAAACATAGAACCAGCTTCTTTACTGAAATCAGTAAAGAACTAAAAATGGTACCATATCCGAAAAACCCTAAATAAAAAAAAATAATTAATTGAGGTAAGGACTAAAAATTTCAGAATATATCTACAAATTTAGTAATATAACACTTTGTAATAAACGAATAAACTATAAATCTACCTTAAATATTCAAAAGCATAAAATTGATTTTCAAAATTCCCTAAGTGTACAATAAAATATTGTCAAATTCATTTTTATTTCCTGAAAGCTTTACATTCGCCATAGATTTACCGTCATTTACAAAGACATCCTAAAAAGTTCATGTCCCTCTGTACTTAATTTGTTATAGAATATGCTAAGGTATGTGGGATTGGAAGTGGCAACACCAAAGAGAAGAAGGGGTTCCAGCCAATCATGACGTCACCAGATGCTGCCTTCAAAAGCTGCTCTACCGCAAGAGATCGGGACTCACTCTCAGGACTGATCGGAAGAGAAACGATAGTAACGAATCCAGGAGCAACCGAACGAAGACGAAGCTACTCGAAGACGAGAGTACCAAGACCTGCTGCTGCTATATAATATTATTTCCTGCTGAATTATCACTTTGTCTTCGTTATTTTTTAATTCACATTTTGGTTTTTGTATTTACGTTTTGGTTTTATTAAACGTTTTAAAATATTACAAGAGTTTTTAATTGTACTCGAGAAGATCATGGATGCTCGGCAATCCTACAGATATAACATTTTTTTAAAAACTCTTTCATTTACTCACACTGTATGTCTAGCTCTTATGCTACTATTAAATCTTGTAATCAATATTTTGCTTGCTTCCCGAACTTCAATCAGCTTGAAGTTTTCTCAGACATATCGAATTCGGTGACAATACAATAATAATGAAAATCGTCTGTATAGTTTGAAACATTCTCATTGAAAGACATACAAAATAATTTAATTTAAAAAGTATTTTAGAGGTGTTCATCTATTTTCCACTTCAATTTAAACCTGAACGGAAAAAAAATCACCGCTTGAAAATAATGAATACTATTAAATGCTTTTTTCGTCAACTTAAATCTTCAGTTGAGCTGAAATTTTGCATACTTATTTAACTAACGATACAATAGTACATTTACAATATTGTACAACATTTTACAATTGTACAACATTTTAATTCTATAACAGTTTTTAATCGTAATTTGGCAAAATATAATCCACCAATTTGTGTGAGGATGGTAACTATTGGTATGGGATTATGACGGCGAATTGACGTAAAATTTAAAATGAAATTGTTTGCTTTAAAATTTCTTTACATATCGTAACTTATTTTGAAAACTTCAGATAATTTTCAGAGTACTGAAATTTCTCAGATTCAAATGGTAATGGGAAATACACTGGCATCCAAAAGTTAAGGAACACCATGCTTTTCGAAGCTTGTCATTAAAAAATGACACTAAAAATAAAATGTGTGGTTTTTGGGACATCCTGTATATTTTTCTAAGAAAAGTATAGAGGAAAATCCGCTATAAAATAGAAAGGAAGGAATCAAATAAGCCCAAACGATCTTCACTAGTTGCCACACACTTTTGTATCAGTCTGACGTTAGCGTAGCCCAGAAAAATAAAATCAAGTAACATAAATAAAACAAGAATAATAATGACGCCAAGGCTGCATAGCATGATGCCTCACAACTCGAAGTTAAATGATCCATTTGGCATCTGTCGCTGTTAGTAACATCTAAAATGTCGCAGATGCGTCCAGAGAATTTCCAATTACGAGGTACACTTTTATCTCAGCGTGCTTCTGAATAAACTTCTAGAAAATTATGATCGCTGCCTGGAGAACGAACATCTAGAGAATCGAAAACGATCTACAGTAGACTCCGTCTCATTACTATAATATCGCGTTCGTTATGTCTGTGATATCGGAGAAAACTCAGATGAAAGACGAGATATACACGCAAATAACTTTTCGAATGTGCAATGAAGAATTATCAGTGAAAATGTTCAAAGAATTAAATGTTTCCCTATACTATTTATGCTAACGGTTTTCACATTTACTTTAAGAAGATTGAAAAGGTATAAAAAAACATCTTTATTTATAAGTAAATTTATTTTAGAATACTATAGAATGAAATTTAATAACAAAACAATAATATAAAAATGAAACCTTGAAAAATTTAAGAAGCCTTAGATATTTAAATTTATTTTTCAAATGCATGTTTCGTTTCATTTTTTAAAAATAATTCTCAATTTTATTATAAGGTTTTGAGAATGTAATTTTAAAAAAATCTGTAAAAATGTTTGAAAACAATTAAGTTATTTCAACGATGTTTAATACATTTTAATCATATTTTCTTGTAACATGTCCGTGAGGTTCTGTTCAATTAAACATATTCACAAATTTCAATAACATTCGAAAAAAGTTCAAAAGTATTTATAATTTCGGCATTTTTATTTAAGCACACTTAAAAGAAATTCAGAAGTGCTACATATTTATTGTAGAAAGGTTTCTGATAATATAGCTTAAACTACCGAAACAGGCCACTCTCCATAGTGTTCTATCAAAATGTAAATTTTATTTTGCTTTTGATTTGTCTTTTAAATTATAAATCACAGCTTTTAGAAATTATTTATCAGGTGTGCATGCATTCTTCCGATATTTTTAATGAAGAATTGTTTTAAAAACTTTGACACTTTTATTAGGCGATCTGAAACCGTTTGCTATGAAACTCAGAGCTGATCAGCTAGTTGCACTTGCATTTGCTACGTATAACCTTCATGTGGCAATATATTCAGCCTGCCTTTTAAATTCACTGTATTTGATTTAAACAATATCTATGTGCAATAATCGAAAATCAAAAAGTATAATCTAGTGTTTATATCGACAAAAATTATATAAGATATGATGAAGCAATAATGATCATATGAAATGATAAAATGAAAGTGGACAAAACTACTGTATAAATTAATATAAACTAAAACGAAACTTAAACATATGAAATGATAAGATGAAAGTGGATGAAAGCTAACCTTTATTGTCCAAATAGCGTTATGAGATTCAAGCTTGAGTGATTGATATTCTTTTTGCCCTCATGGGGTTTCTTAAAGAATTTTTTCTTCTCGGGAATTACTCATTCTCAATTAATCCAACGAAAATACCTTACTAATGAAAGAACCAATACATGCCCCCTCCTTATCTCTTCTTACTGTATTAAGAATAAATATTAAATGAGCCTGCTAAACCCATATTATCCTACAGGAAATATAGCACCCACAGTCATTGATTTTTTCCTGAAGCTTTGCTCCACAATATTGATATACCCCAAAAAGATGGTAAGAGACTTTAATTATTTCTCCATTCTTTATAATTATCCGTAAGTGGACAATTATAAATTGAAAAACTATTCAAAATAAAGAATAGGAAAAAACTACTTTAAAAAAATGCTTTCGTTAATTTTCAAAAATTTATACTTTGAACCCCTGTACAAAAATATTTCCGATTAGTAAAATGTGCTCTATTAATTAGATGATCTAAAAAATTCATTCTTCCATCATAAAAAGACACTTACCTGTATTCTAGCTTTACGCTTACAAAATAATTATATTTGTTACCTATTGTCCTGAAATGTAATGGCCATTGTAAAATACTATATATGTATAAATAAATGAAAATTGTTGTAAATGACATATATATGAAGGGGAGAAAATCACCTTAACCTTGAATAATTCGTTGTAATATAATTTGAAGGAAAATTTCATATAGAATTAAATCAAATTTCTTCAAGCTTGAAAAATTGATGTAATAAGTGCACAAAGTACGACGTATTAATATAATTCATCAAAATATTGAAGATAGTTGAGCTTGATACGAGCGAAAGCATAAGATTATGTTAACAAATTCAAACAGCACAAAAAAAAGCTGTGGTCTGGACAATCAAATGTACGTTTTGCATTAACATCGCTGGTAAAAAATCACTGCTAGAGGGTTAAAAGATAGGGTAGATTAAAAGCTTGAAAAACATAAATTCAGTTTGAACTTGAAATACTGAAGCAAAAGAAATGTTTGTGAGTAAAATGCCTTTAAATTTTGCTTTGGGTAAAACAAGGCTAAACCTGTGGAAAATAAGTAACATTAATACTAAAACTAATACCAAAAACCTGAAGTATTATGGCATAGTTCTGAAGAAGATCATCAATCAGATGTGAAGTATTTTATCTCTGACAAATAGGTACAAGGGTGTTTTTATTAAATCAAGTGTCTTCAGAGGATTACTCTTTTATTTACCTAAGTGCATCATCTAACCAAAGACCTATTATCTCTATATGGGAAATGCAGTGCTTTTATATATATGTGCGTGCGTGTGTGTAATGTATAACGGGATAGTAAAAGGTAGCTTCTTTTTCCTTAACCCTTTGAGGCGCAACCCTTTCCCAATGCTGGAAAAAGGGCAGCCATCGGTCGACTTAACTACCAGCAAGATGGCGGACGATCGAAATGTTCGTCGTGCCATCTTGCTGGTAGTTAAGTCGAGCGATGGCAACGGCTGCCCTTTTTTCAGCATTGAGCAATCTATCCAGCTGTTCTCGCATTCTTCCATTTTTCAGCAGATGTCAGTGCTGTTAAAAATAATCGTGACAATTTTTTTACGGGAAATGACGTACTAAAAAGTAAAGAATTCTCGAGAAGCTCTGTCACCCGCAACTATTTTTATAGAAATCAAATCTATTCTTCGTGACTGGCAACAGTCAAAACGTCAGAGTTTGGTGTTCCCAGAGCGGGAACACTGCGCGTTAAAGGGTTAAAGTAGTTTTGATTTCGTTCTCTTAAAAACAGAGTATTCTTACTGTATCATTTGCTTTTCAGTCGTAAATAAATTTCTGCACAATGGATAATTGATAAATTACTGCGCCAGAGTAACAGAAGGTGTCATTTTGACGTCAAGCGAACTTTTTTAATTAACACCTCTTCTGTAAAGCTTAAAACATTGAAAAAACTATTACCGCATAAATACTATTAAAATTGTACTTAAAACACACCGTGGTCGCCTTGAGATGAAACTATCTGTATGTATTCTTCCTTTTCTCGAAGTGAGAAAGACGGGCGTTTCAAACGTCATGAAAGGATGCGTGAGCCAAGACTTTGATGGCGTTGATGATGCATCCTGAAGAAGGTGGCGCCATCTGTTTTTAAGAACTTCAATGATTCACGAAAAAGAGCTGTGTTTTGTTATAATCAGCAATTTTCCTAGTATTTTTTGAAATACATTTTAATTTACATATAGGGGAAGCGTGGACAAAATGGGGTACTTAAGATTATTCTGGCCAATAGTTCTGAGATAGATAGAAATAAATTAAATAAGTTACATTTATTTCAGCTTACTATCTTTGTCGTTATTCTACAGTATTGAACTCGAAATACGCTGCGTATTTTGGGATGTGTATCCAAATATATCCAAAACTGCACTTCACCTCGTTTTGCCCTATGGGATAGGCCATTTGCCCTATTACGCCATTTTGCCCTATGGGATAGGGCAAAATGGCGTAAAAACGCAGTTCGCATGTAAACTTCGCACCATTCTCCACAATACCAGCACAGAAGTCATGAGTCCATATGCACTTGATCCACCTTTCTCTTTGTGCTGACCTTGTATATAGTATATAGCTATAGTAAAAGCATGTAACATCTGCATCATCTGGATCACTATCTGGTAATGTGTCGCCTGTTGGCAGAGTAGCAACGCGAAGTCTTAGCTTGTGAACTGTCCGACATCGGACTTTCTGCCCTTTTTTCTTCGTTAAGAGACCAGATAAGGTAATCGCTCCAGTTGCCTAGTACCCCAGTTTGCATCACCTCGAGGTTTTGCCTTACAAGTAACCGTTCAAAACAACTAGGCCGAGCTAACAAATTGTACTCAATGCAGTTCTACTTTTTTATGCAATTTACTTTTAAAAAAAAATCACTTTTATCAAGTGTCAACTGTCACGTTAGTATCTGCATGCGGACCTAACAAAAAATATCCTAAGCCTACGCTTACCTTAGATCAGGGTATTGAAAAAAGTAACAAATCTTAAGAGCACGTCCGTCTGCGACTTTGTAAGCAGTATCCCACGTGGAAATGGAAAATAAACACGTTATGGACAATCTATAAGAATGTCGTGGGCGCAGCAGCACGTGATGACTTGACCTACATGATTTGATGACTTGCCTATTTTGCCTGCCCTTCCCCAATATATATCTAAACTAACGGGAAAATTGACGGTAATAACAGTAGTACATACGCTCTTTTTCTTTAATCATTAGAGATCTTAACAACTGATGGTACCATCAACGACATGATATACGCATCCTTTGATGACGTATGGAACACTCTTCTCGATGTGGCTGAAATATATTTTTAACAGTTTTAATGTGGTAATATCTTTATAAATGGGTTTTTTTCCAATGGGCGGACACTTGCTCATCAAGCATTTTGCCACTACAAAGCCCCAAAGTTACTGGCAATTTTATTCTGGAAGCACCCAATCCGCGGCCAGCGTTACCCCATATGAAGGTACGGACAAGTTAACATCTATGCCCATACCTGCATTCGAACCCGGACCAAGGCGTGATAAAATAATTCTTAAGCCATTATACCACATGGGCGGCTCTTTATAAATGTTTTAAGTATGATTATGAGAACTGTACCTTTTAATCCTTTTTCGCTTTTCTATTTTGTTTCAAATTATCTTAATCCATTCTTGGCTTTACCTAACTCATTGTGCTTTGGGGAGCATTGTGCTTCATTGTGCAGGCTATGCTAAATTACCCTCTTCTGCACATCGTCGGAAGAAATGGTTTTTTAACCTGTTGATTCAGTTCCTCCAATATTTATTTTGAAGTATCACAACCATTTTACTGTAGACCTTATCCAGATGTTGAAAGAAATAGTTGTGAGTTACCTTCCTTTTTCCGATATACTTTTAAAAAAATGCGGCAAAAATGTACGTCAGAAAGGACAAGCCATAATTAATTTTTAAACAAAGCCACATAAATTCAAGTTCCCCTCCCACCATCAAACTAGCCAAAAAGAAAAATGCACCTGCTTTTTGAGGCCGCTGCTTCAACAAAAATGTTAAATATAGCCACTTCTTCTTCCCTGAGAATTAAAATTCTGTGATAATTCAGTTCCCTAGGTTTTTTCCAGTTCCTAGAATCGGTTTTAAAAATAGGGGCATGGCAAGGGTTCCGCGGGAACTGCCTTCGCTTGGGGCGCAAACAGAAGAGTCTGCGCAAAATCAGATAGATCACAAGAGGATAGGATTTTACTATTATAATGATTCAGGGCAGGGGCGGCAAATAGGAGGCGCGGACGTACCCCAAATTTAACAAACCTTGCTTGTTAAAAGAGAACAGCAAAGGAGACTATGGCAACATAACTTTTTTTAGATTTTGTTACGTATTTGTTCGTTGCTTATAACAATATTAATAAGATACTTTGCTCCATTTATGTGAGTTTCTTACGTAAGTAATGGCTCGCAGAAGGCATACACTATGCAGAAAGTTCTGATTGCAATGTGTATGCCTGTGTATAGGCACACAATACAACACACAATAGGCACATGCACAATAGGCAATGTGTATGCCTTATGTACAGAACAGAAGGCATACACAATACAGAATTATTGCGATTCTGACTCTGAAACCGGTAATCATTCTACCGACATAGATGGAGATGAAACATGTGGTAGCGTGATCACTAGCTGTAAGTATATGTTATAGCTAATGATCACGCAGTAACATCCTCCAACTCATGCGGGATTGGAAATGGATAAGACATTGCGAGTTAAGTTCTGATATAGCTGAGAATGCCAAAGCCGAGATTGAAGCATTCATAGCGTTGTTATACGCAATGAAAGCATTAGCCGCGAAAGGCCTACCAGTTCATAGTTTGTGGATACGCAGGACCAGAGTTTTTCATTAAACTATGAGTGGAAAAGGCTTTGCGAATTATGAAATTTATGCTCTTTGATAATAAACCAACAAAATGTCACCGTTTGCAATCAGATAAATTTGTTCTAATATCCTATGTATGAAACAATTTATAGAGCAATTTCTGATTTTCTCCAAACCAAATGAAAGCATTACAATTGATGAACAGTTATTCCTGTAAGCCATTGAAAAGTGGTTTAAACCATTGTGGCTTAGTGTCCCTTTTTTTGGGACAGCAATTTGCTATCAGCCGAAAACGTTATTTATTTTTCCTAGCCTGTATTCACGAGTATTGAACCTGAACTCCACAAAATATATTTCAACATGACCAAATAAAATTTTGACATTTCAATTTTATAAATAATGATAAGTAAACATATACTTATTTTGATGTCTCTGAGTCATCTACGGAGGGGCGCCTTTTCGAACGCAAAAACTAAGAAAACTTGATCTAGAGTATAAAAGGGGGCACTTTTTACGTTTGTAGGGGGGCGAGATGTAACCTAGGAAGGTCCCTTAGTGTCAAATTGTACCTTTGACCGGTCCCCCGTTTGTAAATTGTTTTGATGTCATATTTAATTGATCAATTAACTTCATTTAATCAGTCAGCTATTATTAACATCACAACAAATAATAATTAATTGAAATAATTAAATTAAATTAAGCATAAAAAGGAAGTTTAGAACTAGAAAATTGGATCTTTGATTTTTGCCTTTGAATTAAATAAAATAAAAATGTATACTATGTAACATAAATGAAACCTTTATTTTGAAGTCTAGACAAAATATTACTCTTCGCAGAAATATGTCCAGAAGTAAAAGGGGAGTGAAAGGGTCTGCTGTTGATGTTTACAGTTTGTTTAAATGCTAAATGACTAATTTGATACTTTCTAAATAGCTGACCAGATTGTATAGGGGATAAAGCACCGTACTACGGTTTCGGGTTCAATACCCGGTGGTTGGGGTTAGATCCCCGACTGAGCGTGGCTGAAATTGTGTCCGTGTATCCCCCAAAATAAAGAAACCAACCATTCCGGCCTCATTAGTGGCAAATGCCTCCAAGGCAAGAGACCCGCCATTGGGAAAATTTTTTTTAAAAAATATTTCAATAGAATATTATTCTATTAAACGTATAATTCATTTTATTTATTTATTTTATTTAATGCCTTCGAAAACTGTTAAATTGTTTTATTCGGATTAATATATAGCTTCAGTCAACTAACAGGTTAAGAAAAAACAACATTAACTAAAGTAGTGTACTGCAAAGTGAAACATCGAACAGACCAATATACAACATATAGTAGTCCAAAGTACAACATTTTTCTTAATCTAATTTTTAATATTTTTTTAAAAAAACGCCAGTGTTTTTTTAAGAGAAAAAAGTATGACGTATTCCTCATAAAATTCCTGAGCTACTGAGAAAATTACATTTTGCACAAAGAAATAAAAAAATAATAAATAAATAAATAGTGAAAAGTGAAAATTGTTCCAAGGTACTACACTCGTCTCATTAGCGACCAATAGCTACATCATTTTCGGTTAAACCTTGCTACTGGAGCAAACGAATTATGCTCCTAAAATTCTCCGAATCGATGATAATAAACGATTACGCTGTAGCTTTACGCATGCTTCTATAATCTAGAAGAGAATTGTAATTTTAGTAACATTCTTCTAGCTTTATTTTTGCCTTTTCTTTTATTTGTTTAACTACTCACAGATTGTAGTGCATGTATATAATTATGCGTATAGCGTCAAGCATTTTGAACTTTCAATTCTAAATACCAATATCGTGATGAATTCTTAGGCTTTAGCGAAAAGAACTGATTCCAGCAAAATGTAAGTACTTTATTTTAATCGCACTAATCCATATTTACAAAAGAGAAAACAGTACAATCGTTACTAACATGTAATGCTGTTCTGAAACGTCTGAAACGCCTGAAATGTGCGAAAGTTACGTTGATTCAAATGTTCTGTAAGTTTCGAGCTATTTGATCGAAAATTCCAAGTTAAATAGTTTTACTTTTATAGTCCGAGCTAGTTCTGCGATATTTAACTAGAAAACTTTGGCTTAATTCTCACTTTTCAGGTCAAGGATCTGCATCCTAAATAACTATATTTGAAGCAGTTGTGATCTTATTTAGCTTAGACCCAAAAAAGGACGTCTGACTCACATGTGTTGGGCATATCCTATTTTAGGCAAGTATTGTTTCAGGGCAGCAATCAGTTTTTAAACCTTGAAAAGTTGCTTGTCACTCGAAATTGGATCCTGGCGTTTTTTTTTTAAACTGAAGCGTGGCATTTGTAAAACATGAGCTTACCACAGCATAGCACCGAGCCGTCGATTTATTAATATAATTTAAGTTTCGCTTTTGATATCCGATCAGTTTTGATTTCAAGCGATTAATTTTATGAACTCGATTTGTAATACTTCATAAAAAGGAGGTTAACAGTAATTCAGTTAACAGTTTTAATTTCAAGCGATGAATTTTATGAACTCGATTTGTAATACTTCAGAAAAAAGGAGGTTAATAGTAAAAACAGTAAAGGAGGTTAAAGGAGGTTTACAAAAAAAAAAAAAAAAAAAGAAAAGAAAAAAAAAATTTTGTAAACTAACAAAAAAAATTATTGTTTTTTAATTAGTTTAATTAAATAACAATTAAACTAATAATTTGCCAAGATAAATTATTAGTGGCATTTTTCACGTAAAATATTAAGTTTGGTCAATCTGTGCATACCGATATCGGTTTCTGTTTTAATTTTTTATTGTTTTAAGGATTTATAGTTTATTCAACGGTTCAGTTGATAATTACAATAGCCTTCTGATAAAAGGTTATATATCTATATATATTTATTATATTCGTACACACAGTTACATGAAATAATAAAATTAAAATTAAGTATTGCAAAAGAAAATAAGGTTTGATAAACCTGTGCGCAAATAAAAATTTGATTCAAAATTTTAAACGTTTTTTCTTTGTTTTAATTGTATAAATTTTGTAGCTAGCTGACCCGTTTAGAAGCGTGAGACAGTAATAAAAAAATGATAATATGAGTTTTTGCTCTTTTAAAATGTACTTTAACGCTAATTTTTTGTAAAAAATGAAACATTTTAATATATAACGAGAAAAACCAAGAGTGACACAACGGTCATCCCCTTTCCGATTTCAATAAATTTGCAATTCCTCTTGCAATATTTTCGAAAGTTCAGGCAGCTTAAAAAGAATATTTCCCGCACTTTTCCCGATGAAGCTCTCCAGAATGATGAATGGTGTGTTCTTCCAACCCTCCCCCCCCCCTTTTTTTTTCAGTGATATGTGTTTTTCTCTCCCCGTAAGAATGTAGAGTGTTTTCATTTTCTTTACTTTCTTTTGCTTATGATATGAGCGCGAGATCTTATTCATCTCGCCTCAAAGTGCAAGAGGGTCGTGGTTGGGAATTTTTTCTTTAAGATTTGAGCGAAATGAGCTAGAAATAGAGGAGTGCTAGCTTCAAGCAGAAATATATAGAGTGCTGAAGCGCTAGGTAGCACTTTTTTTTTCTGTAGTCACAGAACATCAATTTGCTCGGCTATAACTTTTCACCAAATGATACAAGTTGACAGAGAGATTGTCGTGAATCTTACTCGAATGTCTTCTATGTAGGTAAGCGAACAAAAAGAAAATTTTTTAGAGATGGTCGCTTGAAGACACTTGTTGTGAGATCTTGTAAGTGTGCTTTTGGTGGTCGAATGTTCATGTAAAGTATGATAACAAATTTTGATTGGCATCTCCTATACGAATTATTAAAGAAAGAAATGTTAGGAAATGGTTTAAGAAATCAAATTGAGAGTTTTAAGGTGTCTTCCCAACAGAAGAAAATATAAGCAAATTTTCTATTGGCTATTTTTGGTGGGACATGAACAAGGAATACAAAGGGGGGAGGGTGGGGGTGTAGGAAAGAACAAAACGGTTGCAAACTGTTAAGATGTAAAAATTCTAGTCTTCATTTTTTTCGGGATAACACAATTCTTCACCGGAATGTGGGTAAGCCCCCTTCACCCTCTTTTCGATTTTGAGTGGCGTGTATCTTAATTATACATATTATTTTCCATTAAATTTTAAATAAATATTGTGTAATTCAATATGAGTAGATTATTTGCTTGTTTGTTTCTTTCGTTTCTGTCCAATTAATTATAGGTTTTGTGTCTGTTCGCGTTCTCCCCAGCCTGAGTTTATTGCGGACAAAAATCTTTTTCATTAATATTTATTACCACTAATATATAATAATATTTATACTTCAAATTTATATTGTTTTAAAATTGAAAAAAAAAATAAAGTAAATGGGGCGTAGCGATGGAGCAACGCAGATACGTGAGGGGCGAAAACAGATTATGACATTGCCTGCCGATTGATACCAACCGTCGGAAGAGCAGAGAAAAAGGAAAAGATATATTTTCTACGGTTCTTAAAGAATATTACAAAGAATAAATCATGTAGAAGTCACAAATAAACTTCTGAAATTCATTTCTTATTTACTACGAAGAAAGGAGTACTGATCCATGCACCTGTCCCGATATTGGCTCTGTTAAAAGATGCATAAACTGACTACATCGAATCACTTATCTCCAAATAAATATCACTGTTGAATAGCTGGGGAGGGTGTAGTCGGCAATTATATAGGCTTGCAATTATATTATTTCCCTGTTCCATTATTTGTTTTAAAATGCTTTGGTAGTTTTTAAAAGATGTTTAAAGATTGGATCTGTTTTTAAAATGCTATGTCTATTAAAAAAGCTTGTAAGCGTAAAAGTTATTCAAAATATTCCCCATGTTTGCAATTATATTATGCATTTATTTATGTCTTTAGTCCAATTGTATTGATATTACATCAAAAGGCATATAAATCAGTTTTCTACACAATATCTAGGTAATGTGCAAATGAGCTAGGGTGATCCGTTAAACTGACGAAAACCATTTAATTTCTCAAATTACCTAGTTTATTTGCAAATCACCCAGATAATTTGCACATTTCTTAACCCTCTTTATAATGAAACTAAGATCTTTGAAGGAACAACAGAACGTTGCTGTACGCTTAAATTAGCTCAATGCTATTTAGTTATTTTTCAATAACTAGAAAATCAAGTTAATACAATCAACGTAGTAGTTGCTAGGATCAATCATACATCAATTAAGAAACCATAATACAAAGGATCAAATGGTTTAAAACATTGATACGATTAATGAATCGAATTTACAAGGCACTTGATAAAACTATTCTTAAACTAGGAGTGGAGAAAAAGCGATAGGGGCAAGGAATAAAGCGATAAACAAACTCTTGAGCTTTATCGATACGGAAGCTGTCAATGTGTAATTATCTACGTAATTACATACTGACTTTAAAAAACTTAAAAAAAAAAACCTCTTGGTTCTGCACTTTAACGGATGAAATCAATTAATCTGCAGATTATCTAAGTAATAAGCATATTCACGGTTTTCGAGCTTTAGAGGTAATATATACAAAGCAATTTCGACATCTGATCAATCACTTGAGATTTTAACACCGAGTTTAAAGAATTTTGGTTTGGGGAAGAAAATCTCCATTGAAATGCAGTTATCATCGGCTTTAACATTATCTTATTAACTCATTAATTAACTAAAGAACGCATTTTTCCTTATACCGTGTCAAGAAAATAATGTTGGTTTGTGTTAACGATAATTAATAATACCACTTGAAATCCGGTTTTATATTCAACCAGTGCTGTTAAGCCCGTTGTGAGGACAAATCCAAGTTTATACCCGTAATAACCCGCTAATACCCGTAATAAAATCAAATCCACTTAAACCCAATCTTTTAAGACTTGGGACTCTTGATGATGAAGTTTGTATATTTTTCCTGTATTTTTAAACATATTTGAGCGAAATTTCGTTGTCCAACGGTAAAATCATACAAGCCGGTGCCCACCCCATGTAAACATGGCGACAGTCGCTGGAGCTTGGCGACCGCCAAGCTCCAGCGACTGTCGCCATGTTTACTAGTCATTCTAGGCAACCAGTGGTCCGTTTTTAACTAAAAAAACCCCAGTGGATTCAGCAACCTAGTTGTACAGCTATCTAAACTAGGCAACCAGTGGTCTGTTTATAACTAAAAAAACCTCAGTGGATTCAGCAACCTAGTTGTACAGCTATCTAAACTAGGCAACCAGTGGTCCGTTTTTAACTAAAAAAAACCCCAGTGGATTCAGCAACCTAGTTGTACAGCTATCTAAACTAGGCAACCAGTGGTCTGTTTTTAACTAAAAAAACCTCAGTGGATTCAGCAACCTAGCTGTACAGCTATGTAAACTATGCAACCAGTGGACCGTTTTTTACTAAAAAAACCTCAGTGGATTCAGCAACCTAGTTGTACAGCTATGTAAACTATGCAACCAGTGGACCGTTTTTAACTAAAAAAACCTCAGCGGATTCAGCAACCTAGTTGTACAGCTATGTAAACTATGCAACCAGTGGACCGTTTTTAACTAAAAAAAAAACAACAGTGAACTAAGCAACCTAGTTGTACAGCTAATGTAAACTGGGCAAACACTGGCCCGTTTTCAACTCATAAAAACATCGGTGGATTAAACAACCTAGTTGTACACCTCTTATAAAGTCAGTATGATTAGAATAGCACGTAAATAGCACTTACGAAAACATAAACACTTCAAATATCAATTTAAAATTCACATTAAAAACCTTAAACATTGCAAAGATTCGTTAAAAAAGAGCACTTACCTCTATTTTTTTTTTTTTTAAATAACCGCTCAGAAATGTCCCCAACACCCACCGGCTTATAACGTACTATATTTCTAACAAACACACACAAATTCTTTTCTTATATTAACATAACACATTTCATTCCCTTCCATCAATAACGCAAACAATTTCAAATTCCCAAACCTGACGAAACACGTATTCTTTATGGTTGCCAGTCACAACTACCACCGGCAGTTGGCGGTGCATCGCTCACTCTCGCGTCAGATTGTTCGCCAATGATTTGTAAACAAACCATTGATATGTAAACAAAGCACCGTATACGGAATATAGTCCGTAGATTTGTATGTGACATAGACAAGCAAAGAAACATACAGATTTTCGTTTATATCCGCTCTTATATTAAACGAGGAATGTTTGTGTGTGTGTGTGTGTATGTCCGAGCGATCTCGAAAACTGCTCTAAGGATTCCTTTTAAATTTCGTACCTGGGGTTTTTTTGGCCCCTGAAACGATTGAGCTAGGTGAATTAATTGAAAAAACTCTAAAACGCTCAAAATTTAAAATTTAAAATTTTTGGACGGTAGCGCCATCTATTGAGCGTTTGAAAAACACACTTGATGCAATCTTCCTAAAAGGGACGCTCAAATAAGATTATGGCGGATTAAAAAATACACGCCATCGATATATAATAGTAAAAATTAATTTCGCAAAGAAACAAAATAAATGGAACTTTATATTCAGTACACAGACAAATAAATATTTTAGTAACTAGATATATTACACCATTCAGCTACATAAATTTGTTAAGAATTAAAAAGTTATTTTTATTTCAAAATATCGTCCTGGCAACCAGCGAAAGAAAAAGAGAAAAGAGTCTTCGTTGCCATCCCCGCAAGCACCTTGATGGAATATACGTAAATAATTTAATAATTCTTAATTCGTAGTTATTAATACAAAACTATTCGTAAATCTTATGTGAAAAATTGCCTGAATTTATTACAATTATCCTTTTGTAACTAACGTAAAGCTAAATGTATTTTCGCGTATATACTAAAACAATAAAGATTTTTCATGTGTTTTATTGATCCATATGATGCGAATTTCAAAAGTGCATAAAAGTTTCAGCTTAGCCGAATACTTTAAATGAAAATGACACCCTTTTCAGCCATTCACAGTAAGAAAAAAGATCCTGTGACGTAACATGAAAATTCCATTTTTTTTTTTATTAAATAACGGCACTAGGTTGAATTCTATTTTAACTGCCTTATTCCGCCAAGTTGATGATAAATATTTAAATATAGTTACCCTGATGATTTATTTATTTATTTTTTTTTTGAATGGGTCAACCGTTTATAATGAAACGATGTTCGAAACTCCGATGAAAAAATGATAAGATCGATTCCTAAATTGGGCTCGCAGCCGATATTCAAATTAATTTTGCAGATGATCAGCCATCAGTTTAGTTTTCATTCATTGCAGTTGATGATTTCAACTCATTTATTTTATCATCGTATGGACAACCTTTTAAAAGTTGCGGGCAGAACTTAACGATAGTGGCCTCCTGGGCCTGACTTCAGGATGTTAGCGAAATCGCGGGCCGTATAATTCGGATTTATATGGTAGTTTGAATGTTTTATATAGGTTTTATACAGGGTTTTGACTTGTCGTGAGGGCTGGTCCAAAAGCCATGGCGGGCCCCATCCGGCCGCTGGCTGGGAGTTGTCCATATGTGGAAGCAGTAAATTGGGAGGCTGAAATCTGGTTACTAAGATTTTTTCTAATAAATTTTCAATTCTTATTTAGACGCGGATTAGACTATGTTGTTTTGTGTTGTGTACTGTCATTAAACTAAAGGATAAAGCCCTTTGTGGAGACAATTACAGCGGGCGATAGAATGTCTACACTCAGAATATTTAATATTTACCCACTTAAAATCAAATAACTTCATATTCAATTTTTATTATACATCGAAATTCGAATTGTATAATCTACAGAAACATTTCGTATTCGAAACATTTCGTTTGGTATCAACATCCTCTCCTATATCCATTCTTAATGCATAGAAAACCGTTTTATTTTTTTAAAAAAAAGTCAAACTGAGTAGTAATTTAGAAAAGCTATCTTAAGCGAATTGGAGTCGTAATTTTTCCTCCAAAGCCTGATAACCGTGACTTCAATGTAACGTGAATGTCACTTGCAATAGATAATTCTGACAATCAAATGGTTAGCTTTTTTTATTCTCTTAAATGAAATAGAGCTAAAAATACAAAAAAAAAAAACGCTTAAAAATCAGGAAACGGGTGGATTATCAGATTTTTTCTTTCTTTTTTTTTCTTTCTTTCTTTCTTTTTTTTTTTTTTTTTACATAATTATGATAATTTTCAGGCTGATCGCACCAACGAACCGTGTAAATTTTATGTTATTAAACAATACATTTTTAATCTGTTTGGATGTTATTCCGGTTTTATTAGGACCCAAGTTTTATTTTGAGTGGTTGAACTGGAATTGTGACAGAGTCAGGGGTCAGCGTAACTACATAGGAGCGATGTATTTTTGATTTATTCGAGGTTAGAAGTCCATTTTCTTCAGTCTATCCGTTTGTTCTATTATTTTCAACGTTTAAGTAGTTGTTAGGGTTATTGTAAAAGAATATTTTTGATCTATTCTGTTTTTGATTTCATGATTTCGAAGTGTCCTTTTGTACTAATAATTTAAATTGCGTTACACTTTTTATTTTCTTAAGCGTGAGTTTATAAAATAAAATTATGTTTAAAGCATATTTATGTAAGATTATACTTTTAAGGCATCTATATTTATGTATCTATAAGATTGAATTTACGCTTGTAGAATTTGTTTATGCATGATGTATGCTTTGAATGCATGCTTTGCATGCATGCTTATGCATGCTTTGAATTAGAAGAAAATAAGTATTTTATGTTTGAATTGAAGCACTATAGAGAAATTTACAATTTCAATCGTAAAGAATTATCATCATAGATGTATTATAAAGACGTAAATGCATGGAAGTGTAGCTCAAAAACGAGCTGTGGAAACATATGATCACCGACAGCAGCACTTAGCCCAAATGTGTGAACGTGCAGTTCAAACACAAGCAGATGAAACAGATGATTAGTATTTGGAAGGAGAACGACATGGAACAGCTAGACGTCGACAAATACTTCGGATAAACAGTCTAAGTATCTACAAAGCTGCCACAAATGTGGGTACTTATTATCATAGTTTAAAACTTTTTAACATGGATTGCATTTACCCTGGAGCTTTGCATTTTTCTGAAGAGTAAAAACAAAAATTAACCGAAACCATTTTGGGGACTGTAAGATTGATGTAGGACATTCCGAATTTCCTAATGAATTGGTGTGGTTGTTTCTTCGATGTCACCCCTATTTCAAAGAATTCGAAATTTGAAAGCATACTTTACAATGGCTTTGCTCACAGTATATGACGAGTGAAACTATTAACGATTTTGGTGTGTACTACTACGTTGCGAACAGTGTGTAACAGACTTGATGAATATTTTTTATAAACTCCTTCATCTGACAGTTCAACCAACTCAAATTCTTGATGCTGAATTTGAACGTCCTGAATATGGACAGATATATTTCTGAAGTAATGAAGACGCTGTTAGTGAATGCATCGCCCAAGATCTTCGCTGATACCCTCGCTGATCTGCTACAGAAGGAAAGGAGGCACCTTACGTTAAACTACTTTTTGCTCAACTCTGATGGCACCGACCATCGAATATTTAGCATCCCTCTTCAAAACAAAGTATATGCCATTGAAAATCTTTGGCAACCATGAAGGTTATTGATACGTGCCCAGGCATTTACGTATTAATTATTTTACACTTAAGGAGCCTTTAGACTCTGAGCATGGCTCGGTAACCTGGTACTTTAAAATAATAAAAAGCATCTCTTTAAATCTTTATTAACAAACTATGTAAACAAACATTTTTTACCCTTTCGTACACTATATATAAACATTTTAAACGCTCTTTTATTTATACATATAAGCAAACACAAATTTTTTTTTTACCCTTTCGTACACTATAAATAAACCTTTTAAATGCTTACGTATCTTTCTAGTCAATAAGGAAATGAACCCGGTTACTCATCTAGTCTCGTTGGGTTTTGAAGGAAGGCAGATAGCATTCATTGCATACATATTTTATGCTTCATGTTTTATTGAAGCGAAGATGCATGATGATTTATTAATGTAAAGCTACATATTTATTAATGGAATTATGCTTTTGCTTTAGATGTTTCATATCAGAAGTCTGACATTTCTTGGAAAATTTAATTTCTGGATATTCACTAAGTTTCAGAAAATTATCTAGGCGAGATAGAAAAATCGCTATCAAATTGGGAAAAAATTAAATGTATGTTGAATAATTGAAATATTAAAATTATACGCGTGTTTGGGATATTCGTAAGATATATTTTGCTTAAAATTTTCAGTAGGCGGTTTTGCTATTTTATATTTTAGTAAAGCTTCTTTAAATAATTAATTTTCCTTAACAATAAAAATTTACAGTCAAACGCGTATTCAAAACCGCACTCTCAACAGGATGTGCAATATGTACTCTTTGTTATGGGCCACTTGAAATAAGGATTAGGTATGTTCCCTTAACTACAGGGTGTATCTAAATTGTTTCAATAAAGTATTATGGAAGATAGGGCACATAATAAGGAATCAGAATGACATAGCATGTGGGGTCAAAAACGTTGTCTTCATGTAGCTGTTAATAATCACTTTGGAACGGGTGCTGAAACATCAGTGAACTTTCCGACCATTTTTTGTCAAAAGCTAATGTATTTTTCTCAGAAAACATGTGTGTAAAATTCGCAGTTTAAAGACTACTTTATTTCTTGGCTGGGAATTTTGGAGACAAGCCCATTGTATACGGAAATCGCTTAAGAAATTTGACAAACACTTCAACACTTTTCCTAAAGGGATTATTAACAGCTACATGAAGACAACGTTTTTGACCCCACATTGCCATGTGATTCCGATTCCTTATTATGTGCCCTATCTCCCATAACATTTTGTTGAAACAATTTAGATACACCTTGTATTTCAAATATACAGGGTGAATCTAAACTCCTGGGTAAAACTTTAAAGAGTGATAGGGCACATAATAAGGAATAAGAATCACATAGCAATGTGGGGTCAAAAACGCAGTTTTCACTTACCTGGTAATAATCACTTTGTGAAAAGTATTGAAGTGCTCGTCTAATTTCTTAAACAAGTTTCATAAACAATAGGATCGTCTCCAAAAATTTCAACCGTGAAATAAAATAGAATTTTTAAACTATGAATTTTAGTCTTCTGTTTTCGAGAAAAATACATTAGTTTCTGACGAACAATGGTCGGAATGTCCACTGTTGTTTCAGCACTTTTCCAAAATGATTATTAACAGCTACATGAAGACTGCCGACCCCACATTGCTATGTGATTCTGATTCCTTATTATGTGTCCTATTACCTCTTAAAGTTTTGTGCAAGAGTTTACATTCACCCTGCATAGTAACTATCGTGCTTTGATGAAGCACTGGGCTCTGATATCGGTAGTTAGGATTCTCGTTGTATTCAAAATTGAAGCAACTTTATTTAAGTACGACTATTACAAACGTTTACTCGAAAAAAACGCATTATTTGCATTATTTCGAGTGCGTTTACTCGCATTAATATACTCATTGTAATGACTATGACTTTTTAAGTGGCGTATCATCCATATTAATATTTTTGTCTGGACTGTTTTGTGTGACAACTCAACTCAATTCGATATGGCCTTCTGTACTATTGTTGATAATTGGTGTTCTGTGTTATATATTTATTTGTGTAAACATATGTGTGTTAATAAATTGTGTTTGTGAAGCAAAATTAATTATTTCCGCGTCGTGACAGCATCATTTACATAATGTACTTTAGTTTCGAGGTTTGGGAACATTTTGAAAAAAGCTCAGTGCTCCTAGTAGGTTAATCTTTCTTTATCCTTTTACGCGCGGTGGTGGTGCCTAGGGATGGACGCGAGACGACTTTTTTGCGAGACGAGACAGTCATTTACAGATTTTTTGTGAGACGAGACACACATTATAAACATTACGATATAGGGATTTTTGCGAGACGAGACAAAGCTTTTAGGCTATTTTGTGAGACGCGAGACTTCTATTTTTCGTCTCGCGTCCATCCCTAGGTGCCGCGTTTACCACTTTATTTTAACTAGTCGCAAAAAAATACAGTTAAACGGTCCCATCGCTGAAAAAGTGAATCCGTTGCCACTCATCCAGTTAACTTCCAACAAGATGGCGGTCAAATGCCATGCTGTTGGTAGTAAATGGATCGATTGCAACGGATGCTCTTTTTTAATGTTGGGCAAACTATCCAGTGGATCTTCTTCATTGATGTGTGTGTTCAATTTTTATTTATTTATTTTTTGTTTAACTACTTGGTTTGATTGATGGTACTGAGAGCGTGCGAACCGCTATTGCCATCCGCAAATTTTAATGAAGTATGTATTAAATAATGCATTAAATGCTAATAACAATTTACAGTACAAGGGGGGTCAGAATTTAATCACCCCTACTTTGAGCTCTCTATACATCCTCTCAAAAATGTATTCCCGTAAAAGTCCAACTTTTTACGGTGGTATCGAATTAAAAAAATATATTTATCATATAATATGAATTATGTATAACTGTATTTTTTCTTATTTCTGTGGAGTTGAGCGTTTTTCAAAATCTAATTAATTATTCGAATCGAGCGAAAATAGGAAATATTGCTTTTACTCAAAAACTTTCTTGAGAGGGTGTACATCAAATTATTACTCAGTATAAAGGCTCCAAATTTGCTGAACACACTATTCAAGACATGAAAAAACGGATTTCGAAAAAAAAACACTTCCAGAAACACCGATAGATGGCGCTGTACAATAGAAACTATGCTGAAAAGAAACAAACAATAATATTATTATTAATAAAAAACGCGTGCGATATGGAGTTTTTCTTTTTCAATTTCTATTGCTGATATTAAAAAAAGATGATAAAAAGGGTAAAGAAACTTAAACTGTCATTGTAACTGCCCTTTCGCACTACAAGCACAAAAATTTGCATAAATCCGTGGTTTCAGCTACTGTTAAAGATATGAAAGGGGATAGAACAGGGAAAATATCATTATTATCATTGATCGATGTCTCGCTGCCAGAATTCTCTTTGCTTGTGAAGTAGTTTTATAAAAACAAAGAAAATGCTGCAGCTGTACTTCGAGAGTTTTTTCGACTTAAGAATTCACTCAAAGGACCGTTACTTGCAAGAGCTCTCAGCATCATGATCTCTCAATTCGAGAAAACTGGACTCTGAGAGCTGAGCCTTGTGGAAGGCGCAGATCGACTCGTTCAGTTTGTCGTTAAAGATATGTCATTGAAGAAAATGAGCCTCCACCTTCATATCGTTTGGAGAAGGTTTCCTCGTCTCATGTCAATAGAACGCAACCCTGTGTGAGCCATCAAAATTATTATTAGTATAATTTCTTCATCTGAGACCATAACCCTATACTACTGGTCCTTCCAGATTTCATGATATTTTGCCAAATCCACTCTTTACTTGTGGATAATGTTCACGAGCTTTAGTTTCTTCTCTGAAAGACAAGAAAGGCTCATTATACGGTGTGGAGAGGGTTTAGTGGCGATAAACTTAACTTGGGCTTTTCTTCAGACCATATAAAAGCTACTGATTACCAAGAAATGCTAGAAATCCATTTAATGGCATTTGCATTGGAGAATTCATGTCCGAAGCTTGATTTTCCATCAGGACAACATACCCCTTGAAGTTGTAAAATCCTCTTAACGGTGTTTTTATGATGGGACGTACATCATGAAATGTCCTTTTCTCTTAATCTCAATTCTCAAGAAAATACTTGGGTTATCCTCAGTGGAATGAATAGACAAATGTCAGACAGTCTTAGTCTGTGGCGAATTTGAAGACTGCCATATCATTGAACGCTGGGATAATATCGTTGTTAATGGCCTCCAAGGATGGGTAAATGATATCCCACATCGACTATTCAAAGCAAAGTTATATTTAAACATGGCGAATATATTATCTGTTTACAATACTGGCTTTGTTTCGGCGGAACACTTTTATCCCCCTTCTTTTACACATTTATTTTTTATTCCTGCCCAGGTGTGGTAGGAATAAAAAATAAGGAGAGATTTTATTCCCTGTAAATACATATTTGTGCGTATACTTTCCGAATATATTTGTTTCGTTCTTATTAATAAGTTTCGTATACAGATGCGGCAGACAATTACGGAAGCTTTATTTCGGTGGAACACATCTTATATGTAGAAGCCACTTTTTAAATAATACTGCATTTTTTGCAGAAACTAACCACTATGCCAAATTTGAAATCTCGTAGCTTAGTTAGAAGGGAAAAATTTTTAAATTTGAAAATGTGAACACATACCTACAGTAGAGTAAAGTCTAAAAAAAAACTTACTTCTTGCACGCATTTGTTGTCTTTGTGTTAGGGAAATTTATGCAGAAAAATGGCTGCACTTAAAAATAATTTGCACTGCATATTAAAACACACTTCAAAAAAAGCTTTTTAAATTTTTTTATTTCAACATTTTGACTCTCGATAAGCCTCATATATTAGTTGCAAGAGGCAATCTGACAATTAAAGGAAATTATTTTTTAATTACAAAATCTATTGAGAAAATACAATGAAAAGGATTAGCTTGAAAGTTATTTTTGTCTTTGGTGTATCTTATTCGCTTGATTAAGTAACTAAAGTAAGTACGAAAAATATAAAATGCTAGGAAATACAAATGAAAGCTGTTTATCATGCTCCAAGAACTTTTATCGTATATTTGTTTAAAGAATGTCATTAATGTAACCTATTAAAGTCGAAAACAATAGTCATTCGGAAAAAAAAGAAAGTAGATAAGAAAAAGTATCATTATCATGAAATTGAATCAATGTAGCACTTTTTTTAAAACTTGATCGAAGTGACTTTGCGTTGGAGCAGTAAATTCAACAATTTAATATTGCACGATAAGTGTATGCAATTTTTTAGTAAAATTTTGATTTTTTTTAGAACTACGCACACGATGTTATTTTATGGAAAGCCTTTTATTCAATTCTCGGTAAAATAAAATTTTCCAGATATGTTGATTTAATCAAACGAAACAATGATGTCCTAAAAAATACTCTTTGTTAACTTAACTTTTCTATCAATGTTTATTTGATGAGCGGTTCAGAAAAACAAAACAAAAAAGAAAATCAAACTATGCATCTAAGGCAAATTATGTTTTTAAATTGCTTTGATTATAGCTTGTTGTGTGTGTGCAAGTATACTTTTCTCTCCTCCCCTCCTTCTTTAAATGCAGGTTAATAGTAGGTATTCAGGAAGCAGAGATAGTCACTGAAGGAGAACATGCTAGCTATAACTTATTAAGTGGTAGAAAGCAATTTAAACTGCCTTGGAGAATGTTTTATAATTGATGATTGTTTATAATGAATAATGTTCATTTTATAATCAAAATGTCAATTTTAATAGATCAAGTGTTAAATCAGAGCTTTCCAGGTATACCTTATCTGGGTCTGCGAAAGTTTTGAAAGGATCACTATAGTATTGCGTAAGTTTACAGGGTCAATGATAAATTTGTTTTTAAATTTTTATTCAGATTTTAAGCATAGAACAGTTTAAATAATACATATGCGGCCTCCGGCTTGCGGGCTAGATGCGGTCCGCCCCGTCTTTTGATGCGCTTCACTGAACGTATCAAAATCCCATTTAAAATCATGTAAACCATTCAAAATCTCATATAAATCCCAATTATACGGCCCACGATTTCGCTAACATCTCAAAGTTTCGCCCAAAACTCTCCAAAGGCTGGCCAGACCTGATTTAAATTATTTAAACGAAAAATACTATTAGAATTATAATATCTATTTCACAAAGTATCAATTTGTTTTCTTGAGGTTTGAAGTGGTAAAAAGGTTGGATATATCTGGCTTCAACGAATACAGTCGTACGGTTTTCTTTTTCGCATGCCAGAAATCATAATGTGCATCTTGGAATCTCAATCTTCCTCATAGTATAACGTCCTTGATGTAAATGAATAGTTTGGTAAGAAATTGTTGATGACTGTGAAGCGTGCTAAAATTCTTTATTTACCAATAAGTTTAAAAGTGCAATTGGAAACTAGCTGGGTATGAATTGCAGGTGAAAGAGAAGAGGAAAAGTAGAGTTTATGATTGAATAGACGAAGTTTCAAACGTTAAAAAGATTTTTCTCAACTCACACACATGTAATAAAATATAGATGTTTAATGAAAAACACGCCCCAATAAATACAAAAAACAAGTACAAAATTCCTGGTTAATAAAGCACACTTGATAGTTGAGGAATGTATGTTTGTACGAACGATCTCGAAAACGGCTCTAACGATTTTTTTTAAATTTACAGGACCGCCCAAAAGATTCGCCATACATTACACTCTTTGGGCCGCAATTCATTAAACTAGCATATCTCAAAAACTATTAGGTGAAGAATATTGAAATTTTACATTTAGGATTGTTGTAACATCTAGTTGTGCACCTTCCCCTTCGGACCCATTCAACTGGATAGTTTATCTACAGGACCGCCCAAAATATTTTAAATAGATTACGCTGTATGGGCAGAAATACCTTAAAGCGTATTTTAGAGGTAAATGGCTATTTCAAACGACTCAGAAGTGATATATGTTGTTAAAGGTTACAAAATGAATTTCTCCATCTAGAAAAGTGAATTTATCACTTATAGTCCTTCGACAGGAACACTCCAAAAAATTCTAACACAAAACGGCCAATGACAGTTTTAGAGACATTCATCCATTTCAAGCACAATACTGCCCTACCATATATTTAGGTAATGGTCCGACGACGATCATGTGACACCCTCGAAAATTGCGCCAAAAGTCGCCAAGCTTGGTGACTTTTGAATAATTGTTGAAACTAATGATTGTTCACGACTAATCATTGTTGAAATTTAATCTATATAAATAAAATTAGACTTTTGTCTGTACATTTCTTGGAATTAAAAAATTTTGCGATTTCTATCCGTTTCAAGCACCTGGGAATCCGATGCGACTCTCAAAAAAAAGTTTGTCTGTCTGTCATTCTGTCATTCTGTCGTTCTGTCATTCTGCCCGTGACGCTTTTTTTGTTTACGCATCACGTAAAAACGACTGAAGCGAATGATATGAAATTTGGTGTCATGATAGGTGGTCACGCAACTTAAAACATAGGCGTCCAATTTTTAAAAAAATCTTGATTGGATTTTGAGATTTTGCGAAAATCCTTTCAAACTGCGTAAATTTGTGTTCAAGCACCACGTAAAAACGACTGAAGCGAATGATATGAAATTGGGTGTCATGATAGGTGGTCACTCAACTTAACCTTTTCGCTCCGGCTCACACATGAGGATTTTTGTCCCAGAAAGCGGCGGAATCTATAAGATTTCATTCCCCTACTTCCCAGCTGAAGAGCACGCCTTGCCTTTTGTTTGGTAGATGGGGGCAAATATCACTGGCCACCAAAGTCCGCAAACAAAATACAAATCTGTATGCTCAATGCCGGTCAATTGACTACCACTTTCTCCCCAGTCAATTATCTACTAACACGCCTGACTCTCCCACAGCATAAGAAAAGGAATTTCTAGAGGCGGGAATCTCTTATCCATCTTCCATGAAGGGTGAATGGATTTCCTGTCAAAACAGGGGAAAGAAGTCCTTGGTAAGACATTTGTACCAGCGCCGTTCTTCAGTCAGATTTATTTTTTGGTACAACTGTTGTACCGCCGGAGTGAGAAGGTTAAAACATACGCGTCCAATTTTTAAAAAATCCGGATTGGATTTTGAGATTTTGCGAAAATCCTTTCAAACTGCGTAAATTTGTGTTCAAGTATCACGTAAAAACGACTGAAGCAAATGATATGAAATTGAGTGACATGATCGGTGGTCACTCAACTTAAAACATAGGCGTCGAACTTTAAAGAAATCTTGATTGGATTTTGAGATTTTGAGAAAATCCTTTCAAACTGCATAAATCTCTGTTCGCACATCACGTAATAACGGCAAAGGTGAAAAAATGATATTTGGTGAAATGATAGGTGGTCACTCACCTTCAACTATAAGCATCTAATTAAAAAAAAATCCATCAGATGTGAAAATCGTTTAAAACTGAGTGAATCTTTGTTCCCGTATTATGTAATAACGACTAAAGCGAATGATATGAAATTTGGTCACACGATAGATGATTGCTCAACATAAACTATAGGAGTCCAATTTTTTAAACATTTTTATTAAATTTTGAGATTTTGTGAAAATTCTCTCAAAATACGTTTCTATTTCTTCAAACATCACGTAATAACGACTAATACGAATGATACGAAATTGAGTGAGGTGATAGGTAGTTGCTAATCTTAATTTATAGGCGTTGAATATTAAAAATATTCTTACATTTTGAGATTTTTCGAAAATCGTTTTAAAATGCTGAAAATTTTTTCCAGCATCACGAAATAAAGATTGCAGGGAATGAAACGAATTTGGTTGACAGGATAGGTTGTCACTCAACTTAAATTCTAGGCTTCAAATTTTTCAAAAATGTTGATTAAATTTTGAGATTTTGCGAAAATTATTTCAAAATGCGTAAATATTCGTTCGCGCATCACATAATTACGACTAAAGCGAATGAAATGATATTACTTAGTTACTCTCTAACCTGTAATATTTTAACCATGGCTCACTTGGATAAATACAGGCTGTCCGAAAACCAGTTTCTCCTATGGGATTATGCGTACGAGAAAATTTTCGCTTCTTCGCCGATTTGTCGCTTTTACCCAATGAATCACTGTTGCCATCTCTGCCGGAGAAAATATGCCTAAAATCGAAGCTAAAAGTATCCAGGAATGGATAACAATGGCCGCATTCGTCAACGATAAGCTCGTTGCACGAGTGCAACTCGTTTGGCGTTTACGAATGTGGCCATTGTTATCCATTCCTGGATACTTTTAGCTTTGATTTCAGGCATATTTTCTCCGGCAGAGATGGCAACTGTGATTCGTTGGGTAAAAGCGACAAATCGGCGAAGAAGCGAAAATTTACTCGTACGGAAAAAGGAGCATTTTGGACATTCTGTATATATCCCAGTGAGCCATGTTTTAACAATACATGAAAATTATAACTTCGCTTTCTTTACTTTGGCAACATACTACATCCCTTCTGTGTACTCCTACAATGCTGACGAAAGTTCTTGCTTTTTGGAAATTTTCATTCACTAACCCGTCGAGGACGGGTACTTCAGCTAGTATACTATAAGACTGTTGTAACATCTGGTTGTGCATCTCGGTTTTTGGTTCCAATCTACTGCAGGGTTTATTTGTATGACCTCACAAAAGGAATTTCAATACATTAATGTCTATGGACATCTTAATTGCATTATGTGTGTAGTCAGTCATTGTTTAAGCCATGCCCAAAATCTAGCCAACTATCATTAAACTTGACGAGTTTTTCCGAAATATCGCCAAATTCGGCACCAAAAATGATTACAAATTTCATGTAACTCTAAAACTGTTTACCGTAGAATGTTTAAACTTTGTATTTAGATGTATTGTAACATACGATTGTGCTACACATTTTTGATGCAATCGACAGGGTAATTTATTTACAGGGTCAACCAAAAGACTTTAAATAATTATGGTGTATGCATTCATTTCATTGAAAGTCTGTGGTCAATTACCAGTTTGGCTATCCCCAAAATCTCGAAAACATTCTCAAGCTTGCCGGCTTTTTGCGAAATATCACCAAATTAAGTGCCGCGAACAAATCTTTTACGCTGAATCCAGCTTGCGATATCGCAAATATTTAGGTAGAAACCGCTAAACTTTAATGTTATTGCAGTATTTTATCTCTTTCAAATAAAATAAGTTTAAATGAAGTGCACTGAAGATATTTATGATTTAATAGACGCACAAGGAAGTCACGTAGTGTACACATCAGATTTTTTGGTAGACAAACAATTTCAGTTTTAAAATTTTATCTAATATTCTTAATTTAACTTTCGGAATAGCAGAATTACATTTTCGGAAAATGTATGCCTAAAATGTTATTTTAAATGCAAGATTTAATTTTGACTAGTATATTTTATGGAATAACAATCTTTTTTTAAAGGAAATAGAGGTAGAAAATACAGTTACTGAATATTTATCATTTTTCTATTCAACCCTTTAATGCTAGTATTTTTCGAAAAATATCAATGTATTTTGTACCGTAAAATAACACAAAAGCGCCCCCCCCCGCCATTATTCAAAGAAAATCCCGATCTATGGGGACGGATTAGCAATGCTTTCCGCTTTGCTTCGATGAGTGACGGAAGATTAGTGGTACGGAACGGACAGTATGAATCCAGCTTCACTTGGGCATAGAGGTGGCGCTTCAAGGGTATATTTTTCCGATTTTTAACGTTGAATATTAGAGGGGAGGGCGTTTGCTGTATTTTAAGATACTTTTTTTTAACCCATTTGTGACTGGATATTTTTGCGACTTTCTTCGATTTTTACTGATAACAGAAATAATAGATAAATTTCTGATGTCAACTTCTTGAACAAGGGATGATTTCTTTTAAAATCACTATGCATAAAAATCTAAATATCAACATCCTACTTGCTCATGTTAAAATATTTTGTAGAGTTGAGGCTCAATACTCATGAATAAAGGCTAGGAAAAATAAATAACGTTTTCGACTAAAAGCGAAAATGCCGTCCCAAAAAAGGGACACTAGGCATAAATGGGTTAAAAAGAATAACACTTTATTATGAAACCGACATAGGAAATTTGACATACACTGAAATACTTTTTGAAAGGGCGTATGGATATGCAACTTTGCATATGCACAAAACTGCACACTAAAGGTTTAAATAAACATAATATTTTTGAACATTCGTTCGTCGTTCATTCATTACACTTCGCTGGCATATGACGTGATTTCATTGGTGTCATCTGTTGTATCACAATGAAAGTTTTTACTATTAGAGCGAAAGACAACTTTTACAAAGAGGGTACGAGTAGGATTCAAACCACGACCGCTCAACCGCTACAAATCTCCGGGCAAAGACAATTTTTACAAAGAGGGTATGGGTAGGTATCAAACCCACTACCGCTCATCCTCTAGAAATCTCCGGGCAGATTAAATCCACCTTAAGGGTACGTTTATTCGGTGTTTTAAGAACAAACAAAATGCATGAGAAAAGTAGGGCGGCGGATGTTCATTAGAGGGGGCTAATATGGCTTTTCCCATATTTTACGGTAGTGGATGCATTCGAAAACAACAAACTCGTTGCACGAGTTTTAGTAAGAAAACTTTAATGCGTGTGTTTAGTGCTATCAGTGGCTATCAGTTTCGTTTGCCTTTACGAACAACTTCAGTTTATTTAGTTTCCCCGCTTAGGAGACGTGTTTGTTTAAAATTTGCTTCTGTTGTTATTTCTACTGAGGAGAGTTTTTGGTACATACTCAATATAAAATCAACAGGATTTTTAAAAGAAAGAGTGGCCGTAATTGAAGTTCACAGATCAAAATTTAGAAATTTCAACTTAAAATTAATATTTTCAAAAGTATTTAGCAAGAGAAGTTCAAATTTCGCTATTAACGGTTTAAATCAACTTCAATCTCAACAGTAAAATATGCATTTTTGAATTTACTAAAATGAAAAATGCAAGAAAATTATTAATTTTGAAAAATTATGCACATTCGTTTCAGTTTCTAGCGTATGAATGAATTTCCTCCTCGAAAAAATAATTATTACAGCTTCAGCAAGCGTAAAATACTTTTCATAACAACATGCTTTTCCATAACAACGGACGCCATTTCTAAACTTAAACAACGTACACAAGTAATTTTCTCAGCAAACTCGATGAACCTGCTTCGTGTTCAGTTTACTTTGTTTGAAACTAACCGCACTCAGTTTTGTATACGAACGCTCTAGTTTATATACTGAATGTACTCAGTTTCCTTTACGAACACCTTAGATGGAAACTCGTTGCACGAGTGTAACTCGTTTGGCGTTTACGAATGCAGCCCGTATCTTTCTGGGACAGGACCCTTGACTTGTCCGCCCCCCTCCCCTTTCTTCAAACAATCATAGTGTCACCCATGGCTATTGGTGCAACAATCTTCGAGTTGCTCTATCGATTTTAAATCCCAAAAGTCAGTTACTAATGCTGATCAGAGCTACTTTTTAGCGAAATCAGGCTATTTTAGGAGGAATTCGGGGGAACTCGAGTTGCTCAATGAACTCGAGTTGCATGTGACATTTCGAACAGGCACACTAATTGCATGTTTCTTCTCCTTCCCAACTCAACTCCTGCAATGCTGCAATAAAAGAAAAGCCACCGACGTCCCTGGTTTGATGAGACTTTGCGTGTGGCTTGTGTTTTCAATTAAGAATGTAGTTGTAGATTTTTATTTTGTTTGCAGTTATAAGATAACTTGTTGAAAGGCTAGAGAATTATAGTGCCTAGTCAAAAGTAGATTGATTGTATCGTTTAATTTTCATATATTTATGTAGTTTTGCAAGCCTATTTTGGGCTAGAGCTGTAATTTGTAATTAAAAAATGCACTATGTAATTCGATTGAAGTTAAAATTGATTTTCTGAACTTGCATATATTTAAGAAGAATCTGTATGTTGGTGAAGCGTACTGAACACCATGGGAAAATTCTAATAACGTTAGTTGTAGTGGTCTAACAGTGTTATATACTATTTTTTCTGAAGTTTTGAACACAAAAGACTTTAATATGGGCAAGAGTTTGTTGGGCTGATCTAATTTTTGCACGAGGACATAGCCCATTGCCAGTTTTTCGATGTACTTAAGAAGAATCTCTTATAATCTCATGCAGAATCATGATAAAATTCATTAATGGTTAATGATTTATTGAAAAAGTAACTTTTATGTGGTTTTTCCGCATCTGTATGTTCTTATTTAACAGTTGAAGGGTGATCAGTATTGTTAGTGGGTTATGTTCAGTTTGAAAGTGTGTTCTTTTGCAAGGTATCCAGGCCCAATAATTTAAAAAGGACTTTGACGCAAAATTGTCTGGCCTTGAAGGTACCAATAATATTTCATTTTACGAAACTAAATGTAGGATTCTAATAGTGACTTATTTTCAGTGCTTTCATTTGAAAGTTATGAACAAATTTGAAATGATGAGTCTAAACGAGTGTTGAGTAACTGTTTTTCTAATTTCTACCATGGTTTAGCGCTAGTTATTGGATTAAATCTGTACCCCAGAACCAGACGAACATAACTCCATACATTTCAATTTTCAGGTTAAAGCGTTGATTCTAAATGAAATGCATATGAATGGGTAAGTTTATACAAATTTAATACGTAATGTCAATAATTTTTGATGACCGTTTCAATTATTAGCTCTGCAACCAGACCTAGAGCTCATTTTGTAAAGTTCTGGCGCCCTCCTGAAAAGTTTGTCTAGTGACTTACGTTAGTCTCGTTCTGAGGTACAGAAATAATTTATTATAAATTAATTTTTTTTAAACAAAAATACTTTAGAAAGTTTGAAATATCTTTGCTAATGACAACAAATGTGAACTTAAATTGAATTTAATATAATTCATTATAAGATTTCTATTTTAAAAGTTCATTATATATTTAAACAGTATTGTGTAAAGTGAATAAGTGAAAAATTACAGCAGAGAATATTTTTATTCACCGTACGATTTAACAGCTTCTTGGCGTTTCTGCTGAAATCTTACTTTCTAAAATTTAAACTTAAAATTTAGTTTTAAAAAGCTAAAAGTTGGCATTTTGAAGTAAAATTTCGAGTAGTGTTTCATATTAACTGTTTGTGTAATTTAATTGTCAACGAATGTTTTACTTTAACGGTAATCTCATATTTAAAAAGATACGGGTAAGTGTTTTAACAATTAGATCCCATATGCTGTTATTTATGTAAACGACTTCATGATATTTGTTTCAGTTGGCATACTTGATCTTCTAGAGGAAATTTTCCCAAATACTGGTCACGAAAAGTTAATTTTTGTGTGCAACTCTCGTCCGAAAGAGAGCTTTACGTTCCAAAGAATCAGTCGTTGTCTTGAAAATGTGGGACTACTGTTTGAGGATTTTCAGCGGATCCCGCAGATTCAAATAGCCACTTGAAATTCCTTGTTTAGAAAGGCCCATTAGTTGACGTTTGGTATGAATGTGTAAAAAGTTGTCCGATCCTCTGAATTATTGATGAAAAAATGACAACTAAGTGTTTTGTATGTAGTCTTTAGTGAGTAATTGCATTCACGGACGTGTTTCATTTTAAAGAAAGCTCTGAGTGAGGATTCTGAAGTGGTAGCTCGAAGAAGCATCTGATCCACTGAATTTCATTTTTGGTTCAAAATGACATCAGGCATTGGCTTTAACCAGAAGATTTAATCACTTGTCTTTCGACTGAAAGATTTTGGTATGTTGAGTGCTGTATACGGTCTTCATTTTATAAATCTCTGCGAATCACTAATTAAGCTGTATGGTTGGGTTGATGGATATTTTAAGCCGTCTCGTAGTACGGGCACGTAGTGGCGTATGCTGGATTCCAAAAAAAAAAATGGCTACCTCAATCCAGTGAGTGAAGTGCGCATGGTATAAGCAACTTTTTAACGATTTATATTCGTACATCTTGTATTCTCATAATAGACTGATTGAAATGGGTAAATTCCAGAATTAAGCTAATAAAAATGTGAAATTTGATATTCCTCAAGCTTTTCAGTTTGCTTATCAAAGTATACGTCACGCAATACTTGTGTGTATAAGGATACTTAATTCCTCTTTCTATTCCAAATACTTTACTGTAAATGCAAATAAGAACAGTTATTTTTAAGTGTAGCAGTTAATTTCTAAATATCGTAATAGAAAATGGACATAAATTGGTTAGATTTATGAAAAGGTTCAATAATTATTTTCATAAGTAGATCCCACAGTTTCCCGTATTAATGACTTTTCGCTGATTATAATACGAAAAGTGAATTTTCGAAAGCAAACGAAAGAAAAATACGCCCCACATGTAACTCGCATTCCACGTATTCCCACTTTTGTCCCACCAGTGGCCGAGCGCATTTGCGCTCACAACTGGGAGGCGGAAAGTGCCAGGTTCAAAACCAGGTCGCGTCCGTCGACCTAGCCGTTCGGAGTTTTCCGCGGTTCTCTCCGAAGCTTCACATAAATACGGGTTAGGACCTTTTAGAAAAACCCCGGCCTAGATTGCTAGATCCCTCGCGTAGATAATCGGCCGTAGTTCCATATTTAATTTTATTTCTGAATCACTTTGATTTTTACCAGAAATTCGCTCCAAAAAATAAAGGGAATAATACATTGATCTGTTGACAACTGTCATAAATTTTGGGAATTTTTCTAGATAAGTACTCTCCTTGTATATGAAATCTAGAAGATTGTTCGGCAGATTTCAGGTTGGAAAGAACATGTTATCTCTAATTTTGTTTTGAGCCAATTTCAATGTTATAATAGTAAACTATTGTATTGGAAAGAAATAAGTCTATCTATTTTTAGCTTAACTAACTTTGGCTGTTAAGTGTATATTTAAATTGGGGAGGGGGGACTACTCGTGTGGGAATGCGGGTGACGACCTGTGATTCCATGTTGCAATATCTGGGTGACGACTTGGAATATTGCAACATCTCAAATAGCCTCTCCTTCCTTCCAGTTCAAATAGTACGAAAATTTTATTTCTCATCTAGATCTTCATAATTATCATAGACTTTATTTCTTTCTATACATAGTTTAAGTGAGGTCTCTTTCTTGAACTTTGTAAATGTAATCTTTTCTACTCCGGGCTCAGCTATTATTCTTTATGGCACTTCTAGAAAATATCAGTTTTTCATGTCATCATATCTATTTAAAGCACAGAATTTTATTTTCCCATGTTAATATTTCGTAGCTGTGTATTTAGATGTTCTTTGTTTTTCTATTTTTGTTTCAAGTTCTTCCTCGAAAACGGTCAGCTACAATAAGTCTTTATTGGCCACTAAAAAGGCGAATTTAAAGAAAGACGTGTAACTTTAGCAAGAATAATAATTAGGGTGCTGTATTGTATCAAAATATTTCGATTTTTACATTAACTAGCCTATTCAGATTACAGTATAGTATTTTAATATTTGGTGTAATGTAACTGCGTTTAAGGTTTTTCAGATGGCTCATTTGCAGCACTATAGAGACTTGACGGGGAGACAAGTAAGCTGATAAAAAGTCGAAGGGGGAAAGGTTACTTTCAAATTATTTCATTGAAAAGGTATGTAATAATCTTTAAGTGACTTAGCAACTGTAATTTAAAATAAAAATAGAAGTCATAACCTCCTCAGGTGGGGATAACAGCAATCCATAAAGTAAACCAAGAATGCCTTTGTAAATAATAGTATTTAACTGCAATATGGTAACTTTTTTAGTGGAAGCTGACAAGTATTGAAATAAGCTTAATAATTTTATTAGTTTAGATTAGTTTTCTTACTTCTGTACAGTTAGTTACTTAAAAAAGACTAAAATTAAGTCTGAATACATTTTTCTGTATTATACTTTAACCAATTCTTCATTAAAACGGATTTATTATTTTGGTAAGGGGAGAGGAGACTTCTGTATCGTGAAATTGCCGAGTGGTTAAAGTTCCCGGTTTATATTAAAATTGTGTATTAAAAATTAATAAATTCAAAGCTTTTTAAAATAACTTTGAAAATACACAAATTTAAGTAGAAACGCAATCCAGTACATTAAATTTCTCATTTTAAGTGACTAAGTATCTATGTATGGTCGATTGCCGCATTTTCCAACAAAATTAGTTTTTATTGTAACTAATATAGTGCAAGATAAAACTTAACGCACAGAATGTTTGACAGATTAAAAATTCTCGGGTTGCGTTGATTAAATGTACGATAGAGAATTCTTTTAAACTTAGCTGACGTCTTATTCAGTTTCAAAAGATGACAAACCCAATATTTTCACAATTTAGAATGCCAAAATAAAAATAAAAATTTCTAAAATTTTTAATAATAGGCAAGCTACTGAAGTGCATTGTTTGAACATGATTTAACTGTCGAAAATGAGGCTTGTCATAATTGACATTGTTATGATTACGGCTTTTAAAACAACTGATACTTATTTAACTCATACATTTAGGTTTCTCGGTAAAATTTCGCACTAATGCATTGTTTTCGTACTTAAATTGTCTATACTTTAAGACTTTACTGACGTTGAGGATGAGGCAGTTTCCTTCTACCAAAGCAATGCTTTCTTAATTTTAAATTGGTAAATTCCTTTTCAATGTGCTAATATGTAAAGAACATCACTTTGATTACTTAAATTGATAGAACTACTCTAAGTTAGTGCTAGAGGTGGGCTTTAGGTATTGGCGATCAGGAAGTTTTAATGGTAATCAGGAAGGAGTGGTTTCTTATCTTGCTAAATAATACTCGCCACATTTATCAGTCTTTTATAATTTAAAGATCTTTTCCAACTTTACTTCAGCATTGAAACAATTGCGTATCATGCGTTGACTGAAACTTTCTTCTAAAAAGCAGTTTGCTTAGTTTAGCCTCGAGACTTTTTATTCCTAAAAAGTCTAATTAGCAATCTCAACGAGATTTTTAGCTTGTTTCCGTTAGGCAGAGTTGCTTGACAAGTTTTGCCCTTGAGCTAAAAGTATCTTCTAGCAATAATTTAATCCAAAAAGCATAGTTCCTACCGTAAGTTATTATTGAATATGTAATTACCGCATTATCAGATTGCAGAATCATGTGTCGGAACTTTTGTACATTAACTACGCCCATTCTGTTTCTGAAGACTCGTGTGTGTAACATAAATGCATATTTAAATTTTCCTGCACTTTGATAGCATGATTTAGTATTTGAATTTTCTCACAAATAAAGCACACGAAATTTCTTTTCCAATAAAATTTTCGTAAAACGTTTCTTTCTTGCATAAACATTTCGGACTATTCATGAGTTTAAACTGGATAGGATTGGCTAAATAGCAACTTAACACTGGAGACCAAGTATCTTGAACTCCAACCGTCCAAAAGTATTTATCTAAATGGTTCTCAGAAGGATATTTCGATTAGAATCCGAAATACGTACGAAAACACAAAATTTACACTGAAAAGTTTCATGTAACAGTTAAAAAGCTCGTTTATGATTTGAAAGTGCCATCCTTCATCCGTGCACCCAGTTTAAAGGGAGACCTTCCTGTTTTGGAAAAACACTTATTCATTAACAACGAAATGAGTTTTCTTGCATACGCATACTAGTCAAAATTTAGACGTTTCCTTCTTGAGAGAAAAATGCCTAAAAATTAGATTTACCGTCGATAGAGAAAAATGGCTACTTTAACCATTCTATACATCTGCATGAATAGTTTACAATTTGGCATTATACAATAATGGGATTATAATTTAAGTTATTGCCATTCTGCACATGCCACTATCATGGCTACCATTTGGAGGCAACAAGTTTTCTCTCGTTATGCTCAATCTAGAGATTCCTATATCATATTCAAATTTAGTTGCGGGCGTAAAAAAAAGGGGTGCGTTTTTGGCAATAAAAAGCACACGATTAGGAACATTGAATGAGCAATCTAGGTATTCCTAAATCTATGGTTCTAATATTAGAACGTCAGGCCAGAAGGAGTTATTGACCCGAACATTTCAACTTTATAAATTAGATTCCATCTTGACTTCTAGGATCTTTTATTTTGCTACGATTAAAATGGTTGCAATATAATTTAATTATAATAAGAAATTTATCCTCATTTCTAACCAAAATCTGCTATGTATGCCAGTTTAAAGAAAAAAAAAGCAACAACATAAATTTTTACAGCTTAGTTGATTAATTAAACTGATAAATTAATTGTAAACAATTGCTCGGGGAAACTATTTTGGGAAATATATCCAGCCCTTCTAAAATAAATAAATAAGCTTCGCTCTTCGAAACTTAAGAATCATTAATGCTACTTAAATAGTGCACATTTCAGTTCATTTCTGTAAATAAAACTGCACGAAATAATGAAAACCCGGAGAAATATTTCTTTTCGGCGAATCCCGAGTCATTGAGGCGTTTCCTGCAATGAACAAGTAGTCTTGCCAACGCTGCATCTTACGTGCCAACTTGATTCTCCTCAACCTTTACGTAATAGTAAAAGAATTATTTACGATAAAATGAAACAGTAAGAGCATACTTTTCTGTTAATACAGATGCATAAAGATAAAATATCTTGCTTGAAAAAAAATCAATTTCGAATTCTGTGCCTCGATATATTGGTGCTGCTTGCTCGACAACTGAACATGAACTTGGAAATGTAAAATATAGAGTAATGCAAAGATGTGTTCTAATCATAGATATAGGAATCTCTAGATTGAGCATAACGAGAGAAAACTTGTTGCCTCCAAATGGTAGCCATGATAGTGGCATGTGCAGAATGGCAATAACTTAAATTATAATGGTATTTACAATCATTTTAGAACTCTCCGTATTTTAAAAAGTACTCGTATCGAAATATTTTCCCTCGAACTTACTTATTTTTCTGAAGTATTGCATCGAATGTTCTGTTTTACATCGACGGAAGCTATGATAGTGGCAGAAATGGGGTGCGTTTTTGGCAACAAAAAGCACACGATTAGGAACATTGAATGAGCAATCTAGGTATTCCTAAATCTATGGTTCTAATATTAGAACGTCAGGCAAGAAGGAGTTAATTATTGACCCGAACATTTCAACTTTATAAATTAGATTCCATCTTCACTTCTAGGATCTTTCATTTTGCTACGATGAAAATGGTACTCGTGCTTTTATAAAAAAAAAAAATGCAAAGATACACTAATAGGGGGATGATTCTAGGGCAGTGGTTCTCAAACGGGGTGTTGCCATGCTTTTTCTTTGGAGGGGGCAGTGTAGCCGCATACTGTATTTGTAGGAAATAATTTACAAAATATTTTAGTTTCTCTGCCTTTTCTCCCTTGGAAAGTAAAAATCCTTATTCTCGTCAGAAATAGTATCCAGGCTTTTGTATTAAAGCTGCAAAACTAGCTTCATAAAGTGAATCTAGTTTCTGTTAATTTACTAAAGAGTTTCAAACATGTCAATCCGTAGATTTTGGGTAGCCGAAAAATGTAAAGAGAGGGAGAGCGCGCACAGGTCGCCACGTGACACAACCTGCATATGCGTGCGATATTCATCAGCGATACAGTTTCCTGCGTGTGTTCGATGTAACTAATAATTATGTACGCGAATTTATTAATTATCAATAACTATGCACTTAAGTTGTAAAGAACAATAATCCTATTCATTTGTAATGAATGATAGATTTATAATTCAAATCCAAATGCACTGTAGTATAAGTTATAAGTCAAATAATGTACAGTATATAATTAACACTGTCCACATTATCCAATTAATTTTAATGCATAATAAGCCAATGCAGCTTGCCTCGAGTTTTTTTTATATTTTCGTCCTATCGCTTTTAAGACGCATTTCTCATGTGTGAGCGAAATTTAGAGCTTTTTTTTTCCATTTTCTTAATAAAAACTTTTCAGTGTAAGAAAAACTTAATACGAACCCCCCTTCGTATGTCAATTAATTCATATATTAAATTTAAAAATTTGTCGAGAAATTTTGGAAACTATTTTGGGAAATATATCCAGCCCTTATGCTACTTCCTACGTCATATGACGTTGTCATTCAGGGTTTTTAATAAGAAATTTATCCTCATTTCTATCCAAAATCTGCTATGTATGCCAGTTTAAAGAAAAAAAAAGAAACAACATAAATTTTTACAGCTTAGTTGATTAATTAAACTGATAAATTAATTGTAAAACATATTGCTTCCAAAATAAATAAATAAGCTTCGCTCTTCGAACTTTATGTAAGTTTCATTTTTCAAATGACAGCCAAGCATCACAATTCACAAAAATTATCAATTTTAAAACGACTGGAAGATGTTTGTTTCGTTTTTTATTTCAACATTCTTGATAAATTCATTCATTCAAGGCCTTTTTATTTTACTTTTGCTTTAATCAGTTTCTTGAGCAATTAGAAAAGTAAATCAACAAAAATTTTCAATAGTGAGGAAACAGCAATTTTTCCCCCTCCATAATTTTCATTTAGCAACTGAGCTGGGTGAATGAAAGCGCTGCTATCTTATGAAAGATGTTTATTTAAGGCACATAGCAAATATAATTTCCTGGATATGATGTTTGTACAGTCAAAGGAAAGCACAAAGCATGGGATTTTTTTTTAGAAGTCTTTGTTAGTTTTTACAGTTCTCGAAATTTTCAATTATACAGAACTAAAAAAAAAAATTTAAGTTAATTGCATTGCATAAAAGGTGTAAAAGAGCAAAAATGTGTGGCAATAATTTTGCTAATGCAATTTTATTGGGGCTGAAAATATATTCGCCTGTGAGAGTTACAAGCCGGTGTTGTAATAAATTGCACTAAAGTAGACTTTTCTTTTTAAGAGAATAACAATTTGAAATTTTGTTATTCAAAAGTGCATTCCCTGTACATTACTAAATATTTTAATGTACAGGGTGTCCCAAAATAAATGTAGCACGCTTATTCATTAGCGATAAGTGGGCAGTTTCAATTGAAATAGATGTTCAAACAAGGTAGGAAAAAAAGACTACGTTAAGAAAAAATTCGTCTTATTAATTTTCAAAAAGCAACTCCTTTCAAATTTCCATAGATTCCCGTACAAAAAAAATAATAAGTAAATAAAAAATAAGTAAATAAAATAAAGTAAGATAAAATAAAAATAAAAAGTGAATTAAAACTTTTTAAAAAATCGCAATTAGTAAAATGTACCCCATGCACTAATGAGGTGATGGACAAAATTTGAGAATTCTATCCTAAAAGTTTCAGAGGCCTGAAGATAAATATATATGCTTTTAAGTCACTTTTCATTACCTCTAGAAGGAGAAAAATCACATCGGATGATCGCAATAAAAGGTTCGTAGAGAACTTACGAAAGAAAATAATTATTTCCCACTCTAGTAGTAAACTTTTACATTCAAATTCATAGCTCCCAATCATCTTTGATTAATGGTATCTCTAGGACGTCTTATGATGAAAGGCTGAAATTTTTTGTTATCACCTCTTTAGTGTATGGGGCACATTTTACTGATTGGAATTTTTTACGGGGATCGCATACAAATTTAAAAAGTGCAATTAAAAATAATAATAAGGCGATAATGTTTTTTTAGCGTAGTGTATTATCCTACGATATTTTGAATATTTTTTGCAATTTGCATTGCCCACTTATCTCTAATAGATAAAAAATTAAAATGCGTCACACCTTTTTCAGACCTTTTTTTTTTTTTTTTTTTTTTTTTTTTAATGGGATATTCAGAAGTTACAGTCTCAATTCCTGGAGATTTTGTCTGCAGTTCAAATTCTTACCTGTTCAACGACAGAACTTTTGAACATTGACAATTATTGGGCATTAAAAGCAGTCGAGAATATTTTCGGTCACATGTTTCTTTGAATTACTAAATGAACAAGAAAATAACAAGTTGACTTAAGATCATTAAAAACTCTCAAGATCTGGATCAAGAGCAAAATAAATTCAGTAATTGTGGGTATAAAACGGAGAAGCTTGTACGTTGCTACTATCGCAGAATACACAGTATTCTGTTTTCTAGAATAACATAAGTATTTTTATGGAGATTTTCTTAGATCAGCCTTAATAAAAACTAAATACTTTTACAACGATGCACTAATACTGTATTGAAACGATATATATTTAAATGAGTTTTTCGATTGTTTATAGATTGTTGTCGAAGGAAAAAATTTCGGAACGTTCTACTTTCGTTACATTCTTATGTTGTATGCATCTCGATGGCAACGAGTTAAGCTCGGCAATGAAATCTACATTGAAAAACTGCCAGAATTGTGTTTGACGTTTCGCTTAGCGCCTCACCTGCATGTTAAAATTGTAACCCATGTATTTTAGTGCTTGAAAGAATGGACTAATGTTTGATTTGTTCAGATTTGGAGCGAAAGGAAAATGTGGAGTTTTTTCAAACAAAATTTTCACGAAAATAAAAAGATTTCGAACTACATCATCACGCAACTGCTTTCGGATAAAGTAATGTTATCCGGTCCCTTTTCTTGATATCCTCCGGTATGCGCACGACAAAAGAAGCGTCTCAGACGGTCCACAATCCATGTCCAGTTGAATGTTTTTTTCTGCGAGATTAAAAGAATTTATATGTGCAAGCAGAGACGCCTCTCTCATTCCTTGCAAGCGCAGGCGGTAGCGCAAACGAATGTTGAGCAGTGTGTTGTCTTATTTCCTCCTCTGTTGCTCGCTTTTTTGTACATGTACCTTTACAACTGGCTTCTTCATGAATAAATCTAGCATGGTTAAGATAGCTATGTTAGTTACACAAAGGCATTTTTAATGACTATGCCATTTTATCTATCAACACCCATATTTTTTCCTTGTGACAAGAACTTTATTGTAAAGTGTGTCCCAAAAAAGCGACATAATTTTACATGTATTTAAATACTATTAGTTCACAACAGCTTTAATATAGTGTTACAATATTTCGTAAACTGTAGAATAGGCTTCACATGTATTTTTCTATAAATAGGTTACACTCATAAAAATTTCAACATAGGGTTACCAGGCGAAATACGCAAAAGATGAGCGATAAAATGACATAGTCAATTAATATCATTTTAGTATGGCAATAATGAAACTAAAAAATTAGGGGGGGTTCAGGGGCGTCTCCCCTGACGAGGCACAAACAGCCAAGATTTTATATATATATCTATCAATATTTGTAGATGGAATAGATAGATAGCGGTAAATTAAAACTTTAAGTTCATTACACTGGTCGACACGATTTTTGGGTCTGACTTCTACATGTTAAATTTTAGTTTCTCCTACGCCAAAAATAAGAAAAATATTTCTTTTTAAATGAAAGTTTGCTTTTATAGAAATTAAAGCAAATTTTCAATTTTTTGGCAAAAATCACTGATTTTTATATTTTTCTATAATTCTACTCTAAATTATTATGAGAAGTTTTTCTGGATATAAGTCTTTTTTATTCAAGATTTGTGCTAAACAATAAGATATAAATGTAAAATAATAAGAAATTAATTTCTAAAATTTAATATTTTTCGTATTTCTTTTATGTTTCTATGAGCAAATAATAATACAAACAAATAATACTACAAGCAATACTACACAGTTAAAAATAATAATACAGTTTACTTTCGGGTTAATCAAAGTACTGCCATCTTTCGTTTATGAAATAAATTAAAATACTTACCGACGTAAATCAGACAAAAGCAAACTTTAAGAACTAAAAATGAAAATTGAAGTGTTTTTCAATGTCTAGAATCAGAATTTAACCATGAGAACAGAACCCCCCCCATTTTTTTTTACCGATGTTATTATTGTTTTATCGCTAGTGTTTGATGTTGAATTCATTATACAGGGTGATAAGAAAACGACATACTTTTGAAAAATTAATAATTCAAAATATAATGCGGGTAGAGAGGTAAAAATTGACACACATGTTTGGAACGACATGGAGTTTTATTGCACCAAAAAAAAATTCAAAAAATGGCCCACAGATGTCGCTTCATGTGATAAGAAAAGTAATAGCATAAAAATTATGACAAAGCAAAGACGATGTACTTCGGAACAAGTCGACCGTCATTCCTCAACAATAGCGATAGTCGAAGGACAATGTTGCGAACAGCACTGTACAGTAATAGCCATTTCTTCCTGAACTGTCTGGGCAGCATTAGCGCATGTGCTCGTCGGCCGCTACAGGGCCTGTCATCTAAACAAGCCGACGCTTCGAACTTCGAAATCATTTTCTTCACAGCTGAACCTGTCATAGGACTTTTGCTCGTTTTAATACACTTCGTATGGCAATAGGATCGTAAAGCTGCAGTAGCAGATTCTCATTCTGACAGTATAGTTTCAATAACAGAGCCCTTTTTATTTACGTCAACATGCTGCGATTGCTGCTGCATCTTATTCCCTCTCGCATTACAATTCCTTTTATGCACGATTCTCCTGCAGCGTAACTAACATTTTACTGTTCAGTGCCATCTGTTGGCCATTTTTGGAACTTTTTCTTTTTTTAGGTTGTAAGAAATTCCCATGTCATTCCAAGCATGTGTGCCAAATTTTACCTCTCTTCCTACATTATTTTGTGAAATATTAATTTTTCAAATGCATACTCATTTTCTGATCCCCATTTCATCAGTCTATGGCAGTTGTAATTCTTAACATCTTCTCTGAATACGGGATCTTACTTCGGACAGCAGAGAAAATTGGCGAGTTATTGCGATGCAATTTGTAGTATATTTTTAATATGCATTGCGCTATTCTAGTTTAATATTTTCAACTATTTAAAATCTCTCTCTTCCTTAATATCTTCGCTGTCATTAAAGGAGTTTGGTTTCCTTTTGCTGTACGAATACTTATTTCCAATCAACATTATGGTGCTTTCTGTGTCCCTTTCCGATATCTATTAGAATATCGCTATGTATAGTTTACAGATGCCATGCATAAATTATTTGTGTATGACATTAAGTAGAAAAGTGTAATAAATATATTTACCTTTTTCATGCTGTATTCTCACTTGCTCTCCTTTCTCACTTCACAAAATAAGTCAATCTTCTGTGGTGTTAGTTCGTGTGGAAATGGTTATATGCTCCTGTGACAGACTTCTAGATTTGCCAGTGGTAATTTTTAACTTCAAAGAATTGGGGGTTGCCAGTTATGTCGCATTTTTGCCTCCCAGAAAAAAAATCATTAATGTTAATTCAGTTGATTTTTTGTTGCATTTTAAAGCAACTGCTTTAATTCTGTCGCCTATTAAGTTTCGGCGGAAAATGTTAAAGAATCTTAACTGCATTGAGCAGGTAACCCTTTTCATATTGCATTTAATGTCAAGAACGTCACCAGGTTTTTTTCTTTCAAAATAATAAAGGTACATGAAAAATATTTTTTGTCAACTATCCCCTTTCGGAATAGATTAAAAAAAAAAAGATAAATAACGCTTTGGCTCGGCACCCCGTTCGAATTTCTAAACGTTGCTTCTCATATGACGCTTTTGGCAGAAAAGAAATAGCCTTCTAAAATACAATTTCCTATGTCTAAAAAGATTTGCAATGGCTTTGATGAGTAATTCTCCATGAATCAGTCAGCCAGTCAGTCAAGACATCGTTCTTTATAGAGAGAAATAATTGAAACAACAACATTTCAAAAGTTATTTTAATTATTACATATTATTTTTGAGGGAAATATTTTTTAAATATTTTAGCAATAGAAATCAGCTTTTTTCCTTTTATGCTATTTGTAAGTTTTAAGAAGCACAAAAATTTGTGCCACCTAAAACTTACAATCAAATTCTGCTTAATAACATTTTAGGCCACATTGGCACAAAATGCTACTAAGTAGATGTGCCCTGTACCATACAAACCCAATCTTAGTAAGAAGTTTCAAGTGAATTCGTAATCGTTAAAGGGAAAAGCCGACATTATATATATTTTTAATGTTACTTATCCATGTTTCTGAAGATATTATTATTTTGAAATCTGATTAACAACACAAATTAATTGAAAGATTGAGATGCTGTAATATGTCTGTACAGTTTTATCTCATCAATTTGTAAAATTCTTATAAAAAAATCCTAAACTGAAATTTTCTGTGAATGTTAAACTAGGAAATTTAATGCATTTTATGTGCCAGGTAAATATTAAAGACAACAACTTTTTTTCCAAACATTTATTTTTTGTGGATATTCAGGTGTAATACAGTGTAACATTATATCAAGAAGGAAATGGATATTTCTTTTTTAAAATAGTTGATACATTTTGACTTTGAACAAATTTACACACAACACGGGCATTTCACACAATTAAGAAATAAACAACGATGTTGCATCAAAAATACCACGAACATTTTGCTTCATCGTGCGACAGAATTACGAAGCGTTAAAAATAGAGGAAGATATTGAAATTTTTCAGACCTCCATAAAATGCCGTATGTACAATAAAGATTATATTGTCTCTGTAAAATCAGGCGTGAACGACTGAACGCCTGTAGGAAGAATAAAATTTTATGCTGGACAACAGACTCATCCGATTGCGTTTCTTGGAAGAGAACAATCAGTGGCGTGCTTTTCGAACTTTCTTACGGAAAATTTATGGAAGAGAGCCAGAAGTCTTTATGCACCATCGTAAATCTGGGATGGAAGTTGCAGTGAACACATGATTACATTGAGAAAAAGGCCAGAGAAAGTAAATGTGTGCAGATGACAAGTTTATCGTTCGTGATTCTCCTCACGTTTCATGTTTTTTATCGTGCGAAATCTATGTGAGAGCACTGATGCATTGAGCATGCCAGCACAGCAAATGCATTAGCTTGTGTGACTAATGCTTCTTGAAGTAAATATTTATAATCAAACTTATCCAGACATTATTTAATAGTAAAACTAGAAGCTTTCGAACCAAGATCATATTGTAATGCTAGAACGGATAATAAACTGATAAACACAGGTTGATATAGGATACTAGACAAAGAAGAAAATTCGAAATTATTATAACTGGATTATAATTACTTACATAATAATTAGTACTAGGATTGACGGGAAGTAACGGCACCAAATTTTCAATACGAAATGTTATCGATAACGACTTATTGCTTATAAAATCAGTATTGCGATAATTCAATGCATACAGTTGGACATATTTTGGTTGTTGTACAAACATTCTGTAATAACCATGTAATTCATTTTGCTTCTTATGGTTAGCTATGGCAAACACTGCGTAATCTCAATCTTCGGTATGGCATCTTACATGGTTCAACCTCAGAAGGGAGCATCTGCTAAAATATTTATTTAAAATGAGTAATTGTAGTTAAAATAGGCTATTGATAAATAGTAAAAACATCTTTCTGTAAGCAAAACATTTTGGTCTTTCATACGCGGAGAAACGATAGTTGCAAATACTTTATAATCGTTCTGCGTGCTGCCCATGTATCCGTGTTCAAAACCAGAACCAATCTATGTATTCTAACACCTGCAGATTTTTTCCGAATTACCCGTGTATGCAGACTGAGCAACGTTTCACCGAAACGACGTCTGGTTAATCGGAGAAACCAGTCACTTTCTGAACCAATACTTCGTAAATTATTGATATTTATAAAGCAATTATCCATAATATATGTTAATATATTTTCCCTATCCGTTAATACCATCGATGAGTTGGAAGAATTTCATTGCATAATTTATTGCACGTTATTAAAAAAAGCCTAAATACCCGATTTTAGTATAAAATTTTTGGTAATTTATCTTGTAGAATATTAAGAATGTGTGCATTTTGACTATATTTACTTTGAAATTTTTTAAAAAGAATCCTATTTTTTGTAAGATTTTTGAATTGAATAGCTTCCAATTCATGAGAAGTGCATGTCTTAATTGCATATTTTGTTTAAAAGATCTTAATAAAAAATAAAATAAATAATTATTTATTCTGCATTTATATCTTATTTTCAAATTCGCAGGTTCTGATAAAATCATACACAATATGTCATAGTTACCTGATGACTAGTTTAGGATCCAAAAAGCTTTGAAAAACGGAGCTTAGAGAATTATATTTTACTTATTAAAAGCCGATGTATCTTGTTAAATGTTCGTGTTTTGAAGCAACCCCTCAGAACTGTTATAATATTTACAATTTAAAACAATTTGAATTTGTGATTGCTCTCTGTAAAACCCGATCTTTAAAAAAAAATACCTGGATAATTTTGATTTTAAAATATTTACTCAATTAAAAAGTTGATTTCTGATAGTGATTGTGAAATGATTGTAGGATAACAATCATTTAAAAGCTCTTGAAGTTCATTATTTAGTTTATTAATTTTTCACGCAACAATTAGCATAGACTCAATTTATGTCATTTCTGTTCATCAGCATCTTAACTCGAATGCTTTTAAAAGCAATGCGCAAATATTGATGTCTTCATTTCTAAAACTTTAATCATATCGGAAGTACTTTAGGAACTGTCCTGACTTTCCTTTCCAAATGCTCTTCTTCCTCTTAAGACAGTTTTTCTGAACGAATCCAAATTCTTCTGATATGGAACACACAGAAACCAATGAAGTTTGTGATCTTATACAGAATTATCAGTGGCGCACTGAAGAGCCAAAAACTTGGCTAATTTATTTAATTTTCCCAGGAAAAATAGTTCAAATTTTGTGACTGAGAAGCGTTTATTGAATACAGTGAAATCTACTTATAGCGACCAACTCTGTTTAAACTATCGCCTCCCGAAATGACAAAAGTGTAATGGAACGGATTTGTTCTGCCATAAAAGGTGTGTCAGCATCAGCTTATAGATTTTACAGGAAGGGTGAATACAAATAACCTAGATTTACATTAATGTTCGAATTAATAATCAATTTAGAAAATATTTTGCAGTACCAGCCATGTCATAAAACATGGTTTGTGAATAACAAATGCTTTCGAAAAAAAAAAAAAATACTGAAACCGATTGCTGCATATCATGCGTAATTCTGAATAGTATAATTTTCAGATATGACTATTGGGCAGTACTTATTAGAAAACTTTACTAACACTTACATAATTTTCATTGATTATTATTTGTTGCATGTAAATCTTTAAAATCCTGCTACGATAGGCTATTAAGTCATCTGCCTCTTTCTATCTCCTTTCGAAGGTGCACCCTGTCGATAGCAGAGAAAATAGAATTTTCCAACAATAACTTAATTATCATGTTTTTCTAATTGTAAATATTTAATTGATCTGATTGGAAAGAAAGGTACTTAATAAAGGTTTGTCTTGCCTGAAATTTCGCCAAATCGAGCAAACGTACTGAATCGCACTATTAAGAGTACCCGAGCACCGTAAAACAAAGAGTGAATAACCTCTTCTAGAGAATGAAATGGCAGCAAAAGAATTCAATCTTCTTCCCGAAAATTCAAAGGAGCACATCATAATACATAATCCAAAATCAAGCGAAAAGAAATCTTTGTTATTTCACTGATATTGTAGCATTATAATGGAGGGATATTGTTTCTGTTCCTGCAGAAACCGTTTTGTTCCTACTTTTTAATTTATCATTCGCCCGAAAGATTAAAAAACGCTCAATAAAGATAAGTGTGCGCTCAGTTAAGAAAAAGAGCAAAAATTCGCTTGAACTTCGGTCATTTTGATTTTGTGAGGATTAGTCATTTGATATTTAACAGGATGATTCATTCAATATTTTTAATCTATAAAGGATTTAACTATTGATCATTTAGAACATGGCAATTTACATCACATTTCACGCATTTTAAGTTGAGGTTTAAAAGGATAGCTTTGAAATCAGAAGAGAGGGAACACTTTTTGGTTCAGAGGTTCGATGCTTTGGCTGCCGTTTTACGTCCTCTGAGTAACTCACTCTTTTTGATTGATTGTAACCACATTGTACCTAAGAGACCAACCCATCTAGGACTTTACTGCCTTAGCAGCGCAAAACAGAGCTGGTCGGCTAGAAAGAGGTTTCACTGTTCATCCATCGCTACTTTGTACCCGAAGAAACTGTCCATCTCCAAACTATTGCTACCTGGAAGGTTCCTCATTGACGTCGGACACGTCTTCTACGTGCACTGTCACTCCTCCTTCTATCGTCTCCGGGATGGTAGTGGGAGTCATGTTCTTCCCGCTCTTCCACGGTGATCCGTTGAGCCCCTCTATGGAATGCAGTACCACGTCCACCTGGAGGGTGTGAGACGCGGTCAGGGTGGTGCTCGGCGTCACGAACTTGACGTGGTTGTTGTTCTTGGAGGCAGACCTCCGGAACCCCAGGGACGACTTGAGGACTCCAGAGGTCGGAGTGAGCGCGCCAGCACCGCACTCTAGCTTCTCCCCAACTTCCTTGATGGATATCTCCGGCGACGATCCACCAGAGAAGTAAGATATCTTCTCCCTCGGGGGCAAGTCCAGTGTGACGGAACGGGCCCTGCAACAGGGAAAGGACAGTTAATTTACTGCTTACATTTTCAGATCCGCCGTGATCTTACCTTTTTTCTGTTTTTTTTTTTTTTTTTTTTTTTTTAGCCTTGTTGATCTTAAAGACAGCAAAATTAAACTTCTTTGTTTCACTTTTCCTCTTGTAATGGAAGTGCACTTTATTAAACAATTGTATTATGTAAAGCGAGATGACTTGGCCGATTGATTGACTGACTGACAATAGCCCAAACTCACGCAGTCTTTGCCAAGTAAATAGAGTGGGGGGTGCAGATCGCATTCATTTAACCTGGTAGTTAATGATGCTTTAAAAGTGACTTTCGAAACAATTATTTTTTTTTTAGTGCAATACAAGAATTCTTTCATTATTTCTCAGGTTCAGTTAACCGATCGCTGTACTCAAACATATTTTACCAATTTCAAGTCATTGTTTTTAACTAGATGGGAAAGTAGAATAAAGGCAATCTATATAAATATTAAATCTTTTGTCTATGCATTACTAAAAATTAAAAAAAATATTAGACTTCAGTCAGTTTCAATCAATGGGAACCCAGTACATGTGTCGAAAAAGGTTTGTCGGTCTGTCGTTCTGTCCGTGACGGTTTATGTATTCGTCCATCAAGTAAAAATTAATGAAGCGAATGAAATGAAATTTCTTAATATGATAGTATACCACTCAACTTAAACTATAGGTGTGCCAAATTTTTAAAAATAATTTGATTAGGCTTTGATTTTGCGACAATTGTTTCAAAGTGCTTAAATTTTTGTTTGCGTATCACGTAATAACGATAAAGAGAATGAAATAAAATTTGTTGATATGATAGGTGGTCACTCAACTTTAAATATAGGCGTCCAACTTTAAAAAAAATATATGGTTAGATTTTGAGACTTTTCGGAAATCGTTTCAAATTGCTTATACTTTTGTTCGCGCTTCACGTTAATCACGACAAGAGAGAATGAAATGAAATTTGGTGACAGGCGGTCACTAAGATCAATGACAGTCGTTCACTCAATTTAAGCTACAAGTATTGACTTTTTTGAAAATATTGATAAAACTATGAGATTTTGTGAAAATGTATTCAAAATAGGAAAATATTTGTTCACACACCAGGTCATAATGACTTAAGTGAATAAAAACGAAATTCAGTTACATGATGGGTGGTCATACAGTATTTTTGAAATTTTGAATTAGATTTTGAGATTTGCAAAAATTTATTCACAATATGAAAGTATTTGTATTTTGTCTATCACGTATAAAACACTGATACAAGTGAAATAAAATTTAACGTCATCATAGATGGTCACTTAAAAGTGTTGGCCACAATTTATTACATAATCTTTTTATAGATCTTGAGATTTTTGTGAAAACTGAGAAAATGTGCGTCCCATTCTTGGAAAACAGAAATGGAATGAAATGGAATTTGTAATAATGTTAAACGGTAATTTAATTAAAACTATAGATGCCATAATTGTTTTAAATATTTCATTTATTTTGAGGTTTTGTGAAAATAGTGCAAATGTTTGTTCACGAATCCCTCAAAAAGGGCTTTAAAGAATAGAATGAAAGTTAGTATCATAATCAGCAAAAACTAGAGCAATAAATAAAATATTTTTTTTAATTTTGAATAAATTTTAAAATTGCTAATATTGCAGGCTTAACTTTTTTTTAAAGGGGATCACTTTAAGCCAGCCGTGTGGGCGTAACATAGTTATTGGCTGTTCAACTTAAACAAATTTCGTCAAACTTTTTAATGTTTGTTTTAAATTTTGTGAAAATTGTGAAAAATTTCCTTCAGGCTTAATATTAAAATACCTACATTGATCAAACATAATTTAGTCCCTCTCAAGGAATGACGTCTTAACTTTAAAAGCCCATTCCATTAAAGTAAAACAATAATTTTCAAAAGAAAATGTTTTCTCTATTGTCAAATTTATTCAGCACTTTGTTACTTTCAGTATGTAATCTTATAGCAATACACAAAAATTATAACTTTGTTTTCTATACTTTTGCCAATATGCTAATTCCATTCACTGTGCTGCTACAATGCTGACGAAAATATTGAACTATATAAAAAATGTTCAAATTTGGTTCAATAATTTTACATTTAGTACTCTGCACCAGATTTTTTTTCCGTCTATTCCAGCTTAGACATGATTGAGAAATGTTTTAGGGATGGTGAAAGCTTAAAAATTATAAAGAAATTCAGCTTTTGATTATCGATTTTAGAAAGAAGGAATAAGGAACAAAAATTAAGTGACTAACTAAACAATTGTCATATTAACTGTTTTGAACTTCCTTGTTAGACCACATTTCCTTGGACATGTACACATTACAGTTTGTATTTATATTTGCACAATTCTTAGTTCAAGATTGATTCCATGTTTTGTAATTTCCACAGTAATGAGAAGAAAAAATTCGATGTTAATTTTTTCAGCAGACGAGATGAAATTTCTTAGTTACAATTTGCACAGCAGCGCATCTACATCTTCAATTAACTGAAACAATCTGATATTAAATCTTTATAATTTTAAATCTTTGAAATAGAATTTAGGAAGGACCTTCTCTACTTGTTGAATATTTTATCTAAAACTATAAATGTAAAGTAAAAAATGTTCTTGACGAAATTTATCTATTGATCGATTTCTTTTATTGTACCCTTTAATTAATTATGATGCATACAAACAAATTTGTAATAATTAGGCAAGACGCCTATTTCTTAAAATTGTTCCAAGCCAAAATACAGCTACAACTTTGCGCATTTTTATTAGTATTAGTCATTTATATTAGTATATTCGTATAATTTATATTAGTATAATGCATCTTTTACTAGTATTCTTGCCATATATTTTGAGTAATTGCGAATTAAGTTAATTCTTGATGGATTGTATTTTTTACATCATGTCTCTTCTTATCCATTTTTTCGTTTATCTTTTAAACACTATCGGATTTACATATCGGAATTTTGTCTTTCCATTATTATACATGATGGAGTATGTTGACTCTCTCTCTCTCTATATATATATGTATGTATAATATAAAACAGTTAAACTTACGTAATATGAATATCCTAATAATCCTTTAAGCAAGTGAAAAAAGCACGTAAAAAAACGGAATTAAGAAAAAAATGTAGGCCTTAAATATTGTAAGATAAGAGCTATATATATATATATATATATATATATATATATATATATATATATATATATATATATACACACAAACACACATATATACAGGGTCAATATAAACTCTTGAGCAAAACTTTAAGGCGTGATAGGGCACATAATAGCGAATCAGAATCACATAGCAATGTGGGGTCGGCAACGTCGTCTTCGTATAGCTGTTAATAATCACTTCGGGGAAAAGTGCTGAAAAAACAGTGTGCTTTCCGACCATTGTTTCGCAGAAACTAATGTATTTTTCTCCGAAAACAGAAGACTAAAATGGATAGTTTAAAAAGTTTATTTTATTTCATGGATGAAATTTTCGGAGACAAGCTATTGTTTATGAAACTTGGTTAAGAAATTAGACGGACACTTCAATGCTTTTACAAAAGTGTTTATTACCGGGTAAGTTAAAACTGCGTTTTTCACCGCAGATTGCTATGTGATTACGATTCCTCATTGTGTGCCCTATCACCCCTTAAAGTTTTGCCCAAGTGTTTAGATTCATCCTGTATATATATATATATATATACACACATACACACATATATATGTATGTATGTATGTATATATGTATTTAAATCTCAAAACGTCTTCTTAGCCATTTGAAATGACAAAAAAAAAAAAAAAAAAACGCGCGTTTAAAACGTGTGACAGAAACTATGTACTAAATTTGCTGAAATATGTAAAGATAATATAATGAATTATCTTTCTTAGATTCAGAATATTTGCAATGTCAGGGCAATTTCGAGCCCTAATGTAATCGAACTTCAATATTTGAGTTTTGGCTGCAATACATAGTGCAATTTCTATGTTTCAAATTGACTAATACTTCATTTAACCACCGAACTTGCTAAAGCATATTTTAAATTTTGAACACATCTTAGGCTAATCCGTTTAATAGCATCACTGTCAAAAAATGAGAAAAATGGTGTCATATCATAAAATGTGAGGAAAAATCCATGTAGGCTGCAGGATTCGATCTTTTCATGCTGTTGCTATAAATTTGGAGTATTCTAAAATCCCGTAATCCCCTTGAGGAAAATACAAGACCCAGATCACACCCCCAAACTCTAACTGTACTTCGAGGCAAGCCCCGCTTTTGCCTCTGGTCAATAAACTCTGCCCATGCTGCTTATATCGTAAAAGATGAATTTCCTGGAGGTCCATAAAAGCGAATTCTTGTTTGAAAAGAATAAAGGAAACTGCGCCAACCGAAAAAGTTATTCAAAAATGGATTACATACCGTGAATTTTTATTCTGTCGGTAAGTGGAATTTTTAATGGAACCCTCTGAAACCTTCCTGCTTGAGTAAAATATGCTTTAAGCGGGATTTTTCCTTTACATTTTTTTCCCCCGCGAAACAGTGGGAGAAGAATATTGAGTTGAAAGCCGCTCTTTGACGAAATTTGAATGATAAATGTTCTAACCCCGCCTTGGCTTTTCTTTCTGTTTTTTGTATTTTTTAAAAGATTTGTATGCCATGCAATTGTGATATCTTTTCGAAGGAATGACGTCACTTTCAGTGCGTCATTTTTAACTTTCCAACAAAGTTTAAAACTTTAAATGTTTCAGTTAGTCTGTTCGTGCTGTAACAATATGTATAGAATGCTATGATTTATATAGAATGACATGATTTATTTATACTGTATCTTCTCAAAAACGTGCATATAATATGACTAGATTTTTAAGGTGTTTACAGGCATCTCCTGTTTTTAAAAATCAAGCATTTCCAGTCTTTTACCATTGCAAGACCAGCTCTTTACGTTTCGGCCGACCTAGAAAACCCACTGTCTGAACACACCTTAACAGTCTTACACCAAAATTACAAAACTCTGAAAGTTCTAGGTCTATAGATCCCGGAACGCCCAAGAAACACTCTGTTTGAGCATTCCTCGAGACTGTAATTTGGAAAAGGTCAAGTGATTTTGATGCGTAAGTACAAAAAATACTAATTATGTTATTGAATTGACAATTTTCGGTATGTCTCTTCAGAACCTGCACAGTATCCCTTTAATGAATGATAAAATTGCATCTATTTCGAAAGTTACAGAAAAAATCTTAAAAATCGGAAGTTTTGAAAAGAAAAAAAATGGTGGAGAATTCCTTGTTTGAAGATAATTTCCGAATGTTTCTTGAAAAGAACCATTTCTTTCATCTATTTTAGTCACTAGTGCAGCGTTCAAAGAATCATACTGAATTTTTTGGATTCCCTCACATAATTAATTTATATTTACTTTTGTCTCTCCCAGATTATGAGGAAGCTTTTGCTTCTTCGACGTTACCCATGTTAATTTTTATTTTTTTATTCCAAAGACATACTTGTAGATGTCTCCGCTGTAATGACGATTCATAAGTTCACTTTTATTTCTATGTCAGCTCTAGTGTGAACAAACTGAAATCATGACTTTGTGCTGGGTGCTCACAAACAATTTTTAAAAAACTTGTTGAGAGTGGTCAAGGGAGCATGAAATTTTAGGAATCATAGAGCAATGCAAATGAATTTTTTAATGCATTAGTTAATAACTTAAAATGATGCTTTGAAGTGCTTTAATTGGGTTTCAAAACATATTTAATTGAAAATTGTAACATTTATAAATATTGGATTAAAAATTCAACGACTGGGTTTAAAAACATATTTAATCGAAAATTTTAACATTTAAAAATGTCTGATTTATCATTTACTTTGCATTAAAATGTATTGTTACTTTGTATTAATATTTTTATGCGAAGGAGTAATAATGTTTTTAGGAAAATATGGTCTATAATTTCACCAGCACATTCAACTCAATTATTAACATGCGACAGGATCTTTTAGTTTTTCTTAAATCTTTATAACCGTACTTTTGTTCCTTTTACAATTCAGCTTGGTATTTTCTTTTAGCCCGGTAAATTTTCTCTCAATCGGAGTGTTACCTATAAAACAATACCTAATGTCAAGAACTATTTCAAAACATTAGTTCATTCAATAATTATTTTGAAAGTTGATTACTTTTAAGAGAGGTGGAGGACAAAACTCCTCATTTACTTTAACTAAAACCTATATATCTCCATGAATGTCGTTTTTTCATGCATTATTTTTCAAAAAATTCAAACAAACAAAAAAACCACTAATAGTACAAGAAAACTTTTTCCTGTGACATTGATTGTGAAACGCATTTTGATATCAAATTTGATTAATATAAGAAACCTGCAGCAACTTTCCTTTCTATGAATTTCTTTTTTTGCCAGTATTTCCCGATTTCCATAGAAATTTGTAAATTATTTTTTGAAAGTAATGTAGCTAGTTAATGCATTTTAATCAACACGAATTTCCCCCGAAAAAGAATGCTTGTATGTTTAGACAAGTTGCTTTTAAAGCAAGTTCTTTGAAATTATATATTTCATTTTCGTAAGAGAAATGCAGTTTCGTCTCTATCCTTTTCAGAAAAAGTGGATGTATTACAAAAATTCGGAGAGATTGGATTTTAACATTTAGATTTCATTGAATACATGAGAGGAAGATCTCAAGTTGGGTATTTTTCAGATGAACTGTATCAAAAGGTTTGGGATGTGCATTATTTTCATAATATTTTCAGAATTTTGTCTAAAAATGTCTAATTTTAAAGAATTTCAATTTATATATAAACGAAATCGGTTCAGTTTACCAGAGGCATAAAATTCACAGAAGTTTATGGCGAGCTATAGGGTGGTCATAATTAAAGTCGATATGTTTAGAGCCCGATTGTGGGAAAACTGTTGGAGCCAACTGGATCAAATTTGCAATAAATACTATTTAGACTAAGTTGTTTTCATTAAGAAAAAAAAATAAGATTTTCACCACCACGATTGTAAGGTCCATTTTTGGAGTAAAACAGGCATAGCAAGTACGGAAAGTTAACATTTACTAGAATATTGGTATCATTGGCATGTGTGATCCAATGTGCTTTCCTTGTAGATGTTGAAAAAAGTCTATTCACTGAACAGCATTACTTACTGCTGAATGCAGCAGATCTTCATTAACACTCCATTAACCACCTATTAACAGTGCCTCACGTGCAATGTAATCGGTCCTTCAAAGAGGCTGAATTATCTCCATTCCCTTGGTATACCAAACTTTGCAATACCGCCTTTTTTGTTTGTGGAAATCTGCCACCACAACGCGTTACTGCATATGAGAGTCATGCTAAGATATTTGATAAATTGTAAAATGCAAAGGTGAATGTAAAATGGTGTGTTAATATAAAAATGCTTATAAAGTGTTAACTTTCTGTAATTTCTATGCCTATTTTATTCCAATCTGAATCTTACAGCGACACTTTCGACCCTGTTTGAGAAAGTCAAAAATATTCTTTTATTAAAATGAAAACCCCATGGTCTAAATAGTATTTACTATCAATTTGGTTCAGTTTGGCGCAACAGTTTTCTCACAATTGGCCTCTAAACACCTCTATTTTAACTATGGCCACCCTGTTCACTTCCATTGATAGAAATCGTACTAATTAATCTATGTCATCTTCGTCAGAAAAAAAAATGTGGTTAGTGCATCAGTCATGCAAGCACGTCCACGTGGTTTATAGAACTCTTAGGCGTAAGAGCCACAACCTACCATGTAGTATATGTAAACAGCGAATCTTTGCACATATTTAAAAAAGGGCCTCGTAAAACGTAATGTATTACTACATTTCTGAACTTATTTAAAAAAAATAGAATCTCTGCCAAATTGTGTGTATATATGTATATATATATAATTTATATTTTAAATTCTTACATACACATTACTTTAAAACTGTTTTTTTTCATTCGCGATAACATTAAATATTTTAAATTTAAGTTGTACTCACAAGACTCTTGAGTTTCTTTTGAATTGAATTTTTTAAATACTTAATTCAATTTACTGACATTTGTAATAACCTTCCAGTTCTTTTTTTAAAATCAAATACATTAAAGTAGAAGAATTGTTAGAAACCTAATTTCAAAATAGTGCCTGCAACTGAAATTCGCATAATTTGTTAATTTTGAAGTATTTTGGTTCTAAATATAAATTAATGCTTCTTTATCATCAAAGGAAAATTGAGTTCATTCATCTGTTAAAGGCTTACAAAGAGGTATTTTTCTCATGAAAGGAAGGAATAATGCATTTCTAGATTCATTTCTCCCACGCGTACGCTGATCTCAATGGATTTATAGAGTTATTTGTTAAAACCGTTTAATAGATTTAATTTCATGAAACAAACAATTTTAATAACGTTGGAAACTAATAAAATATTTTGATTTTAGTATTTTTATCTAAAACTCCTTACACGTGGAGTAGACAAACAGTTTTAAAAATACAACTGTAACAAATGTTAAAAAGTAATTTACACTGTACATCAAACAGTATAACAGTTACATAAATTGCCAGTGAATAATTACCACCACCCCATTCACCTCCGACTGCCATTTAAATGATGTAATTTATGATGATACACAGTGTCACTGTTTTAATTGAAAAAAAAATGCGTCAACTTTTAATGGAAATTAAGTCCATTTATGTCAATTTCACATCAAATGAGCGAAAAGTGCAGTATACTAAATATTTAATACTCAGAATATTCCAGAATCTTTTTCTTATAGTGACAGATCGGGGATTTAATTTTAATTCAATTTTGGTGAGATGATTATGAAAGGCGGCGGGGTTGCATAAGTGTATTCATAAAGTTCTGAACACATAATTCGTTCTTTGAATCATAAAATTAAAAATGATTATCCAGACAATTCAAAGGCAAAAACACGACTCCAAAGAATTTTAGGAGATTGCAAGATATGATTAATAAATTGGAGTTTTATTTACTTCATAAAAGTACCAAATTTCACAAATAAAAACCATCTTTTTTATCACTCTATACATATTTCTAAAATTCCCCTTCGGGCCTATTTCGTTTTAACACAAATATACAACAATTTGAAGGTCTCATAGATTTTTTTTTCTACTGTAAGAGTAGTCAAGAAAATGTTCATCTTAAAAAGCTTGTACTAAAACTGCGTTTTTCTAAGATTTTAAAGCAAAATTATGAAATATGAATCGCTTCTAGTAAGAGCCTGAATTTGAGAAAAAAACACAGGAATTCAAGCATAAAGTTTCTCGTTTCGTGATAGAAAGATATTTTCTTATAATCCTCCGAACGGAGTAGTATATATTTGTAGAAATAGGAGGAAATGAGTAGGTTATGGCTCAGTTCAGATTACATGCAGAAAAAAGAAAAATCATAAAGTAACAACTTCCAAAATTTTAGAGGAAATATTTAAATGTGCAATATATACATAGAATGAGAGAGAGAGAGATTTAAAAATTGCTTATCTAGAAGTTGTTTGAAATATGATACATAGCAGTATTATTATTACAGTATTGACTATATCTGACAACTAAAAATACATATCTATCAAGTTCTCTGAGCGTCAAGCAAGGTTAAATAATGTGAAGTTCTATTTTTATGTTATATTTTATAAAATGAGGTATTTACATATTAGCCCGTCAATCATTCTTTTTCTATTATAAATGTTGAGATTTAGTGTCAATAAATCAGAAAATAAGATACATAAGCCTTCTGATATTTACTTATTAAGCCATAGACTATTTTTACTGATAGATTATTTTACTCTTGCGTTTGGCACGATCGAAGGGCTACTACATAAGTACTCGGATCAATTTTTGTGTTAAAGTGTAATTAAAAGAAAAAAAATATTATGAACAATTAATAAAATGAATCAATAAGATTAAAAAAGGGAGGGGAGGGATACGTTAGAATCGGTGCTGTGCATTCAAATTTAGGGCAGCTTGCTCTGAAAAACATTCTGAAAAAAAATCATCAACAATGTATTTGTGTATCAATTAATTAAGGCAAATCTACTAGAAATGCTTTCTTCCTAAGGAGGAGCGACTTACGCGGAGGACTTTTTAAAGACACATTCATGTTAAACCTGTCGGAAACTGTCCAAAATTCCGGATTATAAAATCGATGGCAGCGCGACAGGCCCGAACCCGAGACTTCCCGGTACCACACATCAGCCATCTACCTTGTTCAGTGTCTTATTAACTCGACCACGGTGGCGACACGATGATTTTAAACAGGTCACTCTTCAGTAAAAAAATGAAAACATAGTTTTGATTATAAAGGTTTTCTATAAAGGGTTATTATTTGGGCTTTCCCCCCAAAAGTGTATTAGAATTTGACTACTCTTTTGATAACCCCTTAAATAAACAAGAATCATTTGGCTCTTTCGTAACAAGTGTTTTGGATAGCGGAATGCAGCAGCTGAATTAGTTGAAATTGTCTGAATAAATATAGAACTCGTATCGATGATATCGAGCTACTTCATAACGGAGAGGTTTGATAATATTAAGAGGATTGCGTATTAGGGTGGAACGAAAAAGTAAATCTATATATTCGAAACTTAATAGTGTTGAAAAGTTGCCATCGGTAATAACAAATAAATCTGCAAAATATTAAACTAATCGGATGCTATTTTTTGCCCCCGCAAGAGGGTTGAAGTTCCAAAAAATTGTAAAATACATGGTTATTACAAACAAATATATAAATTATTCTAACATAGTAATGCATTTTCTAACAGAACACAAGAGCTCGCGTAGTACTTTCTAATGCCCCAGTTACATTTCATTATGGATAAACCATATCTTTATCGGCTGCAAGTAAGCCAAAATTTCGAAATAATGAACAAAATTTCACTTTCCCGTTTATTCTAAATTTTCACAGCGTAAATAGTCTATTGTTTAGAATTAAATAAGCGTGTATTACTTCTAATCTATATAAATAAAACAGAGTGTAAACTGTCCGTTTGTCTGTCTGTCTGTGTCTCGCGTAGCTCCGAAACGGGTGATCGTAGACCTACATAATTTTGTACGGAAATTCTCCAAGAGGGGTCTCGACACACCTCGAAGCGATTTTTTCGAAATTCGAATTAAAAAATGTTTTATTTTATGTTTTGTCCGATTTTTAGCGATTTTTCTTGCGTAATACATAATAACGCCGGTAATTGCGCTCGCAAGAAAACGATATTTACATCATCGTATAGAGGAGAAAATTTTCTTTTAAAAACTATTTGTTCGGACTGTGTAACATAATTTGCAGATTTTTGGGAATTTTTCAAATAAAATTAAATTTGACGCTGACTTTCGAAAAATATTTTTAAAACTGCTGCATCTTGAATTCTATCTGTCGTAATTTTTTTATATTTGGGCAAAAGACGGAGCACACAATTCGCCCACTTTTAAAAGAAGAACGGGGGAAAAATATAAATTAGGAGAATTTTTACGAATTTTTAAGTAAAGAGGGATTTTCATTTCAGTAGTACCTGCTTATGAGTTTCGGTTTGATATCTTGCGGTTTGGTTGTCATGGATACAGTAACAATGATTAAAATTTTACACTTTTGCACCGATTTTTGAAATCGGTGAGAGACTACTGCGGGAAAGTTGTCCCTTAGGTTGGTTAAAAACGGTGTGAAATATTTTTGAAAACGGACAATATCTTCAGGCGGCGCCAGCCCCTTAAAAATCGAAGTTTTCGTCTGAAACACACATTTTCTCCCGAAAACACAATATTCGTTAATTTTCGAAATGGATATCAGCTGAACGCGGAAAAGTTGTGTCTTGGGTTAGTTATTAGCCATATATATATATATATATATATATATATATATATATATATATATATATTAATAAATCGGACAATATCTTAAGTTGGTGACGGTGCCATAAAAATATGGATTGGGGGCCAAAACAGACATATTTTCCCGAAAACATAATTTTCGCGAATTTTCGAAATCGACATTAACCGAGTGCGGAAAAGTTGTGGGTTAATAAAGATGTAAATTTTTGTTTTTGAAATCGGAAAATATCTTCAGGTAGTGCCGGCGCCTTAAATATCGAGAATTCGGACCAAAATAGACATTTTTTTCCAGAAACCACAATTTTTGCGAAATTTCGAAGTTTAAATAAGCCGAGTGGGAAAACGTTCTTTACATGATAAACTCTCAGTGGAGCTCAAAGCGCAAACGGCAAGCAGTAAAATGTTTTTAAGTGCCCCCTCTCCTCCTACTTTAGTGCCATCCTCCATCACGTGGCGCGCAGTCAACGTGTTGCTGCAGTACATTACTCATCATAAAGGTTTCAGTTTCACTCTAGCACAGAGATAAGGAATGTACTTCGTTCAGTGCGTAAGCGAGCTTTATATCATTTGTCAATTTGAAATAAATTCTCAAAATACAGTTAATTTTCATTCACTAGAAACATTAGTAATAATTACTCAATCACAATGGCTGCAGATTCTCAATCAATTATAAAAGAATCTGATTGCTTTGTTTTCGGATTGCCTGAAGAGCTGAAGTATAACGTTTTACCATCATATAGTCAAGTTATGAAATTTTACTTGTTTGTTAGGCAACAACTGTGAAAACTTCATAACACGGCAAAAATCCAGTATTTTCTGATATTGCCATTGTTGTTAAGGAGAAGGTAGTTGATATATGGAAGAGAGCTTCGATTCCTGTGATTTCTCACAAAAGAAATATCCGGATGCTTCAATCTTATTGTACTAAGTATAAAAATCTACGCAAAAGTTAAAAAAAAAGTCAACCACGTCATACAGACACACAGTAAAGCAATTTTCAGAAGACGCCAAGAAAAACTCTTTTTGAAATTGCCACGTGCAAGTATCACTTATTTTCATCATGCTCCTGCGAAAGGACTAGAAAGATTCCACAAATAGAACAATCGTTTTTGGTTGATCAGAGAACAACCAGGCGAATTATTATAGCTGCCATTGATTCAAAAACGAGTAAAAAACTACCACGCAAACAAAATAGGCAGTCCTAGATAATGTTGAGACCTTTAAAGAAAGATACTTCATGTACTTTTACAATTGAACAGGACTTTCCAGACCAACAATCTACGGTTGAGTCACCTGACTTAGAGGATAATGACAACCAAGAAGATCATGAAAGGGAAGTAGCTAATGATAAAGAACACTCGCCTCTTCGATTCAGAGAGAAACACCCCAAAAAGTCCAGGGGGAAAAAATAAAATGTACAATAAAGCCAATCAGATGACAATAAAAATGCCAACTACAGCGCTTGCATGCGATAGAGCAAGGATTGGAGACAGGTCTGCAGCAAAAATTTTTCTCCAACTCTGCAAGATGTCGGAACTGATGACGACCATTTCAATGTTACGGATAAGAATAAAATAAGAAGAGAGAGAGAAAGAAAATGCATGGAGTTCCAATGTCAAGGCCAAAAAGAAGATATTGAAGCCCTCTTTCTCGATGACTGCAAAAATAAAACCTTGACAGATAAAATCAAAGGATACAAAAAGCACAGAACAACGATGAAGAACATGTGGTCTTAATACAAGAATCAGGATCTCTAGTATATCTCGGACACGTTTCACCAGCTGGTGATCCAGCAGAATCTATTAAGACCAGCATTATTAATTATCTTTCATAGAAGAAAATTAACACAAGATCCTCCTGACAGTTGGCTACTACGGGACAGCTGTGAATACAGGTTATAGGAATAGAGTTTTACGCCTAATAGGAGATATTGTGAGGCCACTTCAATGGCTTGAATGTTTGTTGAACACAAACGATTTACCGTTGTGACACCTTATAAAAGAAGTAATATGAAAAAGCAAGTGGTCTTGAAACCTTTTCCTGTCCAATAGGTAAAAAACTCAAAAACTGCGAACTTAAATAGGTCGCTAATTTCAGAAAGATTGAAGTGGATGAAATCTTCGCAATATCAAAGCTGCCCAAGAATCGAAGTACCGAACAGCAGTTCATGCTGGATATTTACGAAGCTGTCACATCAGGATATTGCTCACTGCGTTAGCAGAAAAAAATGAAGAAAATCTGAAACTTTTTCAGATTTTAAATACGCACCAAAGTGCTGTATATTAAAAGCGTATCATAATTTATGCGTCGTACCTATTTTCTTCCTTATTCCATAAGGTTGGAAAGTGTATCATTGTTCATGAGTGAGCAGTATTTTTCTATTCGCTATTTACAATAATTTTACTAAAAAATAATATCAATCCCTTAACGGAGGAGAGTGAACAATATTTTTTGCTATCCAATCTTTAGCTAACATAAACAAACTGCATGGTTTGCCCACTTGAGAGCATGCCACGTATAAATGTCCGTGTGAAAAACATGGTATGCTCAAATCTAAGCTACAAACAAACATAGTTTGGCCTTGAGACTTATTGAGTAATTCCATAAAAAAAATTTGTCCAAAAAAAAAATAATAATAATAAAAGGATGAAAATCTGAAACATGTTCAGATTTTAAATACGCACTATAGTGCTATATATTAAAATCGTATCATAATTTATGCGTCGTCCCTATTTTTCTTCCATATTCCATTAAGTTGGAAAGTGTATCATTATTCATGACTGTGCTGTATTTTTCTTTCTTGTTTCGTAAAACCCATCTTTGGAATCGAAATCTATCTTAAAATCGCCCACTAAAACTATTTTACAATATTCGCCAAGTATATTACAACTACAATTCATCGTTCTATATATTGTTTCGAATGCGCATCATAATCCATGCGTGTACCATGTTTGTCTTTCTTGGGTTGATTCCTACTTTAACGCCTCGACTCTCGCCAAGGTGGCGATCATTAAACATATAAAGTAACCATGATGATTTTTTTTATTTATGTGGCAATCGTAATTTAGAATTAAAATGGCGATTTGGAACAACCTGTAAGTACAGCATTCCGTTACATTTTAATTTATTTTGGGTTGCCAATTAATGTAGTTTTAATAATTAAGTGTCTTCAAATTCTTTAACTAGTGCGTTTATCACTAATTTGTTCACTTTAGTTTTCATGTAGTTGTTTAGGGAGCGTTGAAAATTGTGCATAACTCCTTGAGGCCCATGACTTCCAAGCTCGCCAAAGGGCGGGGAATATTTAGGTTGGCGAAAGCAGGAGCGTTAAAATAGGAATCAACTCTTTCTTGAACCATAAAGCACATCTTTGAAATCCAAATCTATCTTAACCTACGCCTATTGATACTGTTTTAAAATCTTCACCAGGCATATTCGAACTATAGGCATATTCCAAATATATCTCGTAGACATTTTAAATACTGTTTCGAATGAGCATCATAATCCATGAGTGTATCCTGTTTTCCTTCTTTGTTCCATAAAACACTTCTTCGGAATAGAAATCTATATTAAAATCGCCTACCAAAACTGTTTAACAATTTTCGCCAGGAATAGTCAAACTAAACTTCACCTTTATAAATACCATTTGGAAAGCGTATCATAATCTATGATGAGTACCGTATTTGTTTTCACTATTCTAAAAAACACTTCTTCGGAAATAAAATCTATATTTAAATCGTCTACTAAAACTATTTTACAATATTCGCCAGTTGTTTTCTAACTATACTCAAAATATATTTATAATAAATTGTCGCATGTTGGCACCCAGTTTAGCGATCATTTATCAAAAATTGCAAACCTTGTGTGACTTTCAACATTTTATTAACGCCTCCCCCCCCCTCCACGTTATCTGGCAAACACATTTTAAAAGGGACTCGACGCGAAAATTGTATCAAAATCGTGTCTACACAAAAAGCAAGTTTGAAATTAATAGGACTCTGGTACTAAAAAAAAAAAAAAAAAAAAAAAAAAAAAACAGGAAAGTTCTCTCACTCTCGTTGGCTCACGGTAGCTTGTAAAATTCTGCTCTTATACGTTCCTACTGCAACTATGTCAGTAAAATTGAAAACCCTAGTGATATTCGTAGTTTCAAGGCCACACTGTCAAGATGGTTGGTGCTCGACACTTGTGGAAGATGATCAGTTTGTCCCATTATTTTCCAGATGAATAGAAGAATGTTGTGGATTGGAAAGTTGTGTCGTTATGCTCATCCTGAAAACATTTTTCTGTCAATGCTTACGGATGAAACAAACCACATCAGAGAGCTCACTATTAAAAGGATTTTGAAGGCCAGAGAGAATAGACAGCGGGGGAATACGGCGGTTTACATTTACTATGTTGAAATTCAATGAAAAGGATTTTACCGACCTGATACATTGAAAGAATAACGTTGTAACTGAGCTGCCTATGCTTCGTGAAATCAGGAGCAAAGATTTCTCCAATATGATAAAGAAGAAAACCCCAGCTTTAGTAGAAATAAAGAAGTTTCTATGACATACTCAGGCAGTAGAAAGAGCACTTAAAATGGTTACAGAGGCTGCAGCTTCTGTGGTTGGACCAAGGGGTTGCAAAGGTTGGTCTGATCAGAGCTCAGCTGGAATCCTGAAGACTGATTCTATCCTTCGAAAGTAAATCGAAGTACAGAAAATCACCAGCAGAACAGGCAGCAGAAAAATAAGAGAATTAGAAACCATAACGTGCCCACTGTAAATATATGGTTGGGAGTTGGGGTGAACACGGGCGGAACTCGGTAAGCAGTCACCTCCTCGCGGTAAGTTCTGTGTTATTTCATTGTTTCATAGTTGATTGCCTGCTTAGTACAGAGGAAAGAAGTAAATAGTGGTGCCGGGCCACCAAAATATTTTGCCCACATCCGAAAAAAAAACTAACACGTTTATTGATGAAATCAAGAGGCAACTTTACTACAGAGTTGTTAACGAATTCCAAAATCTGGTAAACTTTTATTTATTCTTAATTATAAGAGTATATCATGTAAAGAAAATTTCCGCACTTGGCTGATATCAATTTCTAAAATTCGCCGAAAGTTATATTTTCGGGAAAAAATAGGTTTTGGCCAAAATACTTTTTTTAAAGTCCCGGCGCCACCTGAAGATATTGACCTATTTCCAAAAAAAAAAAAAAAATGGTTGTTAACCAACACAAGACACAACTTTTCCGCACTCGATTGATATCGATTTCAAAAATTCGCAAAAATTGTGTTTGCTGGAAAAAAATGTCTGTTTTGCCCCAAAATAACGATTTTTAAGGCGCCGGCGCCAACTGAAGATATTATCCAATTTCAAAAAAATAATAATAATATGGCTATTAACCAACCCAGGACACAGCTTTTTCGTATTCGGCTGATATCGATGTCAAAAATTAGCGAATATTGTGTTTGCGGGGGAAATGTCTGTTTTGGCCCAAAATCCCGATTTCTAATGCACTGGTGACAACTGAAGATATTTCCCGATTTCAAAAAAGATTTACACCGTTATTAACCAACCTAAGGGGCATTTTTTTCGCACTAGGCTCTCATCGATTTCGAAAATTAGTGCAAAAGTGCAATAGTGCCATTTTCGGCCCGCCCTAAAATATATATATATATATATATATATATATATATATATATATATATATATAGGGTGATTATAAACTCATTGTACAAACTTTAGGGGAAATAGGGCACTTAATAAGGGGTCAGAATCCCAAAGCAATGTGGGGTCAAAAACACCGTTTTCAGTTACCTGGTAATAATAAATTTATGAAAAGTGTTGAAGCGTTTGTCTAATTTCTTCAGCAAGTTTCATACACAATGTGCTTATTTCCTAAAATCTCATCCAAGAAATGAAATAGAAAGTTAAACTATGAATTATAGTCACATGATTTCCCAGAAAAATACATTAGTTTTTGATAAACAATGGTCGGAAAGTTCACTGTTGTTTCAGCACCCGTTCCAAAGTGATTATTAAGAGCTACATGTAGACGCCGTTTGTGCCAAAAATGTTGTACATGGAATTAGGAATCTCCCTGTATATAATATATATATATATATATATATATATTAGGGTGGATCGAAAAAAATTTTTTTTTCGAAATCTTTATATCCTGAGGTCTCAGAAGTTGTATATTGATGTAAATAAGCTGTGTGTAAAATTTGAATGCTATACGACAACGTCTTGGGGTTGCGTATCAAGCTTTAAATTTAGAACTTTTTGAAAAATATTCGTTTATAAAAAATCTACCAAAAAAATTCTCTACTGCAGCGTTTCTCAAACTGTGGGGCGCAAGGGGGGGTGGGGCGAGAAAACAAAAGAGCAAGTAGTGATGCATGTTTTTAAAAAAAATCTTATTTTCATTTTTACTCAAAAATCTATCCATTTTCGCATAAAATGTTCATTCAAACTTTATTGATAACATTATTTTGTAGAAAATTCGTCTAAATATTCACTGTTAAAGAGTAAAAAACTGAATGTATGCTGAAAAATTTTAGGGGGGCACCGTAAGTTAGCCTTTGTTGGGGTTCGCTACGTTAAAAAGGTTGAGAATCGCTGCTCTAGTGTATTATTAGGCTCCCGAGGTTTTAGAAGTTGTATATTGTTGTGAATAAGATGTTTGTAAAATCTGAGGGACTACGAATTCTAGGGGTTGCAGATCGAGCTTGAAATCTATAAATATCTGAAAATTATGCGTTTTTTGAATGATGGTGTAGAAAGCAAAAAAATCAATGAATTAGCCGCTAAAAAATAATCAGTAACATTCGCAGCTCTTCCCTAGTACAACTACAATCGTAATTAAACTAACCAGGACCAACATCGTTGATTTGGCGGCGATCCGAGTCCCTACCCGTGCCAGCCTTTTAATGAGCTATGTAAAGCCCGACTTCAATTCAAACCGTGGCATTTTACGTCAAGTGTAATAATGTAGATAGTATGAAACCATCGTCTGATAGATGGATTGTCAGCAAATTTCGGAGTAGAAGCTCGATGGTATGAAGTTGGTAAATTTAACATTCAAGACATTTAGATTAGAGAATTGCGTTTCTAGATTTCGGATGACGCCTTTCTTCTTTCAAGAATTCAATGGGTCGCCACCACCACTAATACACGTGAGGGTCCTAAGATCAATGGATTTCGTGTCAAAATCTTCCAAATTTCCAATGAAATTCTCGTGATCTTAAAATCACATGGTCAAAGTTATGTTGAACCATCTTTCATTATTAGCGAGATATTTCCTTACTGACAAACACTCAAGTCTAACTTGCCGTCAAATAATTTTCTGCGTATCTGGTTTCTTTCTTCCTCCTATCTAAACACAATTCAAAAACATTTTAAAGGCTTCTTATGTTTCTTTCTGTAATTCGCTGAGAGTCATCAGTTTTCGTAAACTTAAAGAAAATGCAAATTCCTTTAAAACTAAGTAGAAACTATAAAGGAGTTCGAAATTTACACTCTCAAAAATTATTTCTCCAAATCACGGTAATTTTACTGTCAGCAAAGCTGCCGTAATACTTCCGATATTTGACAAATAACTGTATTTTTTCTCCTGTCAGTTAGACTTCTCATACAACGATTTCTTTTTCCTTTTCTTCAGATTTTCGGGAAGAATTCACGGAAATGTAACGTTTCCAAGGAGTACGGAAATTTTTCGTTGAAATATGAGGAATAAATTACTGTATAATGACGAATTTTTCTGAGAGTATATGAGAGAAATTTGTAGAAGATTAATGGAGATTTAATGGAGGTTTGCTCCGGACATTTTCCCTGATAACTCTCTTCATTACGAGATGTACCATACAATACAGCATTTCTTTAGCTTCACATACTTTTTAAACATGCGAGAACTGGTTATTTATTTTAATCCATTAAAAATTAGAGTTGCATTTATTTATAAAGCGGTCGGTTAATTGAAAACGTAAATACCGTCGTAAACATAAATAAACTTTGAACATAAATATATTTTAAATCAAAGCAAAGTTTGCTTGAATCTAAATAAAATTTTACGGCAACTTAAGAAATGAGTAAAAATATGTGCTTGATTAAAATTTTATAGAATTAAAAATTTATGGCACCAATAACGCACTACGGTCGGCGGTAAAATAACGTTTCTTTTGCGTTCAAATGTAACTTGAGTTATAATGAATTGCAAATAAATTATTAAAGAATATATCATGCAAGAAAGGTATTGAGATAAGAACTTATTTTCTTGATATTTGATGTCTTTAATAAAATGCTTTTCGTTTAAGTGGTTACGTTTTTTTATAAAAACATTTAAAACTAATGAACGTATGTTAAAACATTTCATTCTAAGTGAATTTCTTTTCACACGGTATAAACTTTACAAATATATCTTTTGAAATATTGCATATATATATAATAGTGTAAAGAGACTGTATCTAAAAGTACATGGTGTCCAAGAATCGCTGGACATTAAAAAAAAAAGTGTATGCGTGTAATCTTTACTCGCGATTGAAGTAAAACTTCTTTGACGTTTACGAGACATATCACTGAAATTATTAAACTTAAAATAAGTATCATATTATAATTTAATTATATTTATTATTCACGTACTTTACAAAGATTATATAAATGTTATATTCATATTATTCATTGGAAATGGGTACTTGGATGTCATCATAATTTTTATGTATGAAATTATAGGTTTGTGGTAATTATAATGTGAAACATAAATTTAATTCTCTAAATTTGCTAATTTTCTTGAAAATATAGCATCTATCGTTGTACCGAAACGCGTTGTTGATTGAAGTAGAGAAGTATTCATAGTTAGATCAAATTTTCTTTTAAAAAATCAACTAACGACTGAGATTCTTGAGAGCGAAAATTAGCATTAAAATCTCCAGTAAGAATCATCGGTAATTCATGATAATTACTTAGAATCCACTAAGTGTCCATGTTGTAGTATTATTCTTCAACTGTTTTCGTATACCATTGTTCTGTCTGGAGGTTGGGTCCAATGGGGGGGGGGTGTCCGTAGTCTAGTATTATACTTTAACTGTGTTCTTTAATTGATGTTTTCCTCTGTTTGTGGGGTTCGAATGCAGGTAGTGTAATTGTTGTTGTGTTTTTCTATCACAGTGTTCTTAAGCGTTGATTTCGTCTGCTAGTAGGTTTCGAATTATTATTCTGTATTCATGTTTTTAAACTGCAGGTTCTGTCCCTTGTTTGGGATTGATTGCAGCCAGGGTCCGTGTCTTACGTACTAACATTTCTTAAAATACACCTTTTGGGCAAAATAATAATAGACACGACATACATAATATTTAGGAGTTTAATGGCCTAACGGCCAATGCAACTGGCATTTGACAAATAATAATATCACTTCACTTCGAAACTATTGCCTATATTCACTACGAAATAGTATTATAAGACAGTTATGTAATTAAAACACATCTGAAACCAGTAATTACCATATATCACAGTCATAAGTCTATGTATTTAATTTTTTGAAGTTCTGATAATTCAACGATCTCCATTGACTTCGCCTCGATGGAAATATAAGCAACCTGAGATGTGCAGTTACCCAGTGTGCGTAGCGCCATCTGTTTGCAACAACGGCGTTATCCAACTTTCTAAGCGAAGTGTCCCCTCCTATAAATTTACCTTCGTGGGATCGAAGTATGGTCCTCCAACAGTGTTCTTAAACGAAAATTTTCCTCTGCAGTTTAGGTACATTTGCAGCCACTGTCCCTTTAATTGTGCTGTTCCATCTCCTTGTTCTTAAACCGTTGTCCTGTCTTGATGTTGGGTTAGAATCCAGGAAAAGTGTTCTTAAACTGACGTTTCCAACTACTTTTCCGGTTCGATTGCAGACAGGTTCCATTTCTTTGTGCTTTTCCAAAACCTTGTATATTATTCATCTAAAAATAAGGATTATCGACCCTGTCCTCAGGATTACCTCCTGTGAGGTTGGGATTACATGTAAAATATTATGTTGGATCTACCTTCAAAACGCTTATCCTAACTAATACTATAAAGGCGAAAGTGAGTTTGTTTGTTTATGACGCTTTCACGCCAAAACAGCTGATTCGATTAGGATGAATTTGGGTTTAGATATAGATGGGACCCTGGAGAAGGTTATAGGCTACTTAGAATTTTAGAATTTTAATTACTTTCTTAATTATTAATTAAAAACCGTTTTTACGTTGCCATGCTTGGCGAGTTTCGCCCGTATCAAATGATTCATGTTTTGAGCCAACAAGAATGCTATTACTTCAATAAAAAAGCGCGTGCATCTGAAAATATTAAATACCACGGAAATTATGCCAGTTTTATGCCAATTCTATCCATCTATCTATATGTATAAATACGCTAAGCAAAACTTTAGTGTCCTTTTTGCAGCGCAAACGGATGACCGTGAAATTCGGCACAGTTAAAGTTCGTATGGAATTGTTTGTACGAATGTTAAAATTTTTGTGTAGTATGCTAATGCACCGTAAAAAATTAGAGAAGTCATTTGGCATGCAGTATTTCGCGCCAAGTCTGCCGATGGTTCCATTGTTGTGTCCATTTTGAAATAAAAACACTTGGTTTCAGCAGTACTATAGGGTTATAGTATTAAAACAAAATTTGCGAAAAGTGGAATTATTCCCCAGTTTGGTGGTACGCCAATGATTAAAATGTGCTTTAGGAATGTGCTTGGCGACTTTTTTTAGACGGTGATAAGTGCGCTAAGTGTTGTAAATTCCATGTTTAAAAGCAGTGGAAAAACCTTAAAGGAGAGAATAATATATTTACTATTCGTTAAGGCAGGTCGGAATCCAAGAGACGCTGCTCAGAAACGCGCCAATTCGACAATTTCTTCATAATCTCCAGCCAGGCAGTATGCCAAAGCAAATTTTCTCCCAAAATATTATTGAAGAAATGCCTCAGCAATTAAGAGGGAGTGAAAATAACATTATTAATGAAGAAAGAAAAGTCCAAATGTGTTTTTTAAAGTTCATAAATTTCCAAGTCCTACCAATAATATAAATGTGTACGTTTGTGTGTTTAGATGTTATTGACTGAAGCGCACACAAATGGTTGAACGGATTTGGAAAAATTTGAAATGATTTAACTTATACCCTGGATTAACATACAGGCAACCTTTCAAGCATATATCATAAATATTTCTTTTACAAAAACACTCAAAATAATTCTAATGCATTGCACTCATGGACATTTTATAGCTACTAAACCGATTCTAAAACTTTTTTCACTGATTGAAAGTGACACTATTCCTGAGTATTATTGTTTCTTTGTGGATTAAGACCGATTGACTGCACTAGGGTCCTAGGCCTATATGGGGAATTCCTCTGTGGGGAACTTTCTAAAGGATCCTAGCCCGTATTTACGTGAGGTTTTGAAGAAAACCACGAAAAACTGCGAGCGGTTAGGTCGACAGGTGCGACCGAGGTTTGAACCTGGCACCTCCAGCCTTCCAGTTTTGACAGCAGAACCTCTTAGACACTGGTCGGACCCTGAGTGCTATAGGCTACCTTTTATGCATATAACACAAATAGTTTTTTTACAGCGATACTCATAAGAATTACATTACGCTCTATGTGTATCTCTGTAAGTAATGAACCGATTCAAAAACTTTTTTCACTGATAGTAAGCTACACTATTCTTGAGTATTATAGGCTAAAATTCATGCATGTAACGCAAATAGTTCCTTTACAGGAACACTCAAAATAATTCTAAGACATTACGCTCTCTGGGTATCTCTGTAATAATAGAACCGATTCTAAAACTTTTTCGCTAATAGAAAGCTACACTATTCCTGATTAACACAGGCTATAATTCATGCATATAACATAAATATTTCTTTTACAAGAACACCAAAAACAGTTCGCAAATACTGTCGTAACTGTCTCTATTCGCCAAATGCCCGAAAAAAAATCTAAATTGAGTAACTCTACATACTCTCTTATTTTAAATGAAGTATACTACCATACATTATACTTCATTTAAAATAAGTAAAAAACAAATAATATTTAAATGCAGTTTCTTTTGTCGCAAACATATGTGTTATTCACACATGCTTCATTTCTCTCGGGACCTAACTCTAAAGCCGACGCGGACGAAGTCGCGGGTAGCAGCTAGTTGATATATAAATAAAGAAACAGCGAGAAATCGCCGTTTCTTTCCCTATTGGATTCCCCGTATTTTTACAAGATGAATGTTAAAGCGTATCAAGAGTTAGTCAAAATACTAATCCAGCTTTCTAGTAAGTAAATATTAATCACTGCACCAAGTCGTTTATTTTAAAACGCGTTTGGCATTTGTATGTTTATCAAATACCACCACGGCAGTAATAATTCTATGTCTGAAAATAAGTACTAGCCACAATCTAGCGACACACAATCAAGAAAATAAACGTTAGATCTCTTAAAAACAATTTAATTCAAAAGTTATTTCCCAACGGAAATCTTCACAAACTCCTCAGAGAGTATAGCATTTTACAACTAGTTGCCATCGGCAAAACGAGATATTTAAATACATATTTTGTGGATAACGTTGCCATCTCAAGAAAAACTAAATTATGATAATGCATTTTCAACAATGAAGTCTGCGAAAGGAGTGAGCGGTCGAAAATGTAGGATTTTCCGTGGCTCTTCTTTTTCAGGCGCACTTGCCGTGGAGTATGTGACATATACGTCACTTCCTTTACTGAGCGTTACTTCCGTCAGAAAAAAATCTGAGTTACGCCCTAGTCGCGACTAAAGAAGTTTTACTTAAAAAAAAATAAATAAATAAACTGTACGTACGAATTGAGGACTTGAAAGATGGCAGACTTGCAAAAGTGCTATATTTTCATTTCCATTAATTTTGTATCAAATAATCTAACATATGATGCTAGCTGTCACGGATTCTAGCAAGAGATTCAGAAGAGCGTATATGACATGGCGACTGTGGCGGCAATCAACATTTCGCAAACAGACGGATAGGTCGCTGTGGTCTAATTCAGTGGCCTCCTCGATCGCCAGATTTAACCCCTTTAGCTTTTTCGTCCGTAGTTACGTCAAAGCTATTGTTTACAGAACTACGCTTCCTAATATGCAGAAACTCAAGCAGCGAAATCACAGCTGCTGCGCATTCGAAAAGTCCTCAGATGCTTTGAAATACTCTGAATGAAATCGATTTTAGATGAAGTACGAGCCATCAAAGAATCTCATATAAAAAAATAATAATTTTGCTATTTATTCAATAATTATAGTTAGTAATCACATTTTAATGAAACTATGTTTAGATTTTTTTAATTAAATTTTATAAAGTGCAAAACAATTCTCGTATTATTGGTAATGTGTGAAACATTTGCAGAAGGCAGATATCTGATTAACTGTTTTCTTCTCCTTTTTTTTCTAAAATGAAACAGAAATATGTTGAGAATGCTTTATGTGCTTCATTTTACGTTTTACAAAACAGTTATTTTGCGATTTGAAATGCATTCCCTTACAAGTGAATATTTCTTGATGATAATAGCGTGTGTATTTCATTATATCTCAAAAAAAAAAAAAAAAAAAAAAAAATTCGCACATTGTTTTAATGTGAAAGATTTGACAGAACGGAATCGAATCGAATCAATCATTTTCAGAGGAGCAGCTCAATAAAAACTTGCCTAGGGCCAAACCCTCGATCGATAAAGACACAATCCATCAAAACGGAGAATTCTAGACGGAAGAGCTTTTATCTCCGTCCCTGAAAGATTACACGCTCCTAACAATTCGGAAGGTTCCACATCGGTCAAAGTTTATTGCTCAAGTTTATTGAAAGCTTTATGGACAGCTATCGTTTTAAAGTGGGATTAAGTTCCTTTATAACTGTTGCGTAAATTGGCATGTAACGCTGAGGTATCAAAATGCTTCACAATGTAGAAATGCTATTTTCAAATAGGTGATATCTAAATTTTTGTTGTATTTTAGGGGTGGGGGTTGGGAATTGCCCCATCTTTTCCTTATTAAGTTACGGACAATATACAGTTTGTAATGAATGGACCTATACAGGATGTTCCCAAAACACTGACACACACACACACATATGCTTTTATTAATTATATATTGATGATACAACCATGCAGTAAATTACCAAGTTACGTAAAAAAGGTAGAGCATTTTATGATTTCGATTAAAAATTTCCGAAGATTAAATATTAATTATTATAAAATTTAATTTTTTGAACGGTCTGAGAAAAAAAAGTACAATTAGCAAAATGTGAACCATATATTAACTAGGCGATGTACCAAATTTCATCCTTTCACCATAAAAAGGCTTTGAGATACTTTTTTATAACATAATTTTGTAATTTATATGTCAGTGATCAATATTTGTGCAATAAATGCCTAGGTCAGCATTTATTGCACAAATATTGATCACTGACAAATATTGGTCATTAGGTTACATCAGTCAAAACCTTGATGTCATGAATTTAAAAAATTGCGTAAGATTCTTAAGCTCTGCCGCAGAGATGTGTGTATTCCAAAGTTCTTCACATTACAAATATTTGGAATACTGTAACTTATAAAATTTTGACACACAGAAACCTCTTTTGAATAACAAAAAATACCTCTTCATCAATCGTAATATATCCAATTTTGCTGACTATACTTCGCCTCGATCTATGAAATATCAACTCTTTCGACACGATATATCGAAGAGAACAAACCTTGAAGAATGTGTCATCATTTTTGTCAATCATTCAGCACATGCAACCCTTCTACTTCTCATAATGACATGTATGATGTTGAATTTCGGATGTAATAATCGAACTATGTAAACTCGAAAGTTTGCTGGTCTGTGCATTAAAATACATATTTTGGATCACTTTTTTGGTATATTACTCTTTTTTAGACAAAAATCTGAATCACTTTGAAGATTATCATAAGTGCAGGGTAGTCTACAAGGTTTAACATGTCAGCTTGAAATTTTGCATAGATGTGCGTAAAATTAGAAAATTAAACTACGTGGATTGTTCTTTTAATTTTAAGTTAGACGTAAGGTAACTCTTAGTCCACTGCATGCGTGTTCAGTAAGTACAGTAAGAAAATTGCATTTGAATGGATATACCTTGGTTACTCGCGTAATAGTCACCCTTGCGTAATAGTCGCACCCCCAGTTTGAAGCACAAATTATTTTCCTCGCATAAAATTTGCTGTCAGGTATTTGACCTTCTTCAAGTCTATAAAAGTATGACTATAAAAAAGAAAAACGTTTCTTGCAACTGACCAAAAGAAGATTTAACATACGGCAGGTAATCTGAAAAAAAAATTGCTAAGTTAATAATTTTATTAAAATACAAGTAATGTTTTATCAGTAATGTTTTATTCAGTATTATGTAGTAGGTTTCCCCGCATAGTAGTCGCACCTAGACTTTAACCATGAAAAACTGGCAAAAAAACGCGACTATTCCGTGAGTAAACACGTTAAGTAATGACTGTAATGACTCGGATGACCGTAACAAATAGCTGCGTGCTATTGTTATTTTTGCAGGATAAACTGAATATTTTTCCATACGCAAATGTCTGAAACAGATCCCAGCGGTGTGGAGTAGCAGAAAATATTAAATTAGTTTTAAATAATTTTTAAGTAACAGTTTATTAACCTAAATTGAATTTACTTTTAAAGCTGTTGACAAGACAACGCAAATAATGTTCTTATAACAGAGATTGCAAATATTTCACAAAACTGCTGAAAATATTACAGTGTACTTTAAATGCTGGATATAAGTCAGTCACTATTTTGAATGGATTAAAATGAAAAATTAGCATGATGCTATCCCAAAATGCCTTGAATTAATCCTACATCAGATGGCGCATTCTCTGGTAGTAGTATTATTCGGCCGGCTCAACTTGGTTAATAATTTTGTATTAATCTCGAATTCTAACAAATAATATTTCTTCAGGAGACATTCTTTTTCTTATTTGTATTAATGAAAACTACACTCATTACATTACATTTTTGCCTACTTGCCGACCGAGTTGTATGGTGGGTGAAGCACTGTACTCCAGATTCGGGTTCAACTCCCTGCGGCCGGGGTTTGATCCCCGACTGGGCGTGGTTGTCATTGTGTCCGTCCGTTCATAGGGAGTAACGCTGACGGCCCACTGGGTGCCCCCATAATAAAAGGTTCACACATTTGGGCCGTTGTAAGGGACAATGCCTAATAGGCAAGTTCGCGCCCGTTATTAAAAAAAAAATTGTCTACTTCGAAAATAAAATTAATTATTTTATTTTTAACACAACTAGGAGCCAAGGCCCCTCGACTCGCTGCGCCCGCTTTTCGTATGAGGTATTCGACCCATAATAAGGCTTATTCGTAAAAAAAGGCATAATTTCAGCAGACAAAAGCGAAAGATTGGATCAGATAGAATATTATTGAGCTATAGATTGCTTGGTTCTTGCATGTTCATTGGTACATAAAAATTTAAACTTCACACTACAGTAGGCATCCCGTATAACATGGTAGATACTTCCAGTGTTATAGGAATCCGTGTTGTACGGGTCATGAGCTATACTCCACCTGGAGTGCGGACTCCACGTGTAATCGCTGTAAAAATTATTTGCACTCCTCAGAAACACAATGATATTTAATGTTGCCATTCAAAAGTTATATGAATTAGGAGCTAAAGCGTAATAAAATAAGAACATCTGTTTCAGCTGTATTTTTAATCATCTAAAACCTATTGGACCCCTTGCGTATTTGCCACCTATTCCGGTTTTTCATAATTTGACGACTTACGTATATGAATACTTAATAATTTGTTTTAAGAAAACCGTTCTTCATCTGTTCTTTGATAGAAACTACGGATTAAATAGGATAGCTTGCCATCAATGGCGACTTTTCGTTATTTGGCGATTTACACATGCTCATAACCGATAATTACTGCTCATGTAAGGTTACCGGGAAAAACCGTTTTCCATACATTCATATACATAATCCTTTGCAGATTGTCGTATTTAGCACCATGCAATATATCATCTCGTCGCGCTGGCAAATATCCAATCTGTACTTTAACTGCTACAATGGCATAGTTAACGCCTCCGAATATTTTTACTGGTCGCAAATACCCAAGCTGAACCTAACCGGCTGTAAAATAATCTGCAGTTTAATTATTTATCATTTTCAAGATACAGGGTTCTAACATTTTGGAACTCGCGGTTCAGATTCACCCTACTTGAAGACATACCATTTTGCCTGTTCGTACCTAATGCAAGGATGGCACTTTTAAAATAAGTTACAATTAGTTATTCTGTTTTGAAAAAACGAATAATCGCTAATTCTAAACGCCTGTTGTCTAAAAGAACTTACTATTTGAAAATCCTCAACTTTATGTAACACACTTTGAGTTATTTATTTCATATACTTTATAATTTGGCGTAAAAAATCGGTGTAATTCTACTTCATTGTTTGTCAATTTCACGCGATTCTACATAGTTACAATGGCTTTGTTCCAAAGGCATGAATAACTTTATGTTAGCGAAAATTGGCAAACCTGGTAACCATTATATTTATTTTTTCAGATTTTTATTAGTACCATCTAAAATAATTCAATTTTCGAAATTTAAGTCAGCTTATCAGGTTCCCCTGAATTTTTCGAATCCGTGGACATCCGTGGTCGAAACTCAAATCCCCATGGTTTCGGAGGAAGTACCAGAACAAGCTTCTGACTGCGGTAGCGGCGGCACCGACAGCAGCGGTTGTTACTTTTAGAATAGAGAATTACTTACTAAAGTAACAGAATGCATTGTTGCCACTTCAGCTATAAAATTCAACAAAAACGAAGACTCAGGGTCATTTCTAGGGGTTTTTGACATGGAAAATAAAAATACATTATAAATATACATTATAAAAATACATTATAATATTTACAATAATTTCCATGATACTGTAGATATTTTGCATTTTATTTCCTTTACATGCATAATAACAGATCTGTCGAATGAACCGGGGCTACGCATGAGCAGTAATCGTTTACTTCCAGCAGATGCAGCGGGTCTGGTGTTATTGGTGAAATCTGTGACGTTTTGAGTGTTTCACTTTCATAATAGCAACTGCAAATCGCAAACCGTATGTGTAACACACACCGATAAAGAAATCAATTTTAAGCTTAGCATTGCATTATAGTTTTACAGATTCTACAGTTTGTCCTTAAATTTTAATCTACGTCGTTTATTATAACAAAATCATGCATTTTCCTCTGCTTATTTTTTAAGTTAAAGCTCAGAACAAATCATAGGTGTTTGGTTAGCTTTGTTCCGATTTCATGAGAAAAAATTACTAGCTATTACATTTTCCAGTGTTACAATAATATTTAAAAATCTGATGTGGACACCACGTGACTTTCTTGTATGGCTATTGAATTATAAATGCATAGTCCAGTCGTATTCATGAGACCATCATCTACTTGTAACATCAACCTGAAATAACCAATCACAGAAGTCAGGTGGAAGCTCACTGCAGTAAAGCGTATATAAATTGAGTCCAAGAAAATACGAAAGCATTGCAATCGTTGACGTAGTGCAGAAACGGGGCGATTTACCTTATGTCCAAAAGGGCATGATCACTGGCTTTCGGACCATGGATGAAAGTATTTCCGAAAGGGATAGTTTTGTAAACTGTTCGAGTGCCGCCGTAATAAACGTATACCGTGCATGGCAAAATGTTACTATAAAAAATCAGTGACATTGGTAAATGTATTGCGCAAGGGCCATAGATGACAGAGGTGAACGACGGCTGCGGAAATGCGTTCAGGAGAATAGGCGAGAAACCGTTGACCAACTGACTGCCCAGATGAACCAAAGGTCTACCAACAGTATCTCCGCAACGTTGGTTCAGCGAACATTCCTAAGTATGGGCCTCCGCAGCAGACGTCAAATATGCACTAATGATGACTGCTGTTTATCGGTGACAAAAGCTGGAATTTGCACGCCAGTACCGCAACTGGACGTCCACTGACTGGCGAGAGGTAACTTTTTCCCGATGAATCACGCTTTATGCTCCTTCTGACAGACGCATCTTGGCGTATACGGTGTAAAACATCTGAAAGCAAACACCCTGCAACAATTGCCGTAAGGTTTCCAACTGCTGGAGAAGGGAGCATTATGGACTGAGGAATGTTTTTGTGGTATTTTCTCTGTGCACTCTTCATTGTGGAAGGCATGATGGATCAACGCACACAAGTATGCATCTACTCTTACCGACCATGTCCTTGTCCATCCCTATATAAGAATTGTTTTTTCTCAGAATGATGACACCTACCAACAGGAAAAAGCGAGGTGTCATACAGCTCGCCGTGTATGTTCGTGGTTCGAAGAGCACTAAGATGAGTTTACCGTTCTCCCCTTGCAAACAAACATCCCGGACTTAAACCCAATCGAAAATCTGTGGGGCCACCTCGATTGGGTTGTTTGCGGCATGGATTCTTAACCGCGTAACCTGTCGCAGCTGTCCACGGCACTGGAGTCGAACCACATGGTTCTACATCCCAGGGAATATCTTCAAGAACTTAATGTACTCTCTTCCTGAATGTCTCGCAGCGGTCCGCTCTGCGAAAGGTGGTTATTCCGGTTTTTAACAAGTGGTCACATTAACGTGACTGGACTGTGTATTTTCGATGCATTCTAACTTCATCTAAACTAAATGATTTAATATTTTATCCAAGTCATATGAAATTTAGTTACAATACTTCAATAATATCAAGGTTTAGGGATTTCTAGCCCAATCAATATAAGCTGTCACCAAGCAGAGTTACTTTTAAAGATTTATTTTTGACCCTTGATTGAGCTTTGAATATTTCTTCAAGCCTGGCGACAGCTTGAAAGATTTCGGACGTATCCCTAAGAGTGATTGACCACAGACTTTTAATGAAACGGAGGTATCCATAGACTTCAATATATTAAAAGTCTTTTGGGTGACCCCCTAAATAACCCAGTTGACTGCAACCGAAAAAGGAGATACACTGCGGAAGTAGATCTTATAACAGTTCTACATGCAAAATTTTAATATTCTACGGCTAAAAGTTTTTAATTTATGCGAGATACATACTTACTTTTAATGCCAACTTTACGGATATTACGGAAATCTCGCCAATCTTGATGACAGTTGGCGAGTTTTGATTGATATATTGAAGATGTACACAGACCTTAATGTATTGAAATTATTTTGGGTGCCCTTGTAAATATAATAGCCAGTGGATTCGAATAAAAAAGAAAGGTGCAAAACTAAATGTTACAACCATTTTAAATATAAAATTTCAACATTCTACGGCTAATAGTTTTTGAAATATGCTTAATATGTACTTAAATACATAAACACATACATGTGCGTAAGGACGTCAAGAAAAAACTAATCCAAATGTACTTATGGTCGTCAAAATGGATTGTAGATGCATATTTACGGACAATAATACTTGCGTACGTTGAGCCTTCGCGCAAAAACTAATCAAAGTAAAAGTAAAATTTTAGAGTAAAATAAAAGTTATGAAAAATCAATTTTTTCATAAAAATCTGAATGCTGAAATATTTTGCGATCACTGTACTTCCTTTTGCTTCGACGAAGTAAAAAGTAGTAACTCACAGTAGAAAATATCAAATTGAGTATTTTACCAGAAATCCAGTGATTAAATATTTTTCAGCCTTTAAGAACACAAACTCGCTAACTTTGTTAATTTTGTATATTCTGTGATTAGTTCTCAACTTTTTTTAGCGGTTTTATTTATCTTAATGACGGCTGAACACGGAAGTTACACGTTTTAAATTTCTTGTAACACTCTTCTTTAAAGTTTTCCTTGCATTCTATCCCCCCCCCCCCTAACGAGCGGGCACTTGCCGATTAGACATTAGCCACTACCTCTGTCTGAAAGTTTTGTCCATTCTCTTATAAGGCACGCAACGGGCGTCCAACCTTACCCCCTATGAATGGACGGACGAGCTGACAACCAAGCCCAAGCCAGGAATCGAACCCAGACTCAAGGCGTGAAAGAATAGCTCGTTAGCCACTACACCACCTGGGTGTAGAATTCTAAATCTAGGATGAAGCGATTTCCTGTGTAACACATACATTGCAGGACGATAGAGATGAGTAGATACAATGCGAGAAGAGTAACTCTCATCATTACATAGGGATTTTGTGAGAAAACACAAAGCTTTGTAGTTGCTATGCAAGTCGAGACAGCCTTGTTTCTCGTCTTACAATCATCATTAGTGCCAAGCGTCTCCATTTTTATTGCATACATTACATACCATTGAAATATTTTTCCACTGAAAATATTGTAACCATTCTAACCATTGTTTCCATTGGAACATTGAAACTATTTTCTATAAGAGTGGAATTCCACAAACTTTTATTGCATTTGAAGTCCAATTTTGTTTTCAAAATGACATTAATATATCCCCTGAGAAAAAAATATTTTGTTGATTCAAAAAAAATGTGGTTGACTCCATTTCATAGAAATATTTGTTCAATCAAATAAATATTTGTTAATTCAAACACATAATTTGTCAAGACCAACAAAATTATTCTGTTGAAATATCACCAAGTTTTTGTTGAATCACAAAATTTTATTCAATTCAACAAAACATTTTTTTATGTGTTGTTAATTTAAATATATGGGACATAAAAATATTAAGGTCTTCGCGAATGAATTTTTAATGTTCCAATGTTGTAAAATTTCTCAGTTTGGGTACAATCCATCCGAGTGAAAAAAAAAAAAAAAATTCAGTGTTCTCAGTGTTCAGTTTCCAGATTGTGGTTTTTGGAAAAAATCCTTCAATTTAAATAGAATATTTTTGGATTTTGTTACATAGCTTCGATATTCAATTCACAAACAAAAACAAACTTCCTGTATCAAACAACACGCAAGTGCCTTGTTTTTGAATTATTTGGGTTAGAAATAAAAACAAAAAACAAAAAAAGAAAGAATAGTGCATGGATACATTACCGAGCACTCTGAAACCTTTTACTCAAAATTTCTGTGGTACTATAAAAGTAGCCTTCGCTATTTTGCCTTCGTAATATTCGCTTTCACTATCCATAATAAATTATCCAATCTTGCTTTCAATAATGTCATTTCTGTGCATAAAACGTCCGTTCCTTCTACATGACACATTGAAGCGTACACTTTGTGAGACTGTGTTTCATTATTTTCGTCATTGTCAATCAGCAAGTTACACATTTTAGCTTCCTTCTCCATCGATGTCTGGAGGAACATTTATCTTCGAATTTCGGCAGCGATAATAACTCAATAAAAGTGTTTTCTGAGAAGTATCTTTTCTCAGATATCTTTCGGTCAATCATTTGTGACAGCTATGATGTACCCGAAATTTGTTACTTGTTTTGAAAAGGTTTGTTGTATTTTGTCGCATACTCAGTGATCCTTAAGTTGCAATTTACGGTAATCTAAAAGCATTTAACTACTGCAGCTCTGGTCATTTATGTTTAAACATTCGTACAAAAAGAGAAAGCATGTATGCATATAACGCCTTGTTGTCTAATAGCAAAATAATTACCCATTCAAAGAAAAGTAGAAAAGTAAAAGCAGTATAGTCCGACAGCCACGAGAAGAGATTGGATTCAGCCTATGTCACGTGGTATACGGCGTTTCCATTTCATAGTTTTCGGAGATTATCGTGAACAAATTGGGCGGGTAGCAGAAGTTTTTCCTGTTACCAAGCTGCAATCTTTGAGGGGTTTTGCCACTTTATAGACCATGCTGTAAAATGGACTCTCCCCTGGGAGAGGAGGAGTTAAGTCATTTTCCGCGGGGTGAAGAAATGGCTACAGTCTGCCACTTCTTCTTAAGGCCCGCGTTCAGTTGCGTTTTTTTCCGGACGCAGCGGGGTTTTTTTTTAATGGTCAAGGCATTGTACTAGGGGGGGATACAGTGCAGGGTCGAAGAATTTATTGACTTTTAATGACCACCGCCAAAGGATAACGCGTGAAATCACAAAAGCACGCCCACCGCTCAGTGGGGGCACTTTTCTCCGCAGTGCGTCTTCAAGATTCTGAAAAATACATCGGGTTCCCATTATAGCGTACTGAAACGCACTTAACTGAACGCCGGCCTTTAGAGTATTTACGTTTTCTCTATGAAGAAGTGGCTACTCCTATGCCTATCGGTGGATCGACGAATCTTCTACTATGGATTACGCCATCAAGGAAGGGGCGCAACACTTTTTCACTGCAAGTGAGTCATCCATATTTTAGGAGGTGCCTTTTTCTTTTTCTTTTTTTTTTTGAGATAAAGTGGAGAAGAATAGCACCATGTGTACATTCGGTTACCATCATCACAACATGGTTTCACTACCGTTAAGGCAAGCCCAAACTGTATCCGTCTGCCATGAAACTGACTCCCGTTCCGATCATGGTTAATCCTCAAATAATCCTCCCACCAAGTTAATCTAATCAAGAAAAAAAAGTGGATGAAATCCCTTACACAGATCCCCGGGACAGCAGCCTGACAAGACCCAGGACAGCTGCCAAAACACATTCTGGAACTGTGAAGGGGCCGCATTTTTCTACGAAACGCTTCCCGATGCACCATTGCATTGCTTTGCATTGATGACGTAGAAAATGGGCTTCAATCTTTATTCGAACTAAAAAATATAGAACTCTTCCAAATGAAGGATTTTACAGGTTAATTCAGTATTCAAAATATGTCCGTTAAAGGGCTAATTTGCTTGTAATCATTTATCGATCACTTTTACAAGACCATCGAGACAGCAGATCGGAGAAACTTATATGTTATTGCCGATCCTCAAATTTTGTTACTCTGCATGTATCGTACCACAAGCAGCTTTTTCAGAAATTGATAATTTCTCCTTGCAAAATTTTAAAATTAAATAAAGTTCAGAATTTTCTATTTTATATGTTCCATGTTTGATGTACTTCCATATTTCATATTGTAATGTAGAAAAATCTTCGATAACAATTCTACAGGTCTGTTTGTCCGAAATATTTGCCTTCATCAGTGGCGTAGCCAAAAATTATTCATGGGGGGGGAGTTACGACTACTGCTACTCATATATATGTATACGTGTGTGGGATACGGGAGTGAAAATTTTATACATTTTGTATGGTAAAAAATTCGTCATGGGGGGTTATGACCCCCTAATTCCCCCCCCCTTGGATGCGCCACTTTCTTCATACATTTTTGAGTAAATAATTCTTCATGTAATTTTAGGCATAGCATCAGTCAGGAAATATTTTAATATGAATTCTTGTAGAATTGGAGATGAAATTAAAAATCAACAAGAAGTTCTTTCGAAAAGAACTTCACTTGTTTTATTCATTTATTTTACGTAAGTATTCTCTTATCTGATCCCACATCATTCTGCGAATGTTAGTGTAGCACTGCCTCTTATACTGCCTCTAATTTTTATGTCAACCACTCCTTTTAAATGATTATGTATTAACACAAATTTTATGTGGAATCTTTGTATTTGTGGACTGCACTATTGACCCTACATACTGTTGAATCTAGAAATTAGCATTTTTAGGCTTTAGTACATATTTTTTTTAAAATCTATCACGACGTTTTGGAATGCGAGTGTTTGATTTAATGCTACAATATTATTTCATCGTCAGTAATAAATCTTCCAATTTTGCTTTCAGTATTTTCATTTCCGTGTACAAATTGTCAGTGCTTCTCCTACGTGACGGGTTGAGAGACAAGCATTGTTAGAAAATGTGTTTCATTATTTGCGTTATTGTCTGTCAATCGCACGGGTTTCATTACTCTTCTCTAGTTGGTGACGTGGAGAAACATTTATCCTGCAATTTCGCCTGAGGAAATTCTGGCTAAATATAACTTTTAGCTTCGTGTTGTATTTCCTAGAATTATTAGGTGTACTGGAAAGTAATGTGCTTTTTGTACATAGCATTAAAAAAATAAATTAGAAAAAAATAAAAACAAGTATTGAATTATGCAAACAAGCTGTGTATAAGTATAGGACTCATATTTGTCAAACTTTAAAGCCTGAATTTTATAGATATTGTTTTCCAGAACACTGGCTATGTTTACCCTTTTCCATGTCTACACTTCTTGTAGGATTCGAATTGTATTGTTCGAATTGTTCTGAAATCGTATTTTAGGTATTCGTGAATGTTGTATTTTTCAGCAAGAGTTTTATGAATACCTCTTTTCTTCTTTGAGATCACGCAGGATATGTGAAAAGAATGTTTTGGTCCCCCTATCCTCCATAAGTTACGAATTTTGAAAAATGCTCTACAGTCTAGGACCTACATTAAAAACTGACACACGAACCAAATTTCGTATTATTAAGTTTCGTAGTTTCGGCTAGCAAAATATTGACAAACGAAAATATATTACTTTTCGGCACATCTAATATTTCGTATCTAATTAAATAAATAAGCGAAATTATGTGTTTAGCATTTCTGATAATTTTTATTTAATGCTTAGAGTAAATTTTACATGCTATTAATGTGGTGTTTTAGTACGTATTATAATGGACAGATAGCAGCACCAGACGGATAAGTTGTCTAATCAAGAAGCTCTGATGTCATATGTCGAGATTATGTTCGTTTGCGTTTGTAGCTATGTTCGAAAATGTAAGCAGGATCCATGGAGTTACCAATCTAAGTCCATGACAGAATTTATCTCCTCTGTAAGATGTGGTTATATGTCTAAATAAATTTTCCTGAAATACTTCTGTGCTGATTTAATCCCTATTTAAACACATTAATTAAATTTCCCAAATTTTTTTTGTTTTAAATGGTGACTGCAAAATAAAAACAGGTACTTTTCCGTTATGTCGACGCCAGCCAAATTTGGCGATTTTTTTTGTCGCCAAATATCTACGGTGGTTTTTTTTGGCAAATTTTTTTCCGCCAAGTACCTACCAGCTTAATTTTTTGTGGCGATTTTTTTTTTCGCCATGCAATGCCTGAAAAACACAACATTAGCACATCTTAAAAATAAACAAAATTTAACATACACTTACCACTGAAAACATCTCCTCAAACTTTAAACCATATAAAATATTCAAAAATGACAGATATTTAAGAAAAAAAAAAACAAAAAAAAAACATTGGTTTCTCCTTAGAATAAGAGCAAAAATTCAAACACGTGACATCATCAACAACATCAAAAATTCAAAAGTTAAATCCACACCCCAATCCCCAAAGAAACAAATACACCCTCAAATGATTAATTTAAGATTTTAATTTATGTTCTGCAGGAAAAATAGTAGCGATAGATGTTAATAAACTTTCAAAAAGATCTTTATTTTCATTTTCTTATTTTTTTTCCAAATAAATTCTGCTCTATACGATTCCAAATGCTGTCTAGCGGTACCTCTATGTTTCTTATTTCGCCATTTAACACTCCCCCAATTTACCGATGTTAATTCTTCACACCAACAGTAAATAAAACGTAAAACTACTTTAAAACTTAACCTAGAATTTTCAAACCAGTTGCCTGTCCGTATACTAACACTGTTTCTGCAAGACCACAGATTACATTTCCAGTAAAAACGTCCATTGTTTGCGTACAATTTCATTTCATGCTGCAAATTGCAATGCATAACAGACGATAAAACTTCAAACTTTTGGAAATATTTAATAGCGTCTTCATCAGACGTTGGCAAATCCCAGATATCCATATTACAATACAATCCAAACAAAGGACAATTCAAATACACTAACAAAACATTCGAAACACAATTCAAATACACTAACAAACATTCAAATACAATTCAAATACACTAACAAACATTCAACTACTGCAAATCAATTCCTTTAACATAAAATATTAAACTTTCATTAAAATACTTATCAGAATTAAGATATCCAGCAGTACAGCTACATAAGAAACTTCTACAAACGCCCTAAACAAAAACGCCCTAATTCCGCTCTTATTCTAAGGAGGAACGACCGTCACACTAGACGAAAAATTCGAAACTAAAATGAAAATGGCTCGCACACTACTACGCAGAAGGAAGTAAACGTTTGCGTACTAATACATAACACAGTCACGGATTAGTACAATGAGTGCGCCGTATAATACATTTTCCTTTCCTTTTGAAACAGTAGCGCTTGTACTACGCATTAAGAATCCGGGTTACCAAAAAAATGAAGATCGCCGCGCTAACGAGGATGGGCTACCAGAAAATATTGTCGCCAAGCTTCGCCCTCACATACCGAAAAAAAATCGCCAAATTCGGCTGGTGTCGAGATAACGGAAAAGAACCTAAAAGCAATATCAATATATGGATAAATAAAATCAACCCTACTTGCATGAGCTACTATAAATTATGCTAAAAAATTCGTCAACAATGCTACTTTTGAATGTTTTGTAACTAACACACAATTTTTATCGATGATTTATTTAAATTTTAAGGGATTTTAACAGGAAATTCCTGATGGTAAATAAATTACATAGTATAATCTGGAATTTCCCAAAAATATTTTTGAAAAAAAAATAATTACTTGCGGAATTGCGTTTATTTGTTACTAAGAAGTACTTCACGCATTATTACATTTTTAATGGTTTTATATCTTGTCTATATTAATAAAACACAAAGTCGGGTTAGTTACACCATTTATAACTCAAGAAACGATTTAATCTAGTTTCCAGCAAAGCTATACACGAAAGATTCAGTAAATATTATAAATAACAAATTATCTAGAAAGATATCCAACAGAGTCTCATGGTCAACATCTTTCATATCGCACGTCGAATATACCTAGATTGATTCTGTTAACGCTGAGTTTTTCGTGCTCCTAATCCGTTTAGTTGTCGCATGACAACTAGTTTATGTTGACTCGATAACGGTTACAATCTAGTGAGGTTAACTTTTTCTGAAAAACTGAAAGGTTACTCGTTAATTCGGATACCTTGGTGATATTGACACTGAAGATTACTCAAACATATACAGAAACGTTACCATTTTTACAGAGAATTTACATATAAATCAGGTAAAATATGTGAATACAGGTTTTCAATCGAAATTTCCATATACTCGTTTGAAACTACTGTGAGAAAAACCCAGACTCAGCTACCCGGGTCAGAACGTGACGTCATAAATTAAAAATTACGAGAAATTATCAAACTCTGCAGCACAGTTTAACCCGTCCTATTCGCAATTTGAGCGATTATAAATAGATCCTCGAGATTAATCGGTTTGATATTTTCCACGAGACTGAACCATGGCGGATTTAAATATTTAGATTGGAAACAGCTTTGATATTTTCCACCATGGCGACATCATATATTTTGTGGTCCCAAATACGCCTATCTGATGAGAATTATGCTTAAAAATGTATGGAGAGTTATTTTAGTGGCAACCATGTTTATGCTAATGCATAATTTCAAAGAATCTTTAAAGAGTAGAAAAGAAAACATTGGCTTCAAACAGCTAAGCATGTTTCTTTAAATTGAGCATTAAAGAGAGAGAAACGAAGATAGATAATATTAATATAAGTAATACAGAGTATAAGTTATACGTAGTATTAGTAGATTTGCTAGGCTAATATGGATTAATGCACAGTATACCATGTTAGCAAATAATTAGTGAAATTAAAAGTGTTCTACTCATCAGTTTTCAACTAACTAAACTACAATCCTACGTTGTGTCAATATATCCCGCGATAGTTTCAACATAAGGGACTACGTCAATTTTTTTTTTTTTTTTTTTTTTTTTTTTTTTTTGTTACGATCATATTTTAGGATAATATTCCTTTTCTACCGTGCGGAGAACGGGCAAGCAGCTAGTATTAAAATAAATAACGGGTTTACAGTAGAAAATATCAATCATATGTGAATAAGGAACAAACACAATATGCATTGTTTTCGAATGCATTCATTTTTATATTTGCATGTTTGGTATCTCGCATCAATATTTTGCCATAGTTTTACTTATTTCTCTATGGAATTTAGTAGAAAATGCTATAGTAGAAAATTATATAGATTTTCCCTACCGTCAAAAATTCTTTTGCAGAATTCTATTAGTTGAAAATCTCTCCTTGTAAAAAGCACATCTCAATTTTTTTCAGCATTTCTTGAAGATCGCTATTTCTGAATCTAATAGAGCAATTCTGCTTGACGTTGCCGAGGAACGACTGTTCATTCATCTTTGCGGATTCTTCAAATGCACTTTTATTGTATTAACTCTCAACAAATCTACAAAAAGTTTCAAAATGTCTGCTGAAATTATCTTTTATCATTTCAATAAGTCACATGCAGCTGGAAAATCCAAGCAAGATTTTCTTGACGGATTCATCCATTAGCAACACAATTTGAATTAACGGGAATATTTCAATCTCGTATTGAGGGAAAATATACACTGTTACGAATTTCCGGATCTTTCTGCCTTTTAATGGTTAATTTGTTTATAATTCGTATTCTATGCGTCAAATAATTAAATTTTGCATTTTGTCTCATCAACATCGGCTAACAAGAACGGGAGATATGGAGTTTTCATATCCCTCGCTGCCTAACATAGGGTTTTCCCGAAATCTCGAGAAATATTGGTGCCAAATTTGGCGATGTTTTTCCAAAAAAGTCGAAAAGTTTGGCGACATTTCTCACATTTGACGCGATGTTTTCAAGGGAGCCTGTAATGTTTGTTTTCATGCAAAATTATTACGCAATAGCCTCGTATTTCTCATTAACACTTCTATGACGTAACCGAAACGCTATCGTACAGGGTTTTTCTAGAGATCCCGAGTTTTCTAGAATGTACGTCGAAGGGTAGGTCGGGGAATTCGAGTAAAGGCCTTATTACGCGAAGGAATTTTCGTGCGATTTGGTTGCTGCAACCAGTTGCAGAAACCTCTTTCCTGGAAATTTCCCTATGTTACATAGGGAACAGTCAACTCCAACTTTTTCGTTCAGAGGCGAAAAATTTGCAGGTTGCTGGAAATCCAGTCAATCGTAGTGCTTCCTATTTCTACGTCACAACACAAGATGGCGGAAGAGACAGCGTCAGCCATACCGTTTGTAGTGAAAGGGAAGAGCGGGTGCGAAAACAAAATGTCCGTGAAATGGAATTGATTTTATTGAAGAAAAGAAAAATAAATATCGATCCGATCCGAAGATACACGAGGTATAAGCAGCCTCGCGCTATTTATAATTACAAGCTCTAGCAACCGCCAACTCGGTGAATCTCTGACGTTTGTGAACACAGCAGGGTTTGTTTACTATGGCAACCCTGCGTGCTCATCTAGGCTCCCTGACACGCGGGAATGAATTGCAGCAACTGGTTTCTGCAGCCAAAATTACTCCAAATTTTGTCCGTGTAATAAAGCCTTTAGTCTGCTTTTGACTGCTGTGAGAAACAGACATAAGTTCTGTTGAGAGCATAGGGGTCTGCATTGGCGCTTATAGAAGCAATATTTTGCTTGTTTTTGCTGTGTGTGAATTCTTCATTTAGGAGTCCTGGGGGACTGTTTATGATTTCCCTCGTAAATATCCCCTTAATTTCAGCTTGTGGAATTATTTTGTTGTGTGTGAAATACAGCATCTGTGAAAGCTTCTGTACTAAGCGGACTGTTATAAGCAAGTTACTGGCTGTCAGTGTTCGTGATCTTTTGCACAGGAAATTGTTCGACGAAGTTATAGAAGCAATAAAATTTATGTTCCATCCTGGCAATGTGACTTTTTGAAGTGAAAATTCTTTAGGCGCGTTGAGAGTGAAATTTCAAGGTCGCGTCACGGCAGTAGCGTCATGATGAGGATGAGACGATTTTGGATTTTAACAGACGAAGAGAGCTGCCGGATAGATCGCAAGAGAGAAAGAGACAAAAATACTAAGCATGCTATACTGTATTGCTGCAGAGAGTTTTCTTTCTCCTCTTTGTGCTGCATTCGTTCTTAAGAAAGTGTAGGCATGCGCTGAATGTAAACACACATTGTGCACTCGGAGACAAAAATGCGGGAACGCTCACCTACAGTTGGTAAAGTCAATTATAAATGTAATATTTTGATCAAAATCTCCAGTATTTTGAAACTGATTTATATTTATTGTTATTAACAAACTATTATTCACAAATACCGATATCCAAGTAAGTAATATTTTTTATATTCTTTTTATATACATCCTCATTGTAATTTAAAATTTAAAATCCATGTATATTAAATGATTTTTATGTTTGTCTAATGACTTATCGTGCTCAGTATATTTATTATTTTATTTACTATTTTCAAATTTTATTTTAAAACTGAAAATTTAACCAAACAAACTTGTAAAATATTTTTACATATTTTTTTTTTTTTAATCTTTAATACTATGCCTCAATCCTTTGACTACCAACAACATCTCACTTTTGATCTGTTTTCAAATGTTATCTTTAATTTTAGTCTTTAATTTTTATCTCTGACTACTTATTTGACAATCGAACAGATTTTAATCAATCTCGCCAAAGAAGTTTCACTTCTGACAATTGTACTCTGTACACACACTCTTTTTTTTTTGCTAGAAGTTTCAACATACGCTGGACTTTAGAACGACGAACCTAAGAACTAACCAGAGTTTTTCTGCAAAAATACACATGGGTAATCAGTCTGTAAAGACTGAGAAGCAACTACAATTCACTCCTACACGAATCTCCTACTAATTGAAAGCTTGCAGGTCCCATCGGTATCGTTCTTATTACAGGGTGTTCCAAAAAAGGTGGTAACGCTCTGTAATTCTTTATCTATTTGAGAAAATTGCGCGATGTAAATTTAAAACATGTTCAAAATGAGGTACGAAAAAAGAATTAATTAAGAAAAAAAATTCATCTTGTTAATTTTCAAGAAGTTACAGTTTTTAAATTTGTATAAGTAAAAAAAAAAAAAAAAAAATCTAATTAATCTTCATCGTATAACTTCTGAACGATCGCTTAAAAAAAAAAAAAAAAAAAAAAAAACGATTAGGGGCTATACCTGAATTTAAATATAAACGCTTACCGCTGGGTTAAAAAAAAAAAAAATCTTTCCTTCCGTAATTTCTGAAAAACCCTGAAAAGCGATCATCGGAAGTGATTTTTTTTCTCTTTGAGAGCCATTGAAAAGTGGTGTAAGTCAGTATATATTTATCTTCCTATCTCTGACATATTTTAGGATATAATTCTCAAATTTTGCATATCACCTCTTTAGGGTATGGTGTACATTTTACTTATGGGAATTTTTTTGTTCGAGGGTCGTATACAAATTTAAAAAGTTTATTTTTTTAATTAACGAGTGGAATTTTTTCTTAACGTACTCTTTTGTTCTACCTTATTTTCAACATTTTTTTTCACATAGCCCACTTTTCTCTAACACATAAACAATCAAAGCGTGTTACTACCATTTTGAGACACCCTCAGTGGCGATCCAGAAATTCTTTGAGGAGGGGCTAACTTTTAATAAAAGCTTCTTTGACCCAAACAAAATGTACAACTAAGCAAAATTTTACTCTAAACAAATGTAATAATTTTTGGGAGGGGCTAATTTATGGAATAAGCTTACATTTCCGATCCAATGTGTATAATAGAGAAGAATGTTACCCTTTAGCAATTTCTTTTGAAGGGGAGGGCTGAAGCCCTCTAGCCCCTCTCATGGATCCGCTACTTGACACCCTGTATATTCCTGGACGAAATGCTCAAAAAAAGCAAGTTCTCATGAAGTTCAATAATGACTGCATTCTAGGAAATTCGATCACACTTTGAGGTCCGATTTCATACCATCAATACTCTCATCACTTTCATCCTCCTTAAATAAATCATCCAATTTTGCTCCGGGTACTGTCATTTCTGGGTGTGAATCATCTGTTTCCCTGACATGGCAGATTGAGGAGCACAAGTTGTGAGGGAATGTGTTTCACTATTTGCGTCACTGTCAATCAGCACGTGATTCATTTCTTTTCACGGGTGGGAAAACATTTATCTTCGAAAAATTCGCCGATGGAAATAACTCAATAAAGCAATCTCTTCTCTCCCACGAACCTTTTCACAGCGTGTCTTTATCCATCATACTTGACATCTACAATGAACCCGAAAATGTTATATTATTTTTATTGAGTCGGGTGGCACGTTTCTGTTATCATAGGTGATGCAAGAATATTATTGTATTAAATACAGTGTGCTGGAACTGAATTCCAAGGTATTCAACGTACTAATTTTTATTTCAGTGTAAGGAACTTCAGTGCATTTTTCTATTTATGCATCTACTCTAATTTTTTATATACATTTTCGGATGCTATTTAAATTTAAATGCTTAGGAAGGTTTCGTTTCGCAAATAGCAGCTTTCAATAATGAAAATACTATTTTTTTTAATTTTTTTTTTTTTTTGCTTTTCTTCTAATATCTTATTTCAAAATGCCTAAGAACTTTATTAACTACCGTTAATCGGACATTTTGTAAGAGGCAAGATTTTTTTATGTAAATCTAAAAAACCTATCCCTGAGCAAAGTATAAATGTACAAAGAAAGCTTCTATTATTTCCATGCAGTTCTATTAATTTCTAAATTGTACTTTTTCTTGAATGCTAAAATACAAGTCATATCCTAGTTACAATCCTTAATCGTTCTTTACCCGGTCTATCATCAGTGCCCGGATAGTCATTGTCTCATCATTATTGATCATCCTTAATTTTTTGCATATTCATTGTTTCACGATGATCGAATCTTTCCGCGCAGATTTGATCTGTACGATTATGTTTCCCGATGATAAAGCGAAAAACCCGGTTTATATCGGTACTTTCTCCCAGGTTCCTGATCCCTATTCCCTCATAATTGTTCAAAAAAGCTGACTGGCTAAGCCATTAGTCTGGAAGAGGTGACCTACATGAGATTACACAAGGTCATCCACTCTCTATTCAGCTGTATGCCTTAAGCAAGAGCTTAATGCATACTTAAGCCTTAATAGTATATATACACAAAATAAAGTTGATACACACTATTAAGGAATGCAATAAATCTCTATGTCCAAAGTAGTGATTATATCACATATAAATCCTCTACAGGAACATTCAAAAGAATTCCACTGCACCACGGTCTACATCATTTTAACGATATAAACTTTAAAACATTTTACACTGTCTCACAAAATTACACTTTTATCGATATACAACTGTTTTGAGATCATCCTCAAAATCTCAAGAAGTTTGACGCTGATAGATCTCTAAAATGGAGCAATTGTGCCTGAAATGCTCTTAAAATCAATGCGTTTCTTGTGATTTGCATTTTTGTTTCAAATTTCACAGTACTAAAACTTTAAGGGCTCCCTAACATTGATGTACAGAGAAAACATTTACACGTAAAGTAGCTCCTTTTTTTCAGAGAGCGAAAACCACGAAATAATACTTTGGTTTTTAAAAATATTTTCTTCCCTGTATTAACGCCTGTTTCATTTTCTTCCTTGGAAAAAAGAGGTATAAAGCGTAGATTTTGCCTGCTATGCTGTTTTGCCGCAGGAGAAAAGAAACGAACCAAACACATGGACGAACCAAATGGACGAACCAAACACAAATTTTGCTCTTTTGTGGAAACTAAGAATGTTTAGAAAAGCAGTTTCTTATTGAGCGAAAACGGAAAATAAAACAGCTTGTAAAAATTAAAACGTTTGTAAAAAACACTTTTAACAGAAGTGAAATTCATACGTAAGCACAAAAGGTACATAAGTTCATTTCTTCACGTATAGCAAAACATTCTCTGCCCACACATAAGGAGGAAAAAAGTTGAATCAACTGCCGGTTTAAAAATACTTATTGAAAAACACTGGACGTTTTGTGCCTTTTGAAATGTACGTACAGTTCTTGTTCACAATTCGTGAGTTTTATACCAAGCTTTTCATTTCCCATTTTAATGGATGAGCTCTTACACAGATATATTACTTTTCCAACAATAGTCCAACAATGCATCCTACAAATGAACAACGATTTTCATTCACAATTTTGCAGATATTGTTTCTAAACAATGATATTTTAGAAGATTTAAAGGATAATGTATAACAAGTACATTTTCCGGGAATAATGGATCTTCATGTAAAACTAAATAAAGATTAGACACCTAAAATATTGACGAACTTAATGAATAACTTAAAGTTCTTGGGCCTCGCTGCCGCAGCGACTTATGGCGTGTACGTGCTCTACAAGAAACTGGGTTTGTTTTCAACAGATACATCTGCTGATGGATATTTCCCTCTCATTGTAGCTATTTACCTTTCATAGGTGATCTACATGATTTCTACAACTTATTTCCTTATGAGTTTTTGGAAATAGATCAAACTGTACAACCATCTGGAAGAATTCTAATTGAAGAACTGTTTGAGTAAGATTTAAGTGATGGAGGTAGGATCTCGGTAGCAGCTGATATCGAGCAAACATTTCCTAAATTGTTAGCATTAACATATATCATAGCTGCCAACCTTCCCGATTTCTTCGGGAGATTTCCCACCACTAATTTTTACCTAGCAATTCATGCTGAAAATAACGCCAAAAATTTAATGCAAAATAAAACTGTTTAAAACTTGTTGTGGAAAATCTCCCGAAGAAATCGGGAAGGTTAGCAGCTGTGATATATGGATGAATTGTAGGCACCGCCTTTTAAATGTGAAAACGTTCTTCTAACAAATAATGAAGCAGCTGCCATCGTTGATGAGACTCAAGACATAAGTAATATCACTGTATAAAGAAAAACTGGTAAAAGGCTTAAGAAGTTTTTCTGAAAATTCTGTTGCTGTGGATGCACCAAAAATGTACGCCAATGATGAGAATGTAGCACCATTGCCTGAACTACAAACAAGTAAATGATGATACTCGCATTCGAGTGCTTTCAAAACTTCCCGAATTCTTAGCCTTCGACAAAATGGACGAACTGTTTCTGAACTTATAAGGCATATCAGAGCTGAAATATCATAGAATTTCAAACTTTTATCTGAGCCTTGCTGAGTCAGAAATAAACTTCACTGATAACTTTTTAAATTGAGCTTGAACAACTAAGTTCGGACTATAGGTTCATAGTGACTGCGAGTCAAACTAGAACTCAGTACCTTCAAAAATTAAGCCGGAATAATGCAAAGTTTCAAACTTTGGGTTTTGACTTGAATATGAGTCTGATTTGAACTGCTTTACAGCATGTGGACGAATTATTGATGATTTCAAACAACCTTAAAGCTGGAAGACCAGAGTGTTTCGATCTGACAGCTGACGTTTTACCAGTGAGAAACCAACTCAATTGTTTCTTTTTAAACCGAGACTGGACTACCAAGAACGAACACTTATTTAAAAACTTTCTCACACAGCCCAAGGGCCTTGTCTCTAAAAGGATTTTCACAACATCAAGGCTATACAGACTGTTTTGAACTGAGGAGGAATGAAACAAGACCTGCTTTCAAACCTCAGCCTGAAAGAATACTTTGCTTCGGACTTGAGGCTTATGCTGCAGTAGACACAAGTTTTGAACTCTTCTTTTCGTGCTCTTATTGCAAATTATGATACATTCGGATTTTTAACCCTTTGAGGCGCAACCCTTTCCCAATGTTGAAAAAAAGGACAGCCGTTGCCATCGCTCGACTTAACTACTAGCAAGATGGCGGACGATCGAAATGTTTATCGCGTGCCACAGATCTAGAGACCCTTTTTTGACGACAGCTGGCTGTGCCGAACAGCCAGCTGTCTCAAAGACTAAACCTGAAATATTAATATGTTTTGGACTGTAGGTTTAGATTTAATATGGGTCTGCTTTGAACTCTGTATGATTGTATTTTTTGATAAAAGTTCGAAAATTAGAAAATTTTCTTGGAATAAAACAAAATTTTTAACAGATAAAATGTGTATTTATTTGTTTAGTTAGTTTTTGAATATCTCTCTTAATTGTAACAATATTAGTTTTTAACCAAAATATACTAAAATAATAGGTATCATATTATCATATCAAACACATACATTTTCCAACGATTACCCATTCAAATATCTGTTGCTATAAATGTTAAAAGAATGCGACCAGCAAGTAATATTTGATGAACTTATTTGCCAAACCTCATAAGTCATCACTTCTTTGATGAAAGGGACTCTGCATCAAAAATCTATAATTTGTGTCTGGTTGCATATTCGATGAAAAACCCATCAATTGGAGCCACTTATACAGCTCCACAGAATATCCTGAAACTACAGTTTTGTTGAGAAGACATGCGCTTCTAACAACAGCTGTTTCTACATTTCCCCAAACCGCTAGCAGCTAGCTGTTTCACATCTAAACTGTTCATTTTACGTGTGCCTATAAAAATCCTATAAAGTGGGTAAAGTGGGCAAAAGTTTCAATAGATAACTTTCTAGTTCACGCAAAGTGAAAAAAAATAAATTTTTAGGAAATTATCTACACACGTCCAAAATTACACTCACTGTTATAAAAGTTTACTGAAATAAACGATCATTGTCTGGCAGCAAAGCTGACCCCCATTTTTCCCATTTTCGGTGCCGGAGAAAACGGTTAATTTCCGTTCACATGTTATTACAAAACGGTTTCTCTCCATTATTTTCAGTTACATAATCAGGGTTTTTCCTTCATTTTCTGGCAAGAATCCCCCCCCCCAATTAGAGAAAGGATTATCCCTATATCCCAAAGAAGGATTTTACGCATTATTTAAAATTATGGAATCGGGTTTTGTATCACATTGGAACGATATTATGCCTTATTTTCTAGTAAGTGACATTATTGGAAAAAACCGAGTGCCTACATATTTCCAAAAAATAATTTATTTACCGTAGAATATAGTTTTTATACATTAAAAAATAGTCATTTTTCAAACTAACGTTCTAATTCATTCAAATACATTGTTATACATTCGAATAGAAATTGAAGCACTTTATTCATGCAGTTATTTTACACGTGAGAAAAAGCGGTTCTAGTCCATCTTTTCCATATAAATGTGTGGGTAGGTCAATGGCGTAGCCAGAAATTTTTAATGGAGGGTTACGACTACTGCAACTCACATGTATGTATACGTGTGTGTGATAAGGGAGTGAAGAATATACATTTTGAATGGCAAAATATTCCTCGTTGGGGGGGGGGGGTTGTGACCTCCCTATCCCCTTGTCTACGTCATTGGGTAGAGCAGTTTCAGAAGCCATTTAAAATTCAGTACAGATGGGCTGTTTCAGTAAATATTTCAAATTTACCTCCGTCTAATACGGGAGGTTTGGACGATAAATGTGATTATTGTTTCGGCTTAATCTGAGTAGCGGACATCAGCTAACATTTCTTTTGTCAGCAAATTAAGCTCTAACACCTAATTAACTAGTTTTGGATTTGAGGTTGCACAGGTCGGCCACAAAAAGGTCCATGTAAAATTTTTATTTACAATCAGCCGAGTATACTAACATAATAATTATTATTTATGTATGATTTTTTTAAACGTGAATTTGCATGGGATAGCGTATGCTGCCCACCTTGCTGGCTAGTTGTATGGTATAATCTTATTAATATTTTTAAAAGATAAAATTTCCTCGCCAAATTTTGAAGGTAATATTCATGACAACACGAAAAAATATCTTATTTGCTCAAAATTTTCGTTCTCGCTGCACTTATGATATTAAGTGCATAAAAATAAATATATGTATGTAGGATTATATGTACAAATGGAAACATTAAAAGTAATAAACAGACCAATTTGTAATACTATGATTTTTTTCAAATTTTTATCGATTGCAGTCTCAACAAAGGCCATAGATTCCACATCGTAAGTTACAGTCTGTTAGATCTTCCGGGATAAGAATGCTCTTAATCACCTCGTCTCCACGCACAATATTCACCCGTGATGATGGTTCATCCTAATATTGTGGAGCGAACATACGAAAGCAAGAACCAAGATATGTCTCCCCTACTCCACAGAGATGACATTAAGAACCTGTCAAGGGCTTCCGCTGAGCTTCCTCCCAAACTTATGATCAGCATTTCAGAAACCGATGACCATTTCCTACTAGGGTAATTTCAATAATAAATAAAAATATTAAGCTAGGGTCATCCAAAGACCTAGCTAATGAATATTATTTTACTTACAACCAATAAAAGTCTGAAGGGTTACACGCCCAAACTACTATGTTTAAATTCATGTCATTTATTAGGCAATATAATAAAAAGAGGAAACTTATTGACAAAGGTAAATTTTAATATTCCAACCTAGAGAATATACTGATGAAAACTTGAATGTTGCAGGACAGTTTTAAAGTAATTTAATATGGCACCGTTAATTTTAAATCTATAAATGTTGAACATTTTACAAAATGAATAATTTCAAAAGTTACTCTGAAAGGAAAAAATACTTCATTAATCCGAACAAGTGAATAATGCATTTAATATCATTTACCTGAAACTAATGAACTTCGAAAAGCTCGTCTGAACTATCTAATCTATCAAATACTTGCTTAAATTTCCATTGATTTATTTTAATGTAATTTATATACCGGGCGATTCAAAATAGATGTTAAGGCGATTCTTTTTTAAACCGTAAGTGATCGAAACATACTTCCAATTAGAAAAGTTCGTCAAATTAAGAGTAGCTTTCAGATATGGCATTTTTCTACGGGGGTTGTATGCATATTAAAATACGGAATTTAATTTTTATACGGTCCCTCCTTTCCTACCTTTTATATTTAGAAGAATGTTGCTCTTTGCCTAAGAAAATTAATAAAACAAATCCCGTGTCTCTAAGTGAAATAGTTTCCGAGATAGATCAATTAGAAAATTTTGGCATTTGTCGCCAAGCAATAAAGGGATGACTCCAAAGTGAGAAAAATGTAGTTACTTTTCAAAAGACGTTAATTTATGTTGGTAGTCACTCGATAGACACAGCTGACACCTCAAATCGCAATTTAATTAGAATTTTCCCGTAACGCATGTTTGGCAATTTCTAGTGAAAGCTACCACATCATTGTAGCCTACACCATTATTTTGTAACTCTTGTTTACACTTTAAAATTCCTTTTCTAGAAGCGTGATGTAATTAGTTGATGACCCCCCCTAAAAGGCTAAATTATCGCTAATTTCACAAAGCAGTACCGATCGTTTCAGGGGAAACTGTACTTGTTGATTTCACACATTTGAACACATTTAATTGTCAACAATGCGATCGTTATTTAAATTTTTTCAACTCATATTTGGTCCCCAAAGTAAAGATTTTTTCGCTTGAAAACCGAAGCCAACACAGCAGATAAAGTGGTGTAAGTCATCATTTTTAAAAATAAATTTTTCGTTGACTATTCCACTTAGAGACACGGGATTTGTTTAATTAATTTTCTTAGGCAAAGAGCAACATTCTTCTAAGGGTAGGAAAGGAGTGACCGTATAAAAATTAAATTTCGTATTTTAATATGTATACAACCCCCAGTAAAAAAAATGCCATATGTAAAAGCTACTCTTAATTTGACGAACTTTTGTAATTGTATGTTAAAGTATATTTCGATCACTTACGTTTGAAAAAATAATCGCCTTAACATCTATTTTGAATCACCCGGTATAGGGTGTCCCAAAATCACTCACCTAAGTATTCATTTCTCAAATATTAATCACCGACATATACAATAACTCAAAAAATTTATGTAAATAAAGAATTTCATAGTATACATTAAAATTTTCAGGAAAATAAATCTAAATAAATATAAACTTTTAAATTTTATACAGCCCTTGCATAAAAACATTTGCTGTTAGTAAAATGTGCTCCATACATTCATGAGGTGATGGACAGTTTCAGACTTTCATCATGAAAAGACGCAGAGATATGAGTAAACTAATTTTTCCAGGGTCTATACAATATCAATATTAGAGAAAGTTTTATGTATTTATCCATTTTTTTCTTTCATTATTTTCGAACGATCTCTAATATATGATTATTTGACGTGAGTTTCTTCCCGTTCGATAGCAACTGAAAAGTGGTTTAATTCAGTAATATACTAATTTTCACATCTTCGACATACTTTAAAATAAAATGCTAAAGTTCTGTACATTATTTCATTATTTTATTTATGCATGGAGCCTGGGATAACTAACTGGGATTTTTTTTTTAATAGGAGCTGTATAAGAATTTTTTAAAAAATGTATTCATTTAAATTTAAGATTTAATTTCCTGAAAATTGTAATGAATACCATAAAATTCTGAACTTTTTTTTCAAGTAACTTTGTAATTTATTGTACGTCTTCGATCAACATCGAATAATTAAAAGCTTAGGACCTTGTTTTTTGTACACCCTGTTTATATGCGCGTGTTCGTGTGCATTACAACCAATGCTGACGTTCTACAGGATACCTAGTCATTCGATATAATGCCTATAATATTTTTAGACAAAGTATATAATGAAAGAATTATTACATATTTGAATGAACATACTTCCAATTAGAAAAGTTCGTCAAATTAAGAGTAGCTTTCAGATTGTGGAATACATGTACAATAAAAGCATTTGTATAGGTATTCCACAGGCTAGACATTTCGATGAAGGACAAATGCTCTTTCAGCAAAAAAGGTGAGAAAACGGTCACGGAAGGCTATAATTTTAAAAAAGTTCGTTCCACAAAAATAAACACACTCTGTTTTGAAAAAATAAAGGGAGATTGCCATTAAGAAACTTATTCCAGACATGTAAAAATATAAAGTGGCACAAGATGAAATTTAAGACTTTCTTAATAAAGAAAAAATAAATAAAGTACGAATGTAATTGTTGCAATTAGAAAGGAAATATTTTTTTTTTTTAATTTCACTTACATTTATTTCTTAAATAAATAAAAACTAAAGTATTTATTTTGACGGTTTCTCAATTGGAATTCTATAGAATGAAATAATTTGTGTAATGATTTACCTTTCGATCAACGTGATTGCCAAACAGCCACAGTACATTCCCCAAGTACCATACGTACGAAATCTGGGGTTAAATTTGATCATTCTTCCCGAACGAGTAGCCGGTGGATCCCATTAAGAATCTTGGAAAGTGTTACAGTGTCTGTAAATGGTAAATTTTTATTCAGCACTTTCCGCTGCAGAGTTTCATTTTCAGCATTTTCATTTTTCATGAAAGCAGATTTGTGTGGATGAATGCGGATGACAGATTTTCTGCCAGAAATGAAAAGGTAAAATGTTTTTTACTCTGCTCGAATATCTGTTATGTACCGTTATATGGTGGTTGAAGAAGTTTCCGCTTAACATCACGACAGACGAATACGTGCGAGCATAACTTTAATGCAGGCTGTATAAAAGTTTTTAAGTTATTGTAAGTAGAGGTCAGAGTTGGTGATAAATTTCGCAGGTATTCGCGAAATAGAAGTAAGGACCCTGTCGTAGCTGTACTAGGTCCCAAAGATGACACTAAGAATTTCCCAGGCAAGCAAAGATTACATCCGTAGACCAATTCGGAAGCTGTGCACTTGAGATCGGGTTTAAAAGCTTTTCTTAGACAATGAAGAGCGGCGGTTAATGAATCAGTCCAACTGTTGTTTTACCTAGATCGAAGGGCATGCTTTAGCGAGCGTTGTAAATGCCACACAACATCTCCAGCTGAGTGATACGGAATTGTCCTCATCTGCTGTATTCCTAGCATTTTTGAGAGTGAGAACAGAGAAGACTTATAATGCTTTGATCTGTAGTTATCGTGAAAGGAACACCGAAACAAGCGATCCAGTCAGATAGAAATGTGTGGACCGTTTTTTTTCCGCGGTTATGTCGGAAAGATCTACTCTGATCGCTTCATGCAAGAAGGCAAACTTTCTGATGAATGAAAAGGACTAACCGAGTCAAGTGAACAGGATCAAATAGTTTGTTCCGTAATGGAAATGCTTAGAGTGCATTTTCCGTGTATCTTCGGTTTTGATCTTTGGCATGAAATGCAACAGCGTGTCCACTGAGTAATGTCTTTGAGAAATGTGTCTGCTAGACATATCGCTGCTGGATGATCTTCTTTGTGGTACGGATTACAGGATGTGCAAAATTGTGAAGAATCTAAAATGCTTGTTGCTGGGAAGATGCTGTCAAATTAGGACGGATGGTCCGTCGAGAAGTGTCGCAGATGATAGTTACTTCACTCTCCATCTTCAGGGGTTAGACTTTGAGTGCACTCTTGATAAGGTTTGGCTGTACAGATTTAAAGCTCTTCATCAGTCAGTTGCGCTGTAATCAACGATGAAAAATCAATATGGGACGGAAAAGATATATTGTGTAGCTGAGAGGCTGTCAGCCACGACATTGCTTCGACCTTTCACGAACATAATATTTGTCGACAATTAATCGACAATGGTGCCTGGGGCATGGATTAGAGCTCTTAGCGAAAGCAAAAGTAAGTGGTTTGTGATCCGTGAGGACTATGAACTCTCTCTCCTCTAGGAAGGGCCGAAAAATTTCATAGCAGCTTACATTGCAAGGAGTTGCAATTGTAAGTGCTGTTCCGAATTTCTGATATAGCAAGCTTTCTTGGGAAGAATGCAAGTGTCCGACAGCCTTTAAGATTCTGAACTTGCAGAAAAGCACCGATCTCCGTGTTCGAGAATTAGGTCAAGAAGGAAAGTTTGTTCTTTGGTTTATCAAAAATCCAAATAGCATCATTAGCTAGATCGTCCTAGCATTATTATTATTATTATTATTATTATTATTATTATTATTTTGGAAAGAGTGAAGGGCCTCAGAAGTCCAAGTAATTTTTCACCTTTCATTTCTGTTAATTTTAGGAAAGTGAGGCAGAGGGGACTTGATGTAAAGTTGCTGATGGCAAGAAACGTCAGTAAAAGTTTACCACTGCCAGTAAGCGGTAGAGTTAAGCCCCGGTAGCGGTTGCAGAAAAATACAAATAACTTCAACCTTCTCAGGATGTAGGTGGACGCCGTCTTCCGTGAGAAGGGCACCCCAAGAGCTTCACACCAAGTACTCGCAGTAAACTCCGTGGCTGTAGACCACGCAGTAGACCTTAAAACTTTTAATTTTGCATTTATTTAGGTTTAATCTTCTGAAAATTTTCATCAATACTATACAAATCTGTACCTCTTTTTACTCAATTTTGTAATATATTGCATGTATGTATGATCAATATTCAATGAATAAAAGGATATGTGGGTGTTTTCGAGACACCCTGTATATTTCCTTAGTGAGTGATGTTGTCATTTCGTAACTTACTATTATTAAATACATACATATATAAATAATTAGAAATTTAGTTTACTATTAATGCAGATTGATCAGTAAAACGTCAATTGATTTAACTACAAATGGGCATATCCAATCGAATTTATTTCAATTATAAAGTCATGCATTAGAACTCTTCTTTCTAATGCATGATTGCAAAATAAATTCCTTTTAGTTTAATATTAATAAATATTGATTTTAAGTTTTTATATAATACAAAGCATTTTTCTTTATATTTTCGTATTTATCAGTGTCACTCTATTAGCAGCATTTGTAACTATATTTAAATTTTCTATACAGTACTTTTATAGCTTTCAAAATAAATATACTTATTATTTTATTCGTCTAAGGATGTTTATTTTTCAGTTAGTCAGTTTTGATAACAGGAGACCTTTTTAGAACAAACAATGCGCTTTATTGCACATTTACAGATTTGCACTTGATTCTTTTATAATATTAAAAAAAAAATTCATGTACAATTCAAGAGTAATTCTCAGACAGGAGACTGGAGAGACAGGAGAATTCAGTTAAAAAATATAGCATTAGTTCTTTAATCGCATTTCACTGGGCTTTGAGCTTTTTTATTTAAGGGCTTGTAAGAAAGGTCGTCTAATAATGGAGCTTCTCGTCTTCTGACACATTGATTGTTCAACAGCGGGGGGGCACGGGGGGTCTATCGAAACCACTACTTACCTTCACCCCCCCCCCCACTTTGTGAAAGCGAATATCCTCTTTTCATTTATTTCAGAGGAGTTAAGTGGAAGGGTATTTTTAGTAACAGGTTTACTGGCACAAAAGTGCTAACATTATTGGAGAATTAACGATTGTAGAAAAAGGAACGGAGTTGCATTTTTCCTTCTAGTTTTTTTATGCTTTATGATGCAGAATGCTACTCGTGAGTAACAAATTACATCAGTTGGATCTTCATTAAATGAGATTGTTTATAATTTTATTGTAAATTTTATGGCAATGTTGTAAACACTTTCCAAAAGTTACATATCTCAAATACATTTTCAATTTGTTTTGATAGTTTTAATGGCGAGACTCATTCAGGTTGTGCTTCACAACTCTATTAAATAACGCTAAATTAACTGAACTGAGCAACAGAAACGGTTTTATAGTTTTAATGGCGGGACTCATTCAGGTTGTGCTTCACAACTCTATTAAATAACGCTAAATTAACTGAACTGAGCAACAGAAACGGTTTTGTTATAAGTTCAAAAAATGGATATATATCTCTTTGAGAATGTTGTTAAAGTGTAATAATTTTGAAGTGACAGATGAAGATGCATTTATTTTTCTCAAGTATTACAGATAAAAACCACAGAAAATTCAAATACATAAACTTGCAAAATAACTTACCTATTTTCTGTTGCTGTTGTTCCTAATCTCAGATGATGTAGCTAAGCTACATTATCTCATTAAAAACGAAAACTGTCCAGAAGGTCCAAAAATAAAATCGGATCTCTTAAAATCTCAAAAACGGTAAAATTTAAACAATTAAGAATATGATCGGGGAGGGGGGGTTGGAGGCTTGAATAGCCCCATACGAATGACATTCCGAAAATAGCCTTTCGGCCTGTTGAAATGCAAGGGATTTAATAGGGAGCTCTCAGAAAGCGTAAGAGAGCCGTCTGCTGTTTTTTCGATATATTGAGCTCGTAGCACCAAAGAGGTCTTCTGCCAAAGTACCATGGGCGAGCAGGAGGAACTCTCCAAAGTGTGCTTAATTCCTTTTTTTTTGATTGAGGAAATTTCTGAATAAGTTAATTTAGCGTTGTCATGCAGGCCATCAGCAGAGGCAGCCTTGGCCAAACAATCGGCAACCATATTACCATTCAGTCCAACATGGTAGGGGGACCTATTGCAAGTGTATAGGGTGTCTTTTAGCAAGCTGATCCATGATTTCTAGTATATGTAGGATCGTCATATCCCCAACAGTTATCCCCAACAGTTAACAGTGTGAAAGGTGCTGTATAGAGGCACGACTTTCCGATAAAATCCAAATGTCTTGAAAACAAGTTCAATGGTCATGTAAATAAAATGTAGTCCCTTGTATACTGCCCCAAGTTCAGACCTGAAGACGAAACAGACATCAGTATTTCTAAACTTAAGATCTATTGTGGTGTTTGGTGTCTCGATATGCACATCACTTCCAGATACATCTCCGGCACCCCTGCTACCATCAGTGTACGTTTTCAGTGCAGAGAGAGGGATGGCATGTACTGTCTCAAGAGCCATCTGTCTAGTGAGTTCAGGAATATCTGACTTTTTACACACCTCGTCAAGAGTTCAGTCTGGAAATGTATACGCTCTGGGAGAAGCACAAAAAGAAAAGGTGTGGGCTTTAAGGAGTGCAATTCCACTTCATCGGAAAACAGTCCCATCTCACTAGCCAAGTAAAAAGGTCTGTGTTTCTTTAAGCGCTTATTGTTTTGCCAAGAGTGCAGAAAGGCAGAAGTTCTATGCTGATCCCTGAAGCTATATAGTTTATTGTAATATTTAGTAAGGCAGTAGTTTCTTTTCAAAGAAAGTGGAGGCAAGTCACTCTCATACAATACAATGTTGTTAGGGCAGCTGTTGCGGAGGCCAGTAATTATTCTTGCAGCGCTAAGTTGCACTCGTTGAAGTTTGTTTAAGTTGGTCTCAGATGCACAAAAATAGATTGGAATAGACTATTTTCTTATAAGTATTATTAATTAGTAATTTCGAAAAACTACTATTTTAGGTGATCTTTTAGAAATCAAGGATTCTGGAAAATTCAATTTTCTAGTGAAATTTTTATGTAACAACTTTGGAGTAAGATGTTTTGTAATGTAATATAAATGCAGCTGTTAAATTGCTATAATGGTAGTCCGCCGAGAATGAATAATTTATTATTATAAAGAAACTTTCATTGAATTTTTGATGTTTCAACTATCAGAAAACGCTGTTCTTTATATAGAATTAATTTTAAGAGCTTCAACAACTGCGGGTGAACAAATGTCAAACACTGCTGCCAATATAAATATAAAAAAACGTTGAAAATTTTAGATCCCTCATTGACGATGAGTCGTCTGTTGTAACTATCTGACATTTCAGAAATCGGGAAAATAAATAAATAACAGATGTTTTGATGCCTTTAAACCAAAAAATATTTATTAAAAAATAATTATTATAAACTGATAATGGTGCTACGTGTTTTGTTCAACATTTTTTAAGAGAACTTTTTTCTTTCGATAGCTAAAAGCTAGCCAAGTATTGCAATCACATATCTTGTTCATATGCACTATTGCGAATTCGAGAAGTTTAAAAAATAACAAGAATTTTTCCTGGTTTTACCTTTTATAAGAATTTCAGTTTGACTATTGCATTCTATTTCTGTTCGATTAGTAGGAAAGAAACCCTATGCTAAATAACATACTTTTATATTAATTTATCTAAAAAAGATCCACTGTACATAAATATTTATTAGTCAATAAAATAATCCATTAACCTTTTCGCTCCGGCTTACACATGAGGATTTTTGTCCCAGAAAGCGGCGGAATCTATAAGATTTCATTCCCCTACTTCCATGCTGAAGAGCACGCCTTGTCTTTTGTTTGGTAGGTGGGGGCAAATATCACTGACCACAAAAGTCCACAAACAAAATACAAATCTGTATGCTCAATGCCGGTCAATTGACTACCACTTTCTCCCCAGTCAATTATCTACTAACACGCCTGACTCTCCCACAGCATAAGAAAAGGAATTTCTAGAGGCGGGAATCTCTTATCCATCTTCCATGAAGGGTTAACTGAATATCAGAAAATTATCAGGTCAGAAATTTTAAGTTTTTTTCACGTATTCATAACAAAACCGATATTTTATAGAAACAGAGTCATTAGGGTGGGTCGTTTTTCACTTTTTTTTTAAAAATCGGAATCGCTTGTGGTGGGAAACGTTGTGTATTGACACCAAATTGATTTTTCTTGAAATTAAAATATATTAAGACCCCCTGCCAGACCCCATGAAGTTTTACCAAATATGTAAAATTCGATGTTTTAGATTTATTTTTGAATTTTTTTATGTATCAATTTTTTTAACCGTCTGTAATGGAAATAGTTGAACAGTTTGTGAAAAGAAAATTTTTGATACCATATAATATTTAAAGTCTCCGTCAGGCTTTTGAAATTTGTATAATTTGCTATTTTTGGTAAAGCGAATCCTTCTGCACTAGTTCCTCTATAATTTTTTCACTTTAGTTTTGAATATTTCTCATCGATATTACAGCAACAGGGTTATACCCAGGCCTTTAAAGAAAGGCACACCACCCAGCTGATTTTACTGACCGGCCGGGTTAAAAAAAAAAATGAGATCCGTCGAAATACTTTAGTTAGCTTTTTATCGACACAGGTCTAAGTCAAACGGAAATTCTGATTTTAGTTGCCCATTTGCTCTGGATGCACAAACTAAGTATTGAATCGTGCAAAAGTAAACTGTAAACTGCCTTTTCTTTAAGATCGGAGCTAGACTGTAATGTAAAAGTAACAAACAAATAATAATGAAGGCAGACTCTAATATGGTTATCGATAAATGTAATAAAATATACAGTCAAAGCAATAAAGTTCTCTTGGACTTGCAAAATAGTTTAACAAAAAGTAAGGTAGCTTTGCAGGCACTGCATTGAGATGGAAGAAAGGACTGAACCTTAGTAATTGTGAAAGAAAGGGGAGTTTCACACAAAAGAATCTATGGACATATATTGTAATTGGAAGAACCAGAAAGCAATTACCTTCGTCATGTATCACCAGAAAATGGCACAGCTAATGAAGTGCTGTCTAGCATTTCAGATTATTTGAAAACAAATTGGTTATTTACCGTGGATTTAGCTGCAAATGGATCAGATGGAACGGCCCTGAATACTGGTGTTGAAAGGGGTTACGCTTTTTTCAATTGCATGTAACAAGTCCTTTGCAGTGGTCATATGCAACCTTTACTTTATTTAGTGCGGTATCTAGATGGAAACACTACAGGACTTTTTACATATTGTGGTCCTATAGGGAAAATTCTGGACTCATCTGAATAAAACTACTGATTGCCACGTTAAGAAAAATCGTTGTTGATCTGTCCACAGGAGATGTAGATGGACTTGTATCTCCTGTGAGGGTTAGTTTGAAACAAAAATGTTCGTATCAAACCTATCAATCCATATCACTTGGAAATTGTCCAGTCCAAAAACATTGTCCACCCAAATCAATTGAACAACACTCTTATGGCAAGTGGCTTACAATGGCAAATAGAGCGCTTCGTCCGTATATTGTTACAGAAAAGCCGTCACCTGAAATAGAAACTATATTGTGGAATATGTTCTAAAATTGTAATCAAAAGTTTGATTTCTCAATAAAACTGAGCCTTTATGCACAGCCAATGCACAACATCTTTGGGAAGTTATACATTACTCAAGACATAAGAGTGAAGACCTGAAATTAGTTATGTATCCTGTAATTCAAGAATGGCTTTTATGGTCACCCAGAGAACCTACCTCCCGCCATGATTAAAGACAAGCGATCATCTATAGCAAAGAAGACAACATATGCCCAGTGCAGAATTTGAGAAAATGATTACAAAGGGGGACTTTTGTAATAACGCTGTATATTCTTTCCCTTTGATTCTTCTGTGTGAAACGCCCCCTTCTTTAACTTTTGCTAAGGTTCAGTCCTTTCTTCCATCTAAATATAATGCCTGCAAAGCTATCTTACACTTTGCTAAACTATTTTGCAAGTTTAGGAGAACTTTCTTCCTTTGACTGTCTATTTTATTATATTTATCACGATAACCATAATAGTCTGGCTTCATTATCCTTTTTTTGTTACTTTTATATTACACTCAAGCTCCAATCTTAAAGAAGCAACAGTTTAGAGTTTGCACAATTCAGTACTCAGTGCATCCAGAGCACATATGCTAGTGAACTCTGAATTTTCATTTGACCTTGACCGGTGTCGATTGGAAACTAACTAAAGTATCGAGAGGGATCTCTTTTTTTTTTTTTTTTAACTCGGGCGGTCAGTAAAATCAGCTGGGTGGTGCGCCCTTCTTTAAAGGCCAGGGGAGAACCCATTTATATCGATCTAGTCTGGAGGATCAATCGATCAGTAATATTCGATCGGGGGTAATATCGATCAGTAATATTCAAAATTAAATTTAAAAAATCGCAGAGAAAATGGTACAGAAAGAGCCGCCTTATTTAAAATAGCAAATTATACAAATTTCAAAAGCCTGGCGGGGGCTTTAAATATGACATGATAACAAAAAAAAAAAAAAAATGTTTTCAGGCAGTTGAAAAATTTCATACATAAAAAAATTTTAAAAAAATAAATAACGTTGAATTTTACGCATTTGGTGAAACTTCATCAGCTTATCGGGGGGTCTTATTATATTTTAATTTCAAGATAATTTTTTTACAGATATTTCATGTCAATACACAACTTTTTCCACCACAGGTGATTTCGATTTTTAAAAAAATGTGAAAAACGACCCATCCTAACAGTCATGTTCAAAATTAAGCGAATTTACGTATTTTGTCAAATTTCATGATTATAAAAGAACGAAACAAAGATGCAAATCTTGTACGTCGAAACGTAAGCCTACGTGCGTGTGTGTGTGGGGAGGGGGGTGATGGAGCAGGTAGAGGAACAGGCTTTATAAGTGCGTGTGACCAATCAACCATTTCGTTCACTAGCACAATTCGCCGAATTTCTTTGTATATTTTTGGAGCAATCGGTTAAATTCAAATTTTAACAGTAAAAATGAATAAATACCAATGTTTAGATCGTGGAATGAAGTGGTGAATTGAGGTGAGAGACTAGAAACAGGACAGTCTCGAGTTCAAATTTGTAGAGAGTTCAATTTAATGCCCAGCGTCTTGGCAACTTATATAAACAGTTCCAAGATACCGGATCCATTGAGAGAGAGAAAGACTGGGCAAGGTCGTCCAAGAGCCACGGAGGTCACAGAAGATCGCCATTTCTTTATTAGAGCGAGGTACAGGGTTCTACAGCTTCTCATCTCTCTCAAGACTTGATGCGGCCACAGGAATCCGAGTTTCAAGGATGGCTCTTTCCAGAAGACTTCATGAGAAAAAGGCTGTTGGCAAGGAGACCTGCTATTTGCATCTCACTCACATCTACGAACAGGGGCACCATGCTAAACGGACTTATATTTATCACGATAACCGTAATAGTTAGGAAAGTCCGTTTAGCATGGTGCTGAGAGCATAGAGATTGGCGTATGGATAAATGGCCGACAGTTCTCTTTACTGATGAGTCCTGGTTTCGCCTAACTAACGATTCTCGATGTACGTGCATGTGAAGAAAACCAGAGATCCGCTACCTGGCCTCCAATGTCCGCGAAATCCACCATTATGGCACCATAGGTTTGATGGTCTGGGCAGGCATCATGTTGGATGATCGCACACTCCTCCATGTCTTTGAAAGAGGCACTGTGACACTGTTTTGAGGTAATGAGGTCTTGAAGCCCTACCCAGACAGCACAGCTAACTTGCATCAAACTTGCAACAAGCTTCATTTATCAAGTCAATAAACTTGAATTAAGCTTGAAATTTTCCAGGGTGTAAGCTTAATGCAAGCTTGAATCAAGTGTTCTAGTTTACACTTGCCCAGCCTGCATTAAGCTTGACATAGAAGCTTGAATCAAGCTTGGCATAGCAAGCTTAATTTACAGCTTAAAAAATTTTCTTCTTAATTTACGGGGCGCCCGTCGGCAAACTCGCCCCACATACTTTATTTTTCCACGCATTTTCCCCTCTATTCTGAAATTGCAAGTTATTTTAATCTGTTTCCTTCAAACGTCCACGGCTGGGTTCGATCTCGGAAACTGTGGGATGGGAGGCCGGCGTGCTAACCGTTCCGCCAATAAGCCTCGGGCAGCTATGACTAAAGTTTGAAGTGACTGTTTTCACGCCGTTTTCTGGCCAGATCGATCAGTCTGGGCGATGCTGATAAGTTTCTTTTATTTTTCCAAGGGATTAATCAAAATTTAAATAATGTTATGTGTGATTTATAGACTCTACTAATAGGGAAATAACCATAATATAAACTTAAAAGCAGGACACGTTTCAAAACTTTCAATATCGCAACACTTATGTTGAGCAATACTGCTGGCCAAAATCGAGACAAACGACTGATTTTGAAATCAATTTCGTAGTATAATTGTATTTATTTTGAAGAATTTCCATATTTGGAAATATAGAATCTTTGTTTTTTTAATTCTATGGTCAAGTACATTATGACTTATTAATTATTTTGTGGAGGCCGGATTGCGCCTCATTCTACCACCCATAAAGTGAAGTATATTAACTAACTAAATTGTGTTAATTATATTAAAATTTAATTTTAGGGCTAATTAATTATTTAATGGAATTACTAATGTTAATTAGATGTAAATAAAACTAAAACTCCCCTCGTGTTACACTTCAGAGGGGATTATCCCATTCATTCCTTTCCCTTGCGTGTTCTAATGTCCAAGTTTTGTGCGATAATAAAATAAAACACAACTTTTACGAACTTTTCTTTATTGAGCAAATTTGAGAAATGCTAGACAATTAATGTCCATTCTCTTTCACAGATGGCGCCATAAACACACGCTTTCGAAAGGAAAAATCAAGCTATATTCCAGCTTGACAGTTCAACTTGACTCCTGCAAGCTTGCTGCAAGCTTAAATTGAATTGAACTGTCAAGCTTGTATTAATACGTCAAATTCAAAGAAATGCCAAGCTTAATTTAAGCTTATGTGCTGTCTGGGTATGTTCACCTTTTCAGGTTAGCATTTGGCCTTGAGTTCATTTTTATGGAAGATAACGCGAGGCCACATTGAGCTTTTCTTATCGGCGATTTTCTAAAAAGTGAGGATATTTTCTGGATGGATTGACCAAGCAGATCTACAGACTTCAAGCAATACAGCATGTCTGGGACGTTCTGGGGAGGGCGATTGCATCTCGCAATCATTAAAATGCGTAGTTCTAGAGATAATTGTCCAAATCTAAAATTCCTCTTAATTATGAACGTACCTCCTGCCAACTGGATTCTTCACCAAAACCTACTTGTCTACGCTTCCAACAAATCTATGATGCAAAATTAACTGCAGAAAAATCTTAGGGCTCTTTCATAACATTTATGTTAAGACCACAATCAAATATTTTGCCATTATGTTACATTATATATCTAATCTATTTATTTGCATTCTAATGAGATTGCACACAGTCGATTTCATAAGAATGCTTTATTAAGTAAATTCCAGTAATTCCAGTAAATTCCAGTTAGCACATATGTGTAAAAAATTGTTACATTTTTTTGAGAAAACTGCATGGAAGAGTGCCAAATTTATTAGCTTGCATGTTCTGATCACTGTTGTAAGAGAAATCGTACAAATGTTCCAAAAACACTACTACGTACGATACGATACAGCTTCAAAATTAGAACACAAACAAAATCAAAGAATGACAGTAGCCCTTTAATCATACTTGACTGGGCTCTTTTATAAATGATCCGAAGAAATAGTCTTTGTTCTTAACGGCCGGTAGGAAGACTGTCTAATAAGGACTTCTCGTCTTCTGACACATTGATTGCCCTACTGCGGGCCGGGGACGATCCATCAAAGCCTGTACCATCCGCTGTGGAAACTGAATATCGCCTCTTTCTTATTTATTTCAGAAGAATTAAATGGATGGGAGTGTATTTTTAGTTTCCAAAATGGGCTGACATTATTGGAGAAAGGTTCCTTGTAATTGAAGGGTATTGATGCATCTTTTAGTTTTATGCCGGAGTTTATGTATTGTCTGATGTGGGATATTTAAGGTTGTATCAGTTTTTTTATCTATTATGCTTCCGAATAGGCTAAGATATTGTTTATTGTTGATAACTCAGTAGATCAATTGATGCGGTGATTGGATACAAATTTAATAAGTAAACTTTGTTTAAAACGCATAGCAGTAATGAAAGCTGCACTAAACTTCATGGACGAGGGAAATGTCTGAGAAAAACGGGTAAGATAAAACCGTGGAATTCCAGTAAGTTACTTAATAATTAATTAGCAAATTTAAATTAATTATTGGCGCTATCTGTCAAAAAATACATGGAACTACACTGCTTGACAATTGCTAAGGAAAATCTTTTTTTTTTCAAATTAGCGTTATCATCTGCAAACCTCCAAGCCAATTGCAGGAAAATGAAATGCAGAGGGCGTAATAGAGCAGGAACTATTATCTGTACAAACGGCAGTGTACAGAAGATATGAATGTATTCGAAAACCCACGCAGTTAGATGCATGACAGAAATAGCTACATAGCTTGTTGAAATAACTTCTGTGAAATTCGGTTTGGTGTGGGATAATGAAATGCAAAATGTCTGCACACCATTTGAGTTCTTACGATCATGGAAGAGCCATTAAATGGCTCTAATCAGGTCAAAGTGTCACTGCTGTCGCCAGAGTAATGGGTGTGACAAAAAGTGTAATATCACGACTTAAAGGGGCACTGCAGGGGAAAATACTATTCAAAATCATTTTATTTAGTAAATCTTTCACGAAAGAAATTTCTACAAAATGTTCGAAAAATGAGCATTTTTCCAAAGTCGCAACAAACGGCCAGATGTGACGTCATTTTGAAGTCCTAAAAATCAGAAATCACAGAACAGTCACAGAGTGACTTCACAGTGGAGTCACTTAGCGACCGATCACATACTAGTCACCTGGTAACTGGTCACAAATAAACTTCACAGTGACCACACAGTAGAGTCACATTACTCAGAAGTCAGAATGTGACTGGTATGTTATAGTCCTGTGACAAATGTGACCCTCTGTGATGTCACAGCGACTCTTTTGTGACCATCTGTGCTATTAGGGATTAATATTTTATTTTAGGATTTTTTTATATCTATAAATTTAAATTTAAAAAAAAATTACTGACATTTTCTTTTCTTGGGGGGGGGGGGGTGGCGGTTATAATGTAAACGTAGTAAGGCAATCAGAATCGCTTATGTGTTCGTGATAAAACAAACTAGACAGCACCTTTACTCAAACTTTTCATTATAACTAGTAGCTATCTAGAATGACTTAACAAAACCCAAAATTACATTTTAACTTTAAAAAAGGATTTAATCGAACTTTTTTGTGAGATTCAGTTTTAATACAAGTAAATTATAATCGGAAGAATTGCGAAAATTATTGGAAACGTGAAAAAAATAAATAAAATAAAATTCGCCGTTTTTATTCTAGTAAGGCGTGAGCTGAGTTCGCAGGGTGAGTGTAAGAAGTATGCAAATAACCTTGATGTATCACTGATACATCAAAGATGCAGACAGCTCGAGATAATCATAAAACGAAATAATAAAAGTAGCACTCGTGAAAACTTTATAATAAATTGCAAACTGCTTATTATTAGGTCAAATGAACTATACAGATCGTTATAAAGAAAAAGTTTTAGTTAATTAAATTTAGTTTATTTAGTTAATTTTTTTAATTTAGTTAATTAATTTTTTAAGATAATTATTTCTATTCCTTTATCACGAATACAAAAGCGATTCTAATTTCTTTTCGTAGTTTTTATCACATAAAACCCCAAGAAAAGTAAGTTTGATTAGTTTTAAACTAAATCTGAAGAAACACGCAAAAACAGAAAAATGATGTAAATTTTAGTTAATCGATAAACTAATAGACTTACCTCAGAAACTTTCAACAAACTCACAAAAATCCCAAGTTAGTAGTTTCACATTTAAGGTAACTCTCATCTTACATAATAAAATTCGAGAATAAATAAAGTTTGTAGAGGACGGGTATGTACGTTTGTGACCTCCGATCTTTTGATATGTGTTTTTCGATTGCATAGTGCCTAGATGGCTGGTCGCAGTTTTATCAAATTTTGTATACGCTTATATTAGGCCAGATTCTAGCACACACCCCTAGTAACAATTTTTTCGAAAATCAAATTCGATTTTTTATGCGATTTTTTGCATTTTTTCTTATTTAATGCATAATAACGCCGATAATTACACTTAAATGATATTTGCGTCATCGTATAGAAGAGGAAATTTCCTTTTGAAAACAGTTTGTTTGACTATGTAACAAAATTTGCAGATTTTTAAGAATTTTTTAAAGAAAGAACATTTTTGAAAAATTTTTCGTAAAATAATTTTGAAACTGCTACATTAGTCACTGCTGCATCTGCTACATCTTAATTCTATACGTCATAATTTTTTTAATATTTTGACGAAACATTTATTTCGCCCTCTTTTAAAAGATAAACGGGAGGGAAATATAAATTAAGAGATTTTTTAGAAATTTTTAAATACAGAACGATTTTAAATTCAATAGCTGCTGCTCAGAAGTTTTCGTTATCATATTTAGCGGTTTCGTTGTCCTGGTAACGGTAAATGTATAATTGTGCGTTGAAAAAATAAATAGAACTAATTTTAAACATGATTCTGAGTTTCCGTAAATGAGATAATCTACTTTGTTTTGCTGTTACGAGCTTGAAACCCCTTTCGAAACCCAATCAGTATAACACACTACTTTAAGCAAAAAATGCACGACACAAAATAATTCTGCATATTCTCATACTTCTGATTAACTGAGGAGTAGCTATTGATTAAAATTTCAGGACGATCCTTTACGAATGTTCACTATTGCATCTTAAAATATACTAGTCAGATTTTTTTTTACAAATTTTGTTAAATAATAAAATGGCCATTTAGACCTTCATTTAAAGTTAAACGACAAAGAAATATTAATTAGCAAGCATTTTTTCAAATTGTAAAATAAAACAACACTTTGAATCTAATTGGCTGGCTCGTAAAGTTTTTGATGACATCGCAAAAGATTTTCTTGTTTGTTTGAAGTTTCTTAGGGGTGAATTATTCTGTATTATAAGAAAATACATTAAAATAAAAGGACAAGGATTACGTAGGAGTCTAAAAGCTCGTTGCATCTGCTATGAGTAAGAGCATAGTATGCATATGCAGCTTCGGGTGAATTGAAAAGTCTGTAGTCAGATATACGAAAGAAATACAGCAAAATAGCTGCAACAGCATTAAGAAACTGATAATTTTTAAAATTACTGTAAAATAATGTCTATTTGTTTCATGAGATGGTTTTTGATTTTCCTAAACTAAGAACTGTAAAAATTAACGTAGTTTTCATTTCTTCGTTGAATTTGGCAGCGTAAGTGGCAGTAATGCGCAGGGCTTTACTCAGAAAAAAAATCGGAAGGAGTCCAAACGGTGGAAAAGGCGGGATTTTTCACAAAAAGACTTTATTTTCTTGACAAAAATTGAAATTTTGGGAGGGGGAGGGTGAATGGAACCTCTCTCCTTAAATATGTCCTTGTTAATGAATTCTATTACTTTAGTAACAATAATGATGAATATAAAGTTAGCTGTTTATTCGGAATTCTATTCGTAAGTGAATTTGACAGCAGTTTGATATCACAGTTTTCAAATTGCATCGAAAACACAGAGAGGGTAAGAGGCTCTAAGGGAAAATAGCGTCTCAAAGGTTTACTTTTACGACAGCCGAAAAATTCACGAAACAACGAATGTTTCATGAAGATATTTCTATGTCTATGATATCAAAAATATTTTGATTTTTGTAAAGTTTTACCAAGGTGTTCTGCAGAATGACTGAGATAACACATTGTTCAAGCTTTAGCAATTACAAGACAAAATAAAAGAGTGGTCCATCCCATGCGACGTTATTTTAGAACTTAGACCAGAAGGACAAAAGTATCTTGCAGATACACTTTAAAAGAGAATAGATTTGTTTGCAAAACACTCTTAACGTTCTGTTTGATCTCAAATAACACTGACACAGTTTTTGTGTTATCATTATGCAGTTACTCTAGCATCTCAAGTAAGTATCTGTAAGGCAAAGTTCATATCAAGAGTGAAAGGATTTTTCGCATTTTGAAATTTCGTAAAAATGGAATTAGTTTCACTTATAATTAGTAAGAAAACATTTGATTCCTTCCGTACGAAGAACGGGTACGCAGCTGGTATTTATTGATAACAGATGTTACTGCTGATCTTCTTCGTATTCAAATTTTCCCTCTATTTTACAACATCATGCGCATGAATTTTTGAACAATTTCAAATTTGATGGATTCTAGATTCAGCAAAATGTTTTGTTTATAAAAAAAGGCTTTTTGTTAAATCGATTTCGTTAATCAATCTTTTAAACCAAACAAATTTTGTTAAATTCTGCAAAACCTTTTTTTTTAACGTGTGAACATTCAGAAGACTTAAAAAGTTGCTATATGGTTAAATAAAATCACTCTTATTATCCAACTTGGCCGCTAAGAGCAAAAGCCTCGGAATAAAAACATACTTAAACGTATAATTTCCTATCAGACTAGATATTCCTACCTATCAGACTGATGTGTCACTGATTAAATTATTAAGTACACAGTTCTAAAGAGCTATCTCAATAGAAATTATTTCTAACAATGTGCTTATGATAAGCAGGGTTCGACGTCCCAAATAAAACTTACTCTGGTTTTTATATTGTGATTGTTTTTTTTATTTATAAAAATTCAGTCGGCCAGTTTCCTCTTGTCCAGTGGTTAATTATTTGCCAAAAGAATATCTGAGTAAAGTCTAACACACAAACATAGATCTTCTCTTCGGTTAATTTACATTCAGGAAGTTTTATTTTTATTTTTATTGTTGGAAACATAGAGATATGAATACAAGGAGACCGCATTAACTATCTGATAGTGAGGCCGAAACTGCATCTGGTCGAAGCAATATTGTCGATCCGCCAAATGGCAACGCTCATGGGTAAAGCCCACCATTTTTTTTTTTTTTCTCGAAACGGTATCCCATATGTATGACTCCAATAAACAGCACAAATACTTAACAAATTCAGAATGGCAAGTTAGGAATGGCACAGGAATTTCTTCTTTCCTTGAATACAATATTAAATCTTAAAAATACATATACATATGTCTCGTGAAAAATTAATAAATTTACTTAAATTTTGCTCGTCAATATTCTTACGGAAGCAAGTTTTCCGTAATTTTTTTGAAAAAAATTGGAAAGTCGAATAACATCATTGTCAACAGTGAGAATAGCCGGAACACATCGCAAAATTTTTTAGCTGTTAGAGTGCCAAGCGTCCTATTTCAAGATTTTCTTCCAACCTTAATCTGATAAAACTCTAAGAATTTAATACAGAAGTCATAAAATTGTAATTACAAACTGCACCGAGAGATGGAGCTGTAAACGGCAATACATGTACGAGGAAGAGCCGAGACACTGAGATTAATCGCACCAAAACCATTAAATATTCTCTGCGCACCTCTCGCATGAAACACATGTTGCAAACAAAGAATAAAAATTTCAGTAACTCTCTGTAGTGTGTCACTGGAAATTGATACACAAGCCTGACAAATAGCTTCTTCCAGTTCAGCAAGTGTTGAAATATTTACCGTTTACAATTTGCTTCAGTGTGCCTCACGAAAAGTAGTCGCAAGGAGTGAGCTTGGGGAGTACGGAAACCAATCCATACCTTTTTTCCTTAGCTGTCACATATTTCAACGCAATACCCAGTAATCGACGTATTCGTCCAGAAACTCTCAAAAGTCTTGTGTGCCAGTGTGGGTGAGCTGCATCTTGCATGAACCATGCAGTGTTTGATGGATCATCCAACGCTTACCGAGTGGCGTCAAATTGTCTAAAAAGCGCAATATACCAGTCAATTGTCAACGATTCTAGCAAGAATAAAAGGCCCAGTGATACGTCAGCAGGAGATTACAGTTTGATCAATGGAGCGGATGTGCGTGCAACTAACGATGGTTTTCGGTCCCCGCAAAATCACAAATTGTGTCTGTTACGGAGAAATCTTCGACAAGTGATTACATCAGGCGTCTGAGCTGTCTTCCAGAGTGCCGTATTCACTCTTGCAGAGCCACCTATCTGCGCAATTTGTAACTAAAAATTTTTGGCTTCGTAATCAAATTCTTACGTACAGGGTGGTCCAAAAAACATCATAGAAAGTAAACGATTGTTGTGAAAACAAGACAAAATGCAAGAACATGAAACCTATTTCATAGAATAAAGATATGAATGAAAATTTAATGTACAAGATGCTTGAAATGTCTACCGTCCCCGACTATAGTGTTATAAAGCTGGTTCCGAAACTCTGTCATAACGCGCTAGAGTGAATCGGAATCAATTGCATCAGTCTTACTCCTGATGGCCTATTTCAGGTCCTCCAGTGATCTAGGTGATACATGTGGATTCTATCCTTGATGTAACCCCATAAAAAGAGGTTGTGGATTTAGATGTGGACTGCATGGGGGACACTCTATCCCTTGCCCCGCCACCAGGAACCACCACCGGCGTGTCATATTGAGACCGTCTCTTCACAGCCAAAGTGACGTTCTATCAACTTTCGTTACTTCATCCCGTGACAATAGCGTCAATGAATATTGGACCAATTATTCTCTTCGACGATATGGCACACCACACCGTGACCCTTTGTAAATTCAATGGCGAGACGGCACATGAATGAGGATTTTCGTACCATATCGGTGCCAGCTCTGTTCGTTCAAGGTTTGTTCATTCAACTGAAAATGGCCCTCATCACTGAGCCAGACCTTGTGTTCACTGATGGATCCATTTTCAAGTTCCTCGATCATGTGGTTTGCTAAATCTTTCCACCATACAGTGCCCCTCCCCTCTTTTAGTGGATGGCATATTTGGATCTTGTATGGACGCTATCCCATTGCTTTCGTGAGCTTTTGTAATGATGTTTTGGACATCCTTAATTGTTGTGACGGATGTCGAGTGGAAGTGGTTGGCTAATCCTCAAAGAATGCTGGCACACACTTCCTGTTGTCATCAGTAACAAGTGTGTATTTTCATCCTGATGCCTTGCTTCTTGCGTCTCAAACACTGCCGATAGATTCAAATCATTTACCTGTAAACAGTGGAAATCAGTGCGAGATTAGGAATAGAACATCAGCCATCAGAGGGCTTCAAAAACAATGCAACTTTATACTGCTGTGACTTTCCGCGCGATCACCATTTGGTGTTTATTTCTTTACGAACTCTGCCCGTTGAATGGTTTGGTTATTCTCATAAAATTTTCTTAAAATAAATAATCGTTCTTCCAAGGTCAGTTATTTCCGGTAACTAAGCATTCTCCCGAAATTTCATTGTATGGCCTATTACAGTATGGAAGAATTATACTTATATCAATATATTTGAAATCAGGAACTTAAAATATTTTCTATCATGTCTTTTTGGAACACTCTGTATTTTTTAATGATCATACTACTAGTTTTAAGCTGCTATTAATCATACAGTTATTTACTTTCAAAGATAGAGGGTTGTCCGTGAAACATCCTGCATATTTTATCCACTTTTGGCAATCTCCGAATCCATTTTGACTAGTTCCGGCGTGAGGCCTGTTCGGAAGAACGTATCTCTCTAAACACAAAAACTATTATCAGTAAAATGTAGAAATTTTGCATTTACGATTGCTGTAGGATCTAAATATTCTCCTTTCTTTTCCATTACAAGCTACGAAATAGTTTGACAGGATTGTCCAAAAGCTTTTCAATACATTAAGGAGTATGGTCAGTCAATATTCAAGCTGAACTTGGTACCTGTTCATCTATTTCAAGGAAAACATAATTCATAAATATTAGTGAAGTTTATAAAGAGTAAACATAGTAGTCGAATATAGTGTATGGAGAATTAAAAATGTGTATAATTTAAAAAGTTGTACATGTAAATAATGTGGTCTTCATAAAAGACTTTTTTTAATGATGCAAATGTACCTATCGTGTGTCTTATGCACAAAAAGAAGGGGGAGCATGCGATCCGTTCATTCTTTAGGATCATCCGTCAACCGATCAATTATCATTGTTTTTATGTACTGAAAATATTAGCATCATTTGACTATGTGAGTCTCAAAATTTTATGTGTGGTGTCGTCGTGCTAGTTTCGACTCTGCTTCTCGTAAGAGTGTTTTGTTATCATCTGACTAATCAACAAAGCATGCTTAATGCAGAATTGAAACTATCACTATGACACAACAATACCAGTATGAAGCTCATAATCTGATGTGCTGAAGTAAGCCCTTAAAAGCAGTGATAACTTGATCGACGTTGAAAAGCTGACCGACCATCCTAGACCCTGAACGAAGCTGCATCCTTATGCGTTTTCCACCTGCGCTAACTGAAAGTCACCCTTCTTTACGAACCACATGTCTCTAGATGGCCATTAGTACGTTTATGGATAGCTAATTAATGAAACAAATTTTATTTTTAACGTGTACGCTTACTTCAATAATATTTTTTTTTTGAGATAAGCCACATTTTTTGGAAGGAAAATATAAATAACTGAAAAGAATACATCTACAGCGTGCGTTAATTAAAATTTTGGAATATTTTTGTACTTTTTCTTGATAACATTAGCTTAGTTAGAATGTCCGCTATGAAAATAAATTAAAAAAACGGTGACATCTTGATTGGTTGACGAACTATCCTAAAGAATGAACATGGGTGCATCCATTGACAATTTTACCTGCGATAAGCTAAGTTCACCCTTCTTTACGAATTATGTGTCTTTAGATTGACATCAGTACGTTTTTTGGATAGCGGAATAATGGTAGAAATTTTATTTGCAATTCATACGCTTACTGCCATAGTCTTTTTTAAAATAAATAACATCTTTTGAAGAGAAACGCTTGAATTAAAATAAAAAACATACATGTAATAGCTTGTGAATTTAAATTTAAAAGTAGTTTTGCGCTTTTAATAATTACGTTAGCTGAGTTAGAGTTTCACACACATAGGTATGAAAATAAACCAAAATAAAACCCATTTAAGAAGTAGATTTTTAAAAATTTACACTTGAAGGTTAAATTTTGGGTTATACAAGAAAAATGGTAAAAATTCAATTTTCTTAAAAACTGTTGATTTTTGGCCATACATATAGGGTAAAAAATTGTAGCATTGGCTCCCCTGTCACGTCTAACAGGAATACGGCGAATTACCAAAAACCCTGTATAAATAGTAATTGTTGAAACGATTTACTAATAATGTTAAAATACCCCGACGTCTCTACAAAATAATAAAACTACTGTGTTAGAAATTGTTTTATAATCGACGATTTTCTTTTTAGTTTGAATGTACTTTACGTCATAACTATCGAAAATTGCGACAGACATTCGGAAACGTCCATAGAACGTTTTATGAATGAGCAAATGCTGGTGTCTCGGAACTGCCTTTCGAAAATCAATTCACTCGCGCAACAAATGCTCCAAAAAAGACTAAAGTAAAAAAAGAATGTTTGGTAACGAAATAACGTAACAACTCATTGATTTTCTATACTTTTTCTCTCTTTGAAGTGTGACAAGGAGAACTGAAAGTAGCTGAAAGTTTACGTGTTGATATACTTATTAAGGAAGAAATTCAATAAATATGCTGAAGCTGTATCTTCTTTTCTACAAAAGTAACACGTCACAACGTAAAATTTAATGTTGTGATAACAGGGGTAAAGAAATGTATCAGGGCTGTTTTTATGATTTTGCTGAATTATTCTCTTCTAGAATTTATAATAAACTACACTACGGTATGGTTTAACTTCCAAAACCTTTTTACATTTACAGGAATATGGATTGATTTATTAAAGCAGTACACGTAAAATGCGTCTAGCGCATTCATTATACAGTACTTTCCAACACAAATATTTTATTTTTAACTCATATCACGTCGTAGAAAGTACGGAAGTGAATTAGTGATCGCAACTCTTTTTTTCATTTAAAAAATACACCGAAGAGCCATTACATTATGGCCACCTACTCAAGAACGCATTCCGCCTTCTTTGCCTTCAAAACAGCTGCAATTCGCCTAGGTATAGGTGCCACGAGCTCTTGCTGGATACTGGAGACAGGTTGTACCAAATATTTAAGTAGCGGACACACAAAGTCGAGATGTTGGAATATGGTGGTGTTTGAGCTCTGAGCTGGCGGGGAAAGGTGAACATGTGTTCTCCTGGAAAACGGCCTACCCTGAGACGGCCTTTGATATGATGAAGGAGAAACCGGGATACATCCTACGAGGCGACTCTCTTCTATATATCGGTAGTCCAGTCTCGATGTTCCCGCGCCCACTGTAGGCGTAGTTGACAATGACGCTTGGTAAGCAGAGGCATACGTGTTGGACGTCTGTTCCGCAGTCCCATATCCAACAGTATCCGCTGAATTATGTGGTCCCAAACACTTGTACTAGACCTACATTGTATCGGGCCGTCAGCTGAGCCACTCTCTGCCGTCGATTTTGCTGTACTAGAAGGGACAGTCTCCGGCGTCCTCTTCCTTTGATGATGCTTGGACGCTCAACATCTTGGCGTCTAATACTGGTTTCACCGTCATTAATCCTTTTTTTAAATACAAATACTAACAACAACAGATCGTGAACAACAGAACGGTTGTTAAGTTTTGGAGATACTCGTTCGTCTTCGGGCCATTACAATCTGCCCTCGGTAAAATTGGCTTAGATCAACAGCCTTTCCCATCACTGAGAAACGTAAGTGCATGAATGATTCCTCTCTAGCAACAGTAAAATACCATTCCCAATTAATTACGTGATCTACGTGTCATCTAGACGAGTTCATTGAAAAATGTGTGGGTGGTCATAGGGGCCGCGGTTTCGCGGTTGGGATGGGCGTCTATCTCGTAGCCGTAAGGTTGTGTGTTCGATCCTTGAACCACCCAAAGACCGCTGAACTTGCTAATGGCGACTGGGCACGTTAAATACGTCGTGGTCGCAATGTTCTCCAAGTTACAATACAAAAACAATACCTCTGGGGGTGGCAAAAACTAAGCCTTGGAGATCTTCTGCTTTGTATTTACTTCAAAATTAAGAAGTCCCGATAACGATCGATAGTGCTGCCATCTATCGGCTCCCGAATGAGGTAGAAATGAACTCTTCGGCAGTTTAAGATAGAAATTGTGCCCTGTACTAAAGCTATCGAACTAATGTGGATTTGGGGTTGGTACAAAATGCCGTAAAAGGAGAAGTGCCTAAGCCCCCATAATCCATGAAGACAAGACAGACAGAAGACAGTAGGGTTCAAAATGTAACAGCTCTTCGGTGTAAATTTCAGAATTTTTTTTTCCAATTATGTTCTTTGTTTCTCATATACTTACAGCTCATTTATCAAAATAAACGATTATGTATCATTATAACTTAAATGAATAAATAAATAAAATAATCTGATATCGCAGAGGCTGTTTTCATCGTAAAGATATTTTTCAAGTGCACAACTTTTATAAATTTTAAAGTAATCCTTGATTTTAACAGAGTAAAACATTATCATCTAGAGCTAATTCTTATATTTGTATGAAGGAAAAATGTACTCAATACATTTAATTTATGTGCACTTAAAACTTATAACTACTTTCATATTCTACTTTTAATATAATAATTGCCAAACTTACACAAGCCATTGTTGGAATTTTAAGCTGTTAAATTCAACAGTCGAATGAAAAATAAAATTCTACAGTTCTTAGATTATGAAAATGAAATTACATAAATCAGAAACAAAAGTGTTTAGCGGCACAGTGTTACAAACAGTTCATTGAGATGTATGGCTTTTTCTACAAGCCTTTATCTCAATTTTTTTCAAAATTACAAGTTCTTTATTTATTTCAAAGTACATATTTTTTTACAGGACAGTATTAGAACGAACACAAACATCGATGCCCATGTGGGGATTCGAACCGGGACCCAAAGGATGGTGGTAGGGCGATGCTAGTTAGCGGCACTTTTTTTGTTCATGTTCTTGTTGTTTGGTTCGTTTAAATGTTCTTGAGGTTTTGGCTTAGCAACAATGCCTGCAAATACTTCTAATGAGCAATGATCCTTTATGGCACAAACACAGTACACGAATATAGAGACTTTTACCACAAGTCGCTGTCTCTGTTGTTCCAGTACCCTAATGGCACATGATAATAAGACAGAAAAAGAAAATCTAAAGAAGATAAAGATAGGGAAACGGCGAAAAAACACATTCATGTAGTACTGGAAATTTCCGCCTTATAAGAGAAACGTTGTTGGGGACCATTTTCGAAGTTACTAAAGGCAAGTTAGCAACCGATAAGATTTATTCAAGCAAAGATAAAACTACGTATTTGAAAACTATGGTTCGACTATGTAATTATTTTGGTGACCTGAATAGAGTAATTTTATACCATTATTGCATTCATACTGGTTGATCCCTGAGAAACAGAATTCTGACCCTATATATTACTTCTCCAACGCATTGAAGTTGAAGTAATCTCTGAATTTGTCATGAGAAGTTTATTAATCTGGTTTAAAATAAATTCTAACCATACACTAAGGGATGGAGATAAACATAGATAGTACACTACATCTCGATTTAGACTCTAATTATGAAAAATGTCGTTGATGGATTAAATAATTTGTCGAAATTAGTAATTTTCACACACTTAGAATATCTTGCTGTGTATGCTAACAAACAAACGACCACGCAACTAACAGATCTTTCTGCGAGTTGCATAATGAAAACTAGCTACAGAGTTATCGTTCAATGCAAAAAATCTGTTACTATCAGTAACTATTACTTCTCCAACTAAGACAACTAAAATAGGAAAAACCTAGGATTTCGATTACTTTCCATTTCACACACATTGTTGAATTGTGTGTGAAATTAGTGGAAGAAGCATCCACAAAGAGTTTTCTGCTTTAGAGTATTTTTGCTTTATTAGCACAAAAGAGTATTTGGGTGTAAGATAAGTTTCCTATTATAGTTATTGTGAATAACTAGTTAATGTTTTCTAATAACACAGAAATGAAAAGAGATATAAGAAATTATTATTTTATACATGATTAATTTTTTATGAAGAATAGTATTTTATATATGAAATCAACTTACATTCGAGTACTTTTTGAGAGAATGTAGATCACCTACAATTGTAAAGGCCAGGGCTTAAATTGATAGACGACTTCATCATATCTGCATTTTTTTCTCGATCAATTATGTCTGATTTGATCGCAAGGATTTTATTTTTTGGCTCTTAATGTATATTAATTGTAAGTACCCTTTTCACATCGGAATGATAAAGCATTTTATAGTTACCACATACATACCACATACTGTATTGCTTTTTTTGTGGTATTGTATTATATTGAAATTGTATTGTATTGTGTAAAATAATGTCTTCCGTCAGAGGCATTCCTGCCTTTGTAAGATAGCGCTAGTGGGCTTTGCCTTAAGCAAAAAATAACAGCGTGGTAATCTATATAAATAAAACAAAGTCGGGTTAGTTACACCATTGATAACTTAAGAACGGCTGGACCGATTTTAATGATCTCTGATTTGTTGGATTCGTCTCCGCCCCAAATAGCAGTAACTATTAATATATCGGAATCCGCTATGTGTTGCAGAGCGTCGAATTCTATTCAACCGCTTGCTACGAAAATACTTTTAAAGCTATTTTGACAAAAATTGGTACGTATGAATATTTGATCATGGAGAATATTTTTACACTATCCATTTTGCTATAACTTGCCGCTAGATGCCGCTGCAGAGCGTTGAATTGTATTCCGTTCGGCCGCTTGCTTTGAAGATATCGTCCGACCGTTTTGATGAAAATTGGATATTTGTGGATATGTGAATACGGAGAATATTTTCACATTATCCATTTTTCTATAACTTGCCGCTGCCTAACGTCGAATTCTACTCCGTTAGACCGTTTGCTATGAAAATACCGTTCAACTAATTTTGATGAAAATTGGTTATTTGTGGATATTGAAAAAACGGAGAATATTTTTACACTATCCATTTTGCTATATATCTTTCACTAGATGACGCTGCAGAACGTCGAAATATATTCCGTTCAAGAGCTTGCTGTAAAAATAATGTTCAACTGCTTTTGATGAAACTTAGTACACATGGATATTTGAACTTGGAGAAAATTTTTACACTATCCGTTTTGCTATAACTTGCCGCAAGATGGCGCAGCAGAGCATCAAGTTCTACACCGTTTGACCAACCGCACATTTGAGCACGGAGAATATATTCTAACTATCCATTTAGCTGCTACTCACTACTAGATGGCACTACAGCGCATTATTACTTTAACTCGCCATTAGATGGCAATGCAGCGAACCAACTTCTTGACCGGACAATTGATCTCTAGGAAAATTGATAGACATAGATTCTTGAACATGGAGAATATTTTCGTGTTATCCATTTTTCTATAACTCTCCATTTCATTGTGCTGTAGCACATCATTACTTTAACTCACCACTAGATGGCTCTGCAACATATCAACTTCTTTCTTTAACTTACCGCTAGATGGTGCTACAGCATACAAAGACTGTTCAACTGATCGCTATGAAAACTGGTATAGATAGATATTTGAACAAGGAAGATATTTTTGCGTTATCCATTTTGCAATAACTTACCACTAAATGTCACTTCAAACCAATAACATCAGGACTGTTCACGACCTACTTCCAAGGGTACAATTCGATTTTAGAGAAGGACACAGCACCACAGACCAAGTACTCTATTTCTGTCAGAGGGTTAGAGACGCCCACAATAGGGACGCCACAAATCACACATTGGCAGCCTTCCTTCATTTTTCTAAAACCTTCGACCGGGTCTGGATACAGCGGCTTATCGTCAAACATTTTGAAACTTTTAAAATAGGTGGTAAAGCCTTGACCTGGACTCATGACTTTTTAAGAAACCGTCTCATAAAGGTGAGGTTCAATAACTCCTTGTCAAGAAGCTATAAACTTCATCAAGGGGTTCCTCAGGGATCGGTTTTAGGTCCAACCCATTTTATGCTCTTCCTGGCGGGAATCGAGAGGGTTATCTCCAAAAGGTGCGAAGTGGGTCTTTTTGCGGACGATGTTGTTCTTTGGGACTCTGGTACTGATTTACAGAAATTAGAGGACAACTTAAATTTTACCCTTGAAGATTTATGGAAATTTGCCAAAAACCACAAATTGAGTTTTAATCCAACAAAGTCTACGGTAGAGTTATTTACGACCAATAGAAAGCTGTATAGCTATCAACCTGGTGTTGTAATGAACCACCAGTCTTTAACAGTGGAAAAACATCCAAAATATTTGGGTTTCGTGTTGGATACAGAGATAACGTGCAATAAACACATTGACCATCTTGTGCTTAAGGGCAGGAATCGGCTCAAACTTTTAAAGTACATTTCAGGATGTGACTGGGGTGCTGAAGCTGGTACTCTCAGAGATACTTACATCTCTCTTATTAGACCCATCATGGAAAACGGATTCTCTGTTTACTGTTGCGCATCTAACCCTTACAATTCTACAGAAACTAGAGCGAGTTCAACTTAGCGCAGCACGAATTATCACTGGATTTCGTAATACTTGCCCTGATGGCATTGTGTTGTACGAGGCTGACTTGCAGCGTCTTAGCCTCAGAAGAAGTGCTTCTTTCGTGAAATATTACGGCAAACTAAGTAGTCTTGGTGACAAAAACAGAACCTCTTACTTAAGAGACTGTAGAAATGATCAGAGGCATAAGAGAAACAGCCCATTCAGTATAGTGACTTCTGCCCAACTGTTAGAAAGTAACGTAGAACAGCATGATTTGTTTCAATGCTTAGATCCTTCTGGGGGCCTTCCTAATGTACATTTCCACACTGACCTCACAGTCCAAGTGAACAAGCAGGCTGACCTTCCTATTCATCTTAGTCAACAAGTCCTTGAGTTAATTAACAACATCCCGGCTGACGCTATCAAATTTTACACTGACGGCAGTAAAAACGAGAGAGGTGGAACTGGCAGTGGAGTGTATATAATTTAAAATGGTAACTACATTTATATTCAGAGAAGGAATCCTGATGGCTGCTCTTTTTTCCGTAGCGAGCTCATTGCTATAGGCGAAGGCCTTGACTATTTAGCGACGGTTACTGTAGGAAATGAAATATGGATCCTAACTGATAGCAGGAGTTCTGCACAGCACTTGGCTAATTGGTCCAGTGTAAGAGACAGGGTGGGAGTATCTATTCTCAAAAGGCTAAAAAACCTTTTGGGGGATCATCAGATCCACATACAGTGGATCCCCTCCCATGTTGATCTTAAGGGCAATGAAATGGCAGATGTATTGGCCAAAGCGTGGGCCAGTGAGGTATTGGTTCCACTTGAGCCTCATACCTATACTGAGATTTATTCACATACTAAGTTGAGTGGAAAGTCAATTTTGTCTACTCCTCTAGTGCACCAATGGTATCGGGGACATCGACCTGGCAGTTCTTTGGCACTTAAATGTGAAAGGCAAGGACAAACTGCAATCACCCTTTTCCTCAGTAGACACCTCAGAACTATGACCTTCTCGGACTGTTTGAGAGCTTTCGACACTTGTACCAAGTGCTCCTCTGAGCGGGCATAACCTTCTCACATTTTAGAGTGCCTGGGACTCAGGTGTTTGGATCTCTTCGAAAGTCCGTTGATGGTCTTGGACTTCCTTAGGTTATTTGGAATCATGGACCTAATCTACCCCTGCTGGACTTTGGGGATAGGCGATAAAGAAGAAAAAGAAGAGGGACTGTTCAGCTGATAGCCATGCAAATTCGTACACATAGATGTTTGAATGCGAAGTATATTTTCGCCACGTTCGATTAGGTATAACTCGCCTTCTGTACCGTTCAACCGCTTGCTATGAAAATAGCGTTCAACTGATTTCGATGAAAATTAGAACACACACATATTTGAGCATGGAGAATACTTTTACGTTATCCAATTTGCTATGACTTGCCGGTAGATGCCAATGCAGTGCACCAACTTTAAAACCTTTTGACCGATTAAATTTTAAGAACTGGTATACTAACACATTTGAGAAGAGATAATGTTTTTTTAGTATTCATTTGGCCGTAGCTCACCATTAGACAGCACTGCAGCAATCCACTTCTTGATCGTTCACCTGATCGCTCTGAAAATTGGTATGCATGCATATTTGAACACAGAGATTTTTTCGCATTATCAATTTTGCTATAACTCGCCCGTTGATGGCGCTGTAGTGTATTATTACTTTAATTCGACACTAGAAGAAGCTGCAGCCTATCTTGACTGCCAAACTGTTTGCTATGGAAATTGGTACACACATAGATATTTGAATATGAGAATATTTTGATGCTATCCATTTTACAATAACTTTGACAGTAGATTGCGCTGCGCCGAATCATTTTCTTCACCGTTCAAACGATCGTCATGAAATTCTGTATGCATGATTATTGAACACAGATAATATTTATACGATATCCATTTTGAAGTATCTATTTATCGTGATAAATAGTAATCGTCAAGTAGAAATAAAACCGTAATATAAAAAAAACAATCCGTTCATTCACGTGCGAAGAACGGGGCCTTCAGCTAGTTAGCAATTATTTAATACTTCTCAAGCAAATAATTTTTTTATATAATAATTCATGTATTATTAGTGTTTTTACTCTCTACTTTATATGTTTCATCGCCTTTCTATAACAGATGAAAAAATACATTTTTTTCGTCAAAAATTGCATAATTTGAAGTGCGATGCGAAGGCAGAAGATATTATTTGATCGGATAAATAATTTAGGCATATATTATTCAACCAAGTTGCCACATATCTCGCTCTATTATAATAACAACAGTGAAAAATAATTATGTTTTTTTACGCCCAGTAACACATGTCTATTTTTACCCTAATTCCTAAAATTCAAGTCCGATGCGGGAGTAGAAGATATTATCCAATCACAATAATATTTTACAATGATTTTATACAGTCCAGTGTGAACCCTTCCCATACTATGAGAATACTGATTTAAAAAAAAAAAAAATTCGGCCCACACTACTCCCCAGTGCACTTTTATTCCAAAGAGCGTTATTAACTATTACGGAATAACACAGCATAAGTTCAAAAGCAAGAGAAGAGGAAAGCGACAACCATGGGTTAACTGGGGCTCTAGCACCATGGTATCGCAGAATACTTCGCACTCTCGGATTGTCAAATACTTCTGATAAATAGCCTCGACAATCAAATTGGTGCTAGCACGGTGAGTGTCGAATAAAACAAGCGAGTAGTTTTGTGCATCCGAAGGTCTATCCGACACTCAGACCGATCAACTAATGAAAACACACGGCTTTCTCTCCTTTTCTTAAACGAACGACATTGTCTTCAGAATTTTCTGAGACTCCGGAGACATCCATCAAGAGTGGAAGCCGGTTTTTGACTGACCACCGTGCCAGGCAGAGGGGTTCTTTTGTGGAAGTACTTGACATTTCGTGATACACACAATAAAAACCCATCCATCTTGTACTCTCCTTGTACTCTCTATCTTGTACTCTCCGGTACCGGAATGCAACTTTTCGCCTTCATCCAACGAGTCGTGAGAAAACAGCATTATTTCCGATAGTGAATACGATAGTGAAACAATTACGTTAGGAAATTAACAAATCTAAAGTATTTCTATCAGAATTGTGTTGGTTAGTAGTCTACAATTTTATACATATTATGCATATAATGCGATACGTTTGGTTCCTTTATCTACTGTGCAATGAAAATTCAAAGTATATTACATAACTCATAAATGTAATGTGGAAAAAAGGGACAGATAACAATTTTTGAAGACTGATAAAAATTCCCAATGGTCGTCCTTGTGAAAGGGTTAGATTTTGCTGATTTTGTGAAGTCTGGTAGCTGTACATACTAAAGTTTCCCTTATATGACCACTGTTTCAGAAAATGCATTCAATTGTTAATACAATATTAGGAAAACTACCTTTTGCTACAGACATCAGCAAAAATTGCAGAACATAACGCAATTTCTTCCTGTTTCAATAATGAAAATATCCGATGACCTGGTAATTGCTCTTGCTTTGCAGAATGCGTTTGTGCTAAACGTCACTAAAATTTTCCTCAAACTTTGCAAATGCATTATCCTTCGGTCCCATTTTTACTCGTATTGAATGTAGCGAAGAGTATGCCATAAGTCAGAAGGCTGCCGAACGCAGAGAGAATGAAATTTTTTTGTATAGCAATGGAGTTGAGAATCTTAAATCCTTCAATACGTTTTTTCATTGATGAAACAATCTTACGAGACTTTCTTAGCGGTAAAGTCTTTGCTGACAACTTCTGAGCAGTGGATTCGACGTCCGCAGTAGCATTTATAACATGGGAACCGAATGTGCATAAACATACAAATTGAAGAAGGTAAACCAAAGTTTCAACGCAGTATGATACGGCTACCGAAAGTAAGATATCAGGGAAAAAAAGCACAGTATAAATATCTCGAAAAGCAAGAAAAAGTGTGCTGCTAACAAACAAGAACAGACTCGGGTGTAGAATTTTGTTGATGCTTGAAATTTCATCCGATATTTTACAATGAACATCAAACAGAAGCTCCAAATGATTTTCTTTGCTGTGCTGAAGTCGTTTGTTCAATGCAGTCAACGATTCACTAATCAGGAAGCAGACAGAGCAAAAGTAGGCTGTGAAAGTTCCATGGCAAAGGCTGATGTAGTAGAATAATAAAGAAATACAATAACCAGGTTTGGCAAAAGGAGGACGTATAAATCCAAAGAGACGGAACATTACAGGGAAGTAGGGAACCGCTGTGTACAAAAAATAGATGGCATTCAATAATATAGTAAAGTCATTAGTTAGAAGAACGATGTTTAATTTAAATGTGAACTTCCTCACTACCATTTCATTTTCACCAAAAACATTGTAAATTTGAGCCAATCTTTTAATTGTGTTTCTAAGCTTTTTTCTCTTTATGTAAATCAATATTCGGCTCAGAGAATTCAATAATAGAGGTATGATATTGGCTATTGCCTGTCTACTGCTGCTAATACCATTTTTCAGGGATATCAACTGCTCAACTGAATCGAGAATGAATCTGCCTTCGAATATAAAAGCCAACAAGAATGAAACTGCAGTCGAAATTGTGCATAGGTTGGTGCAGTAGAGGCCTTTTTCAAAGCCTAATCCATGAAGCCACAGGTACCTGTTTAAAGTTCTATACAAGTCTTGAATAGAATTTCCTGTAGTACCACATTCACTCCGTTGAAAAGCTTCGGTTTTACATGATTTTCGCATGAAGAACATGTTATTTTTACTATTCTGATTCATAATTTAAACTCACAAAGTTATATGCATTCGAAGTTTCGAAAGATACTTATTAAGTTTTACCGTGCAATTACTTACTCATATATTATAAAATGGGAATTTAAATATCTTTACAGTATCCTGAGTTGTGCAGTTAAATTGAATGAAAAATTTGTTTGTTCTGCCCCCTCAAATTTTAGGCATTCGAAACTGCATCGAAAAGGGACTTGCAACGAGGCACCACATTTGAGTATGTCTAATTGAATAAAAAGTTGGATTCACACACACACACAAAACATAAGTATGAAAAAACGATTTTGATGTCTATATCAGCCTTTTTTTTCCAGCTACGTACGCATATGAATCACGAAGAAAATTCTTTTAGCTGTTTCGAGCAAGTGCGCCGAGATATATTTCTTATTTAAAAAATGGAGAATTTCTGGTCTAAAAGATACCTATATCCACTTCTCCAAGTGCAAACGAATTAATGTTTGATCATAACACAATCAGTTAATCACAAAGAGTTATATAATAATTTCCATGGCAACTGGCGACTGTAACTTAAAAATAATTTGCTTTCATAGTTAGAAGTAATAAAATGAGAAGCTATTTCAAATGTTGATTATCATATCGTGATTTCAAAGGTTGGATTCTAAAGCTTCAATTGATTTTCTTTCACAATACACGCAAAAAGCTTGAAAAAGTATAGGAGAATATGACTAAAACGATATATTTGTGGAAATCTGGAACCAGTTACTGATAAAGATACATTGAAAGTATTGAAGTGCGCATTTAAAATGCATCAAATAATATATATATATATATATATAGATAGATATAGATATAGATATATTATTTATAGAAGAAGTAAACTGTGTGTTCTTGAAATTCAAAAAAGAAATCCATTTCAAGCTGTAGTCCACGTTTATTTATCCGAATCTTTTACCAAAATAATATATTTTTGCTTACAATAATAAAATATACAGTGCTATAATTTTCTTGGATTTTCGTTTCAATTGCACTGCAACTAAATATTAATTCTGGAAATTTCGATACTGCCTGCTTCAATCCGGACAAAAGGGTTTTGAAATTATATGGAATACCCGTCCTATACAGTGTATCTACGTATACCTTGACTTTATTTTTCCACACACAACCGCTATTTCTAGATCCATATTTCCAATTACAAAAAACTTAAAGCTGAATAGAGAAACTGAAACCTCCGTATCTCCAGTTCTAGTTGACGGATTGTGATGCAACAAAAAGCAAAATTTATCTATTTGAAGCGTAGAATACGAATTTTTAACTATTTTAAGACCCAGAGCAGCGGGTTGCCCCAAAAATTCGTAACATTGCAACTTTTCCAAGGACTGCACGTCCCGGGCAGTACAATCCCCAGTTAGGAGGTCACACAAATATCTACAGTGTCAACCTTTAACCAAATCTTAACAACATAATTTAAGCAAATAAGCAATAAACACAATAAGCAAATACACAATAATAAATAAATAACAAACATAATAAATAATTACACACTAATAAGTAATAAACATAATAAATAAATACACATTAATTAAAACCAATATATTACAAATATGTACACTAAACATGGCGTAAGAGCTGAGTAAAAGAGAGTTGGGGAAAAGGAAGAGAAGAAAGAGACAGGAAAGAAATGTGAGATGAAAGAAAGGAGGAATTACGCCATAGTGACCATGGTCTGATATCAAATAACTAATTACAACCGCGGTAAATGGCTAGCCGATCGTAATGTACAACTCTTGGCTTTCGAGTTAGGTGACTTACGAATCCGTACAATGACGTCATTCAGCCGGTTTAGGACTGTGTAAGGGCGGTCCCACGGCGATTGCAGCTTGTGAGACAGGCCTTTCCGTCGAGTAGGATTCCATAGCCAAACTTTGTCACCTACGTTGAACTCGTGTCATGTAGCCTCGTTGTCGTAGCGAGTCTTCATCTTTTCCGTGTTCAGGTTGATCCGCTCCCGAGCAAAATGATGCACGTCTTCAAACCGTGCCCGAAGATTTTCCATGTACTCCTCTGGCGATGAAGGCGCATCTGGAGGGCGGCCGAACACTAGATCGGCGGGAAGACGAAGATCTCTGCCGAACAGCATCTGGGAAGGTGTGAAGCCGGTAGTCTCATGGACCGCACTCCTATAGGCCAGCAGGAAGAGGGGAGTTTCTTGTCCCAGTCCTCTTGATTCCTAGATACCAGGAGCGAGAGGTTGTTCAAAATTGTGCGATTGAACCTCTCCACCATGCCGTCAGATTGTGGGTGTAAAGGCGTAGTCTGGGTTTTGTCGATTCCGAGAAGTTGACATAGTCCTTTAAAAACTGCAGAGGTAAAGTTCGTTGCTTGGTCGGAATAAAAATTGCAGAGGGGTTCCATATCTGGAAATCCATTCTTGCACCAGTACCTCTGATACGGACGTAGCTTCTTGATCGGGAATAGGAAACGCTTCGGGCCATTTAGAGAAATAGTCAATGACAACCAGGATGTATTTGTTGCCATCCGAAGTTCGCGGAAGATGTCCCAGGATGTCGAGGGCAATCCTCTGAAAAGGCGCTCCTACATTATAACGGTTCATTTATTCGGGCCTTTACGGGCGGCACAGGCGTCACAAGCTTGACACCACTTTTCAACATTGCCTCGAGCCCTAGCCCAGTAGAAGCGCTCGCGAACTTTCTGCAGGGTCTTCATTATGCCAAAATGGCCCCCAGTTAAGCCATTATGCAGCTCTTCTAGAACCTGCGGAATCCTCGAACGAGGGAGTACTAACTGCCATCGGAGCATCTTGCCGTCGTCCGACTCCCATTTACGATACAGGACTCCATTTCTCAGGCGAAGCGAATCCCACACAGCCCAGTACTGCTTTGTAGCCGGGCTGCAAGATGATATTTCTTGCCAGCTGGGCTTATCGCCGGATTTTTCCATAAATTCCACAATTGGTTTGATGTCGCTATCTGCTAATTGGTCCGCCCGAACATTTTCGCCACTCCAGGGATCTTGAGATGGTGCCGATGTTGTAACTTGGCGGACAACGGGATGTTTCAGATGGTAATTTTTCTCCGCCCTGGAGCAATAGCGACAACTGTCTATGCAGGGCCTTCTCGACAAAGCATCTGCATTTCCATGAGATGCTCCTTTCCGATGACGTATCTCGATGTCATATTCTTGTAATCTCTGTATCCACCTGGCTATCTGGCCCTCTGGATTCTTGAAATTTAGAAGCCAGGTTAAAGAGGCATGGTCTGTTCGTAGCAGAAACTTTCGGCCGTACAGGTAGTGATGGAAGTGCTCCACGGCCTTGACGATAGCAAGAAGTACCTTTCTCGTAACACAATAGTTACGTTCTGCCTTTGAAAGGCACTTGCTCCAGTAAGCAATCACATGTTCTTGGCCATCTATCTGCTCCGACACTCTCCTTACTTGCGTCTGTATCCAGGGTAAATCGCTTGTCAGGGTGAGGATACGACAAGATCGGCGCAGATGTTAAAGCCGTCTTCAGTTCGTTGAATGCGTCCTCACATTCCTCAGTCCATAGAAATTTTTGTCCAGTCTCGGTCAATTTGTGAAGAGGTCTTGCAATTTGAGAAAAACCCTTCACGAATTTTCGATAGTAAGTACACAGACCGAGTAAACTTCTTAAGTCATGAATGTTCTCAGGACGACTCCAGTTATGGACTGCGGACGTCTTTTCGGGATCGGTTCGGACTCCGTGGGCGGATATTATGTGCCCGAGATAACGTACTTCCCGACGAAACAAATTGCACTTCGATGGATTCAGTTTCAAGTTTGCCTCTTTTAATTTCTGCAGCACCTTTCGGATGTTCTCGAGATGCTCTTCGAAAGTCTTTCCGACGATGATGGTATCGTATAATAAACGAGACATGCTTCGTAGGAAAGTCCTCTCAACACTGTCTCCATCAGACGCTCGAATGTAACCGGTACGCTGCAGAGTCCAAAAGGCATAATCTTGAACTGCCACAATCCTTGTCCCGTGGTGAACGCAGTCTTTTCACGGTTGTCGGGATGAATTTCTACTTGCCAGTAGCCACTCTTCAGATCCAGAGTGGAAAACCATTCCTTTCCCGATAAAGTGTCCAAAGTGTCGTCTATAGGGTAGCTGTCTTTCTTGGTAATGTCATTCAGATGTCTATAGTCAACGCAGAACCGAGTGGAACCATCCTTCTTCCGGACCAAAATAATTGGCGAGACCCAGGGTCTAGTCGATGACTCGATGACGTCATCACGCTGCATCTCCTCTAAAAGTCTGCTCACCTCTTCTTGCTTAGCAAACGGCAGCCGCCTAGGATGTTGCTTGATGGGAGAATGGCTGCCTGTATCTATCCCGTGTTGCGTTAGCTTCGTACGGCCAAAGTCACCCGAAGTACGAGAGAAGAGGTCTTCAAATTCAGCTATTACTTTCTCCGCAGCGCTTCTCTGTTCTGTCGTTAACTCTACGTCTTGTAATAACTTCTTCGTCAGGCACTCAGATGATTTAGCTGTCGTTTGGCTGATGTTCTTATTAATGCAGGTAATAGGAGTGCATGTCGCCAACACTTCATTTTTCTTTATCACCTTCGACTTGTCCGTCACATTTACTACTCTAACTGGAATTTCTGTTCTCGACAAGTCCACAAGTGTTGCTCCCACAAGTTTTCCTCTCACGGAATCACTATTGTTTGGGTGTTCGATTAATCCTAAACGGAATTTATATGCTTTCTTTTATTGTTCCAGAAATTATTGAATCAGTTCTGGGAGGATGAGTGATATCAGTCTGGGCTATTATTTGCTGAACAGGTAAAACAGTTTCATTTTTAATATCGAACGCAGCTATTTCTTCTGAGTCTGAACGAAGCTCATTATTCTTAAAGTCCAAATTAAATTTGTGTGATTTTAAAAAGTCCAGTCCGAGAATAAAAGAGTCCGTAATATTGGCGACATATACCACATGGTCATATCTGGCATTCCCAAATGTGATTTCACTTTCGGCCTTCCACCCACTTCGATCTTGTCACCTGTTACGGTCTGGAGGGTCAGCGAGGGCGGAGTCCAGATAATCTTCAAATTTAATTTCTTGGCCAGATCCGTCCTTATGATGGTTACGTTCGCTCCAGTATCAATCACCATGTGGCATGGGGAACCATTAACGTATCCCAGTACCAAGAGTCCATTAAAGCCGCCATTCACTGATGAAATCTGCAAGACTTTTAGGTGGGGCTTTTGACTATCTGGCAACCTCCGTCTTTCCCTCCTTCACGTTCTTAGAGTTCTCTTGCTGGTCATGAAACTTTCGACCACAATACTTTTGTACATGTCCTTCGACGTCACACTTCCAGCATTTTACTTTCTTCGGTCCATCTCTCGTTGTATCAGATTTTAATTTTCGTTCTATGAGATCTTCAATTCTCTTCAACCTGCTCTCGACGCTCTCTGTGTCTTTGTCAGCTCCCTCTTGGACTTTGACCGCTCTAACAGCATGCCGATCTTTTCTCACGGCCCGCTGAGCTGTCTCTAGCTTCATTGCGAACACCAGAGCAGACTTCAAATCTTGATAATCCTCCAACATGAATGCCTTTTGTGTTTCTGGATCCCGGACGGCTTCAATAAAATGACGCACGGCCATTTCTTCTCGGACATTATCAAGGTGGTCCATGTAGGCTAGATGACACAGCCTATCTATGTCCGAAGCAAGCTGTTGAAGGGTCTCGCCAGATCTCTGCATACTTGACTTAAGTTGGATTCTACAATATTCTTTCTGTCACTTCTCTCCGAATTTCATCTCCAAGGCACTTGCAAGGGCGTCCAAATCTCCTATCTTCGTCGCTCCAATAGTTTGCAATACGTTAATTGCATCTCCGCTAAGGAAAGCGGCCAGTTGGTTCGCTTTCTCGGACTCGCTCCAACCATTGGCTTTGGCGACGATTAAAAATTGGGTCTTGTATGCTTCCCAGGGAGTCTTTCCGTCATAAGGCGTTAATTTCACTGCTGGGCGGCGTGACGACGACCTCATGTTTTCAGGTACCTTTCCCAGCTTTACTAAACTGTCCAGTTTTTCCTCTAACTTGTTCTCAATCGTTTCCTCAATTTTATTATTAAATTCTTCACGTAATTCTTTCATGTTTTTCTCTTGACTTTCTTCTAGGAGCGACATTCTTCTCTCCATCATCTCTTGATTTTCCTGCACACTCTTTTTGAATTTCTCTAATTTTCCCAAAGCAGTCTCCATTTTCTTCAATCCCGATTTCATTTATTCTTGACCGGCTTCAATTTTCTTCTCTAAATCCGCTTTCAACTGTTCTTGTCCGGCTTCAATTTTCTTTTCTAAATCAGCTTGTCCGGCTTCAATTTTCTACTCTAAATCGGTTTGTTCGGTTTTCGTCTCTTATAATCCGGCTTTCATCTCGTCTTGTCCGGCTTTCATCTCCTTCACATTATATCACTTTTCATCTCTTCTATCAGTTTTTAAGGTCTTCCATTTTTCTGGTCCACGAATGTGGGCGTGGGTTGGAATCCCACTTCTGACACCAAATGTTGCGGAACTACTCTGCTACTCCTGGGGTTCGTCGTTCTAAAGTCCAGTTGGTGTAAAAAGTTCAAGTAAAAAGTCACTTGTCAGGATGGAACACTAACTCTATTGCTTCTAGAACTTCGTAGAACAATCAGCTGTACACAATTCACAAGCACAATTAAACAGCAACGTGCTCTTGACAATCCGCTTAGATCAGAAGCTCTCACAAATGCTGTATTTCTCACACGAAATAAGTCACTTTCACAGGCAAAATTTCAGTGGAAATATTCAAGGGATATTGCACACAATCGCTTAAGACACAGCAATGAAAAATTTACACACAGCACTTTAAAAACAGCTTCATAAAGCAAGCTAAAACGCAGCTTCTATAGCGCTATCAATTCACAAAGCAAGCGTACTCTCACTGAGAGCTCTTCACACATTGCGCGTTCAACTCGCACTGAACTGGGGGCTTCTGAAACACGCCGGTTTATATAGAGGAGGCAGAAGCTGCGGGCAGCTTCCGGAAAAGTATATTTCTTGAAGATTCTACATAAAGCGAGAATATTGATTACGTCATAGAAGAGAAATGTTAGGTTATTAGGTGTCTTTAATGCAGCAAAAGCAGCTTTACAGGCCCCATAGGGAAAATCGCGCCAAATGACCAAAATGTCGCCAAGCTTGGCGCCAAAAATAAGTCCCCAAAGGTGAAAAGATCGAAGCCCTAGAACCAATATTTCTCGAGATTACTAGAAACCCATAGAAAAAGAATAGGGAAACTGAAACCTCCGTATCTTCAGTTCTAGTTGACGGATTTTCATGCAACGAAAAGCAAAATTTATCTATTTGAAGCGTAGAATACGAATTCTTAACTATTATAAGCCCCAGAGCAGCGGGTTGCCCCAAAAATTCGTAACAATACATTCTTCATACCCACAAATGTCAGAAATTCATTTATCACTTTTGGCATCAGCATAAATCCGAGAATGTGCTGAAAAAAGTCGGGCGCTAATGGTTTAAGGCGAAAAAACTTAATGCCTTCAAACGGTAGTTAAACTAGTGGCATGCCCATGCGTAAAATGGTAGTTGATATTATAAGAATGGATTTTTAAGTTATTTTAGGACAATCTGTCCCGAAAAAATGTACTCGTATCTAAATATTTTACTACTAATTTGTTTAATTTTATAAAAGACAACAATTAATGTTCCATTTTACTTTGACGGCAGGCCTACTATAGCAGAAATGGGGCCCGTTTTTATTATAAAAAATGCATAATTAGGAGCATTTAATGGTACATATAGATATTCTTAAATCTATAACACGCAGGAGTGCATATATGGAGTATATGTAATGTATCAGAACCGTAAGTATTTATCTTATACAGTTTTGCTTTTCGCCGAACCATTTACTAACATACCGTTTTCAGAGAAGAATTTTGGCTATGGAAATGACATGTCTGCAAACTTTTATAAAAACATTTTATATTCTTTCCATCGATATGACATAAGAAAGAGAGTTTATGGAGATCTATGGCTCTTTGGCCGTTATTGTAGTTGCTTTAAATTACAATTTCATTTACTTCAAAGTACCAATTTACAGCACAAAATTTGGTTGAACACAAAAACCAGATGATTGAAAAGGAATCGAACCCACGACCCTATGTTTTGGTGATTAGCATAGAGGGAGACAGGTACTTAACTTCCAAGTAGCCGGTCGCCTTCCATCGATATTTTGTTTGTTTAAATTGAGAATTTTTTCTTGAGGTTTCTGAGTTTGGCATCTATTAATTTCCATAAAACATTTATTAATAACATAGAACACAACAGAAGTACAAACACAGGAGAAGGGGGGGGGTGACAACCATGGGTTAACGGGATTTCCATCGATATTTTTTATACTTGTAATGCTTCGTAAATACCACGAACTTAGATATAGGATGATCATCAACTAGGGGAGCGGCAGATGGGCGAAATAGCCTCAGCCTCTCAGAGTAAAATACTCAACATCTTTTAAGGGTTAGCTATACAAGCGCCATCTATGAACGCTTAAAGACGAATCACGATTCAGTTTACTCTAAACAAACGCATTCGCAAAACATAAACTTAATGATTACGACTCAGAGCGTTATTTTACAGCTAGTTTTCGTTTATTCCTTTAGAATACGTCGATGATCATCCTATGTTCACATCCGTCGTAAATACCTAGGGCAAATACGGAAGTACAGCTGTCGAAGTGGTAGTTAACCCATTTATGCCTAGCGTCCCTTTTTTGGGACGGCATTATCGCTATCATTCGAAAACGTTATTTATTTTTCCTAGCCTTTATTCGCGAGTATTGAACCTCAATTCCACAAAATATTTTAATATGGCAAGTAGGATGTTGACATTTCAATTTTTATACATAACGATTTTAAATGAAATTATACCTTGTTCAAAAAGTTGACATCAGAAATTTATCAATTATTTCTGGTGTAAGCAAAAATCGAAGAAAGTCGCAAAAATACCCAGGCACGAATGGGTTAACCCTTTATAAAGCGAGTTTATGTGCAGAGAGTAGAAAGTACTTGGGATTTTTCTGGCCCATTTTTTAGGATTAATTCATATATTTTCCCTCTACTGTAATATCCCACGTGAAAATTGGAGAAACAAGTATTAAACAAACATAGAAATTTTGCAGGAGAATACATTAATTACTCACAAGATCTGAGTCGGAAAACTACCTGCTGCTTGTACACGGAATTAAACGCAAAAATATATAATTAAGAGCGATGATTCTTATGCTCAATTTTCGAGTAATTAACCGTTTGACTGTTATGCAGCGCTATTGCGCTTTTGGAATGTACACACTCCAAAAGAAGCATTCGAGCAAGAGAGAAATTTCCTACGTTGGTTTCGTACATTAAAAATTATTTATCATAGAATATGAGTTAGGCTATAATACAGTCTACATATATATGACATTCCATATTTCTATTAAGTTGTGCCTTTTTTACAAACTTAATTATTTTCCGCAAATCTAAAATAGGAAATTTCTCTCTTGCTCGAATATTTTTATTGGAGGGTGTATGAGGATTTTGATGGACAGCAGTCAAACGGTTATTCGAGCTTTCTTTTAAATTACGAATGAAAGAAAAGTTCATAAGCCAAATATAATTTAGAATCTAGATGTATGGGGGAAAATATACATCTAATATAACTGAACGAAATTCAGAAAATTCACTAATGATTTGAGAAAATATTAGTATTCTCCAATATCCAGTAATACGAAGTATTTATTTACTTTTCTTAATTCCTTCCAGGTTCATTTTATTTCGGGATTAAAAAAATGTCATTTTTTTATACTTATGTGGTTTCCTCCGAAAATTATCGTAAATACGTGTTAGTACTCCTTAGAAAGACTTCCACGGAGGGCACCCCTCCCATAGGCCTAGATCCCTCGTATCCCTCCCAGATAATTGGCCTTAATCCCACAACACAAAGCAAACAACACATTTTTATACTTATTTTCATACATATATATCTTTTTAAACATAATAACGGCATCCGCATACAAAATTTCCTAAATATTAATTTAAAAATTCTATTTATAATACTCGGGGTGAGCCAGGATAGTACATTTCGTCTGCCCGAGTTCAGCTCGATTAAAGGTGGGAAAGGGCTAATAAGTAATTCAATAACCTCAACTTGTTTCTGATGAATGCAAAATTACATACAACATGCACGGAATGGAACAATTACAGGGGACTGTTTCTCAGAATTTCGAAGGATCTGGGCTAAAGACTTTTTATAGATGACTATGGCGGTAAAGATGCTACCGCCATAGTCATCTATAGAAACGAGGCTGTAATACTTCTTAAGAAAGCAAATTAGTAGATGTGAAGTTGGGTAACTTAGAAATTATTCTTATGGTGACAGACAACATGATAAAAAAAGAGTTTTCTTTTGTTTGTAATTTTTTTGCTAATGATAATCTATATTTTTGGCAATTTCATGTTCTTTAGTTAGTTAGTTTAAAAAATGCTTTCTGTAATTATAACTTTCAATAGTTTAGAATTTTATGGATTGATATGATAATTCTACGTCTAAGTTTCCTTTTAAAAAGATTAGTTCGCATTCTTTCATGAATGCAAATGATGAAGTGTTTATTTTTGAAATATCATCTTGCACATATATTTCACAATTTCCTTGCCACTCGCTGGCATCGCCACGAACTGCTGTCCGACTTTTAATCAGGTAGCATTTGAAATAATAATAATGACGATTTCTCTGCACAATATGGAGTTTCGGATTTCGGAATGCGAGAAGGATTTATGGGGTTGGTAAAGGCGAATGGGACAAGCGGCCAGATTTAGACCCTTCATAATAAATGGGGCGGATAAAGCCTGTAACCGCGCACAAAGAGGTGTTTAGGCGATAAATAATGGTTTCCTGAAAATGAAAGCTTGGGGGAGGAGGAAGTGGAGATTGAGCCATCTTCAGGTTGATATTTCGCACTTAATCATGTCCTTTGCGAAAGGGAGTTAAGCCAGAGCAAGAAGTTTGGGCTGTCCATATGTTTATCTGATTGTTATAAAACAATGCAGGCACATTTCTTTAATAAACGTTAGTAGGTATAATGAATTAAATGTACGTGTATTATAAGCAAAAAACCGTTGTGGGAAATTAATCTTAATGAGTGGAACAGCAGCCAAACTATTTAACCTCTAAAAATGTAAACATTCAGTCTTTCGTAAATTTGTTAAATCCAAAGGAATAAGTGATATGGAAGATAAATCTTCCCAAAAGCATCATCTCATGATTCTAAGGCCAGCTGCTGTTCGATGGCATTTACTTTAGAGTACCGTGCTTTGTTATTCAGTCTCTATCACCAACAGAACGAGAATAACTTTGCTACCTCCGTTAGTTTCGGTACAAAAAGTACCGATGGACATTAAAAAAAAAAGGGCGTGAGTACAGAGTACACGTGTCAGAAGTGAAACTTCTTTGGCGAGATTGACTAAAATCTGTTAGATTGTCAAATAAGTAGTCAGAGATAAAAATTAAAGATAACATTTTAAAACAGATCAAAAGTCAAAGTAGTCAAAGGATTGAGGCATAGTGTTAAAAAGATTTCTTTTTAAATTAATGTAAAAATATTTTACACGTTTGTTTGGTTAGTTTTTCAGTATTAAAATAAAATTTGAAAATAGTAAATAAAATAATAAATATACTAAGCACACTAAGTCATTAGACAAACATAAAAATTACTTAATATGCATGGATTTTAAATTTTAAATTACAATGGGGATGCATACAAAAAGAATGTATAAAATATTACTTACTTGGATATCGGTTTTTGTGAATAATAACAAAAAATATAAATCAGTTTAAAAATACTGGAGATTCTGATGAAATTTGACATGATAATTGACCTTTACCAACTGTAATTCAGCGCTCCAGCATTCCTCTCCGAGTGCACAATGTGCGTTTACATTCAGCGCATGCGTACACTTTCTTAAGACAGAATGTAGCACAAAGAGGAGAATGAAAACTCTCGGCAGCAATAGAGTATAGCATGCTTACTATTTTTGTCTCTTTCTCTCTGTCGATCTATCCGGTAGCTCTCTCTGTTAAAATCTAAAATTGCCACAGCCTCATCATGACGCTATTGCCGTGACGCGACCTTGAAATTTCGCTCTGAACGCGCCTAAAGAAGTTTTACTTCCATAAATAAATAAATAAAAAATGATGCAACTGTTTGAAACTGCAAGAATTCTACCGCAGCAACTAGGCCGGGGACGCAAAGCTATTAGTTTGCAAAGAGTTGAAGAAGTTGCAACTTCTTGATGTTCCATAAGAGAATATCAAAGTTTTATCCCTTATGCTTTATTACAAGATTTCAATGAATGCGCCATAGTCGTGTGCAGTGTATTGGATCTACAAAATTTCCCTCCTCGTTCTATGAAACACAGCATTATCTAACGTCGTTGTAATTCGACTTTTCAGTTCATCACAAACTGGAGATTGGTAAGCAATAAAGCAATAATCTTCTCTTATCCCCATAAGAAATCCAAAGGTGTTATGTTTGGAGATACAGGTAGCTGCGTTATTGGGCCTAGTTTATCCATCTCATTGACATTTAACCAATAAGAAACTCTAATCTTTTTCACAGTTAACTTTTTTTTTAAATCTCCAATAGCAAGGACAGCGGACCTCATATTTCTTTACACAAAAGGAATGGAACAGAGGAAGAAATGAACATAAAGGTGGACCGACATCAGTTAATCCGTCAGCTTAAGTCTGGCAATCCAATATCGTTCCCATAAGGACGCAAGAGGTAGAGCAAGACAGGAGGCAAGGGTAGAAATGTCAAAATCCTCTCCAGAGTCACATAAGGGACAATCAGGATCCGTTGCAAAGTTAATTCTGTGAAAGTGTTTTCGCAGATAATTGTGGATAGAAAATGCCAGCAACAGTGCCACCGATTTGTCACGAGGATACTCAGTATTATCTTGAATATGATAACCAGGGTTTTTCGGCCACTTCTACAAAAGATCTTTCGGCAGAAGGAACTCATTAGTGTCCTTTTAATCATTGTTTTAATAGAATGTTAGGCAAGAGTTTGGCTACTTATATGTAAAACACAAGACCTTTTTATAGAACATAAAATTACCGAGTGAAAAATTCGTTTATTTGTAATTCACTTCTAAAAGTGCGCCATATTTTAAATCTTCCAACTATTCTTTTTTTTTAAATCACAAGAAGTACCAAAAGATCCCCAGACATGAAAGGGTTAACCTTTTCACTCCCATTGTTACAAAGTGATTTCATCTTTCGTGTACATCGTTGCTTTCAGTTAGCTCTGATTTTCCTGCTTTGGGCCTCATATCAGCGTTGGTATACAGGCAAGATCAGCACAGAGAAGGAAATTGGTAACGTCACATCTTTCAAGAGATTATAAATACATGTTAAGGCTATTAACACACAAAAATAACTTTTAATCACTGACTTCATATCATAAATCTTTGAGAATTGTTTTGTTTAATTCCTATTGGTATATCCGGTATATTTTTTTGTATGTTCTTTTATAATATTCGCTAATTTTTATGAGCTCCTGTGGAATCCGATTAATGGAACAGACAATGTGCCATGAAAATTTTTTCTAATAAGCACGTATTCCATAATACCAGATCACATTGACAAATTATTGCGATTTTGTACAATGAAAATTTATATGAATCAGCGGGTTGCTCCTTTAACAGATATTCCATTAAGTGGGTTCGACTTATACATTGCTTTCTTTGACATTGATGAACACTTTCGATGAGCTCGTGGACTGCCAATAAACATTATAGTATTCAGACTTTTGGGTGGCTCTGTAAATAAAATATTGAGGTGTACAGAAGATCTCGAACTGAGTACAGGTACATTTTGTAAAAATAAATATGCATATCAATGCAGTTAAATGCATATTTATCAGAGCATGGAGAGACAAACCGTAATCTAAAAAAATTTGGAAATCTTCTGTACATAATAAATATTTTTACATAATGAATAATGACTCTTCACAAAATACAGTAGATTCCTAATGAACACGTGTTCGTATAAGACTTATTTGCATAACACGGTGGAAATTTTTCGAGCTCTTTCTTGTAATGATGCCAATGTGTTTCTATGTTGTAAGTGACCCTTATAACACGGATTCATAAAACAGGGAACATATCTACCGTTTTATAGGGGGCCTACTGTAAATTGTCAGAAATGTCCCTTTTTGTGCGTTGAGGGATTTAATATATTCCCACTTCTTCAGGACTTAAAAATCTAATGAGGACTTAAAAAACTGGAAAATTTAAAAACTCAAGCAAAGTTGAACATAAGTCCCTGATAAAGTAGTAGACACATTGACTGAATCGTTGTCCTGCTGAAAACACCGATTTTTAATACCTGTCAAGAAGATTGAAAAGCTAAAGTTAATAAAACTTTGTAAAGCGACACACATAAATTAAAAGCAAACCAAAGAACGATGGATTAGGGTGGTACAACCTTCCTTAGATGCATAGAGTTAAACATCGGATAACTATCCCATATATCATTTTTAATTTCAATTAAGATAATTTGCAGATTTTTAGTGATTTTTTTTTAAAGAAATAGCACTTTTAACGAAAAATAACTTAAATTGTTGCATCTCTATTTCATATGTCATAATTTTCTTACAAATTTTTCAGTAAAGAAGTATTTTGAATTCAGTAGATGTTGTCTATAGATTTTGTTGTCATTCTTGAAAATAAGTTTTGCCGTTACGTCGTCTTGGAAATAGAAACACAACTACTGCACGTTGAAATAACTAAATAAAACTGCTTTCAAACATTACTCCAAGATTTAGCCAATTATCTACGTGAGGGATCTAGGCCGAAGGTAGTGTGCCCTCCGTGGAGGAATTTCTAAGGGGTTCTTACCCGTATTTACGCGATGTATCGGAGAAATCGACGGCAAACTCTGAACGGCTACGTTGATAGACGCAATCTGAGTTTGAAAGAAGCATTTTTCGACTCGTTGTAGCTCAAATAGACTCGGCCTCTGGCTTTTTAATACCAAATATAGGCTTTGTGTTGTCAATGTGCAATTACGCTATATACCATCTCAAGTAGGCATCTGTATAGTAAAGTTTATATCACGAGTCAAAAAATTTCTGATAGTCTGAAATTCCTTAAAGATGGAATTAATTTCACTGAGTAAGAAGACAGTTTGATTACTTCCTTACGAAAAACGGGTAAGCATCTATAGTTGGATCATTTATGAAATAACATTTAAATATTAAAGAAGATAAATTACTCACATCTATAAAATAGCCAAAAAAGACCACGTAAATATAAGAATTAAAATCTTAAATTATTTTTAATGATTCAATCATCCATTTCTAGCCAAGATATATTATTATGTAAATTTTCAGTTCAAATAGAGGTTGGAAAATTAGTGAAAAAATTATTACATTACTAGGCCCAGCCCTACAATCTACAATCCTATAGTTAAATTAAAATATTTAATTACTCTTATCTTTATTTATGATCATATCATATGAACTGTAAAGCTAAAAAAAAATGTCTTAAATTTATTTCAAAGTAAACACTCATTAAAAGCATTTTGATTCTTAGATCATTGTCAGACTAGTCACGATAGAATGACCTTATTCTGCGCTAAAAGAAAACTCCAGTTCAGATTTCTCCAGTTCAAGGACAAGAGAATATTTAATCACTTCCAGTGGAGAATGGGATAGGAAAACTATCGTGTCAGCATATTAATTATCCTGACAACTGATACAAGTTTTAACGAGGGGATACTTATCGATGAAGAATGGTGCTGATAGCAGTCCACGCAGAAATTTTTCAAGTTGCGTTACACTTCGATTAAAAATTAAATATAACACACTGGGTGACTAAAGTGATTAAGCTAGAAAATTAGAAGGCATTAATTACGCATTTGGTACCATACAGCGTTAGCCAAATTATTGGACTCATTTTATTAAATCTTTTTTTTTTCTTTTAACGAGTATTTTAATAAAAAGTACTATGAATGCAGTTGCAAAAATTCTTTTGTTATTGAATGTTATTTCTTTCATGTCACTGTGGTTATGAAAAGATAGTTTGCAGTCTTTAACACATACCAGGAAAGTTTGATTGTTAGTCCATGCACTAACTGTTGTGCGCATACATCAAATACACGCCCGTATTCACGAGAGCGAGTGTTTCCCCAGACTATTCGTGTATCCTTCAATCCGCACTGGAGGACAGACAATCCGTGAATTGGCCACGTGCCCCTTTCTCCCTTATTCACAAGCCCGACTCCTACTATCCGTAGATAATACCTGACTTTGGTGGATAAAGTGGATACAGCTCGCTATGATTTGCCAGGCAGCAGCACGTGCTTGGGGGACGATTGCGACAACTCTCAACCCCTGGTCGAGGTGAGAATAATAATTTTGTGCCAATTCTCCTACCCTCGGATGATTCAAAGATAATCGCGATTGGTGAATACGACTTGGTGAATACAATGTTCTGCAGCATGTACATTTTAAAATTCTGTACGCAGTTTTAGTAATTGTTCTACAGAATCACTCAAAAGAAATTCGATACACTGCAATCTATGGCAGTTCAGAGACATTAATTCATTGTAAGCAAAATGCAATAAGTTTATAAACGTAGCTTACTCTTTATTTAAAAGAAATAAATAACATTTAAATTCCATTTACAGTCTCGGAAAATTACATCAACAACGATATACAGATTTTTTAGTTTACCTTCTAAATCTTTCGTAGCTTGAGAACGATGCATCGCCAAATGTGGTGCAAAAAAAGACATGTTAGAAAATGTTTTATAATCGGTTCATTTTGGTCATTTGGCGCGATTTTCCCAACGGAGGCTGTAAAGTTGGTTTTGCTGCACTAAAATCGCATAATAGCCTAACATTTTTCTGCTTCTATGACGTAATCAAAATTCCCGCCTTACGTGGAATCTTCGACAAATAGACTCTTCTGGAAGCTTCCTGTAGCTTCTGCGTCGATTATAAATACAAGCTGCCAGAGGCCCCAGTTTAGTGTGAGTTAGCTCCGTCGAGAGTGAACCGAGAGTCGAAGGTGTACGGCGCTTTGCTATGTGGTAGAAGCGGTGTTTCCGTGTGCGTTTTTGAAGCTTTGAATTTAAGTGCTTTGTGTAATTTCTTGATTGCTGAGTCTTGAGGGACTGTTAGTAAACCCTAATGTAAAAAATCTATTCATTCCCGTGCGAAGAACGGGCCTCTAGCTAGTTTATTATAAAATAAAACGGTTGTCTACATCATGTAGTATTTAAGCTATTAATCGTATAACGTAAACCTAAAAAAACAGTATGATGTAGAAATGACCCAGCAAACACACTACTGCCCGCAAACTGAAATCAGGGTACCCGCCGTGCTGGCAAAGTGCCATATGCCGGGAGCACAGTGCATTGCCGTCAGTTTAAAGTCACTGGAATACCAATGCCTGAAAATGCATATGCGCCAGTACATTGCCAGTAATGGTGAAATGCCTGTCGCGCCCATGTGTCTAAAACCTGCATGTCATAGTTAACGGCGTGGTACTGTTTAAAATGTACCGGGCCAGCACTTTTTAGAGGTAATGGGCCAGTAAATATTTCGTAGTGTTAGCATAAATTTCTTTATTTCATTTAAATAAATGGGACCTGTGATGGAGATCACATATTTAATAATAATTTTCATTTGTGTTTACTTTCTTAAATTTAATATATTTTAAATCAAGCATATTAAGTGTAAATTCTCTTCTACACCGGCTTTCAAAATTCTGTATTACGCTTTTCTCCACATGTTTAATTTCAATTAACTGCTTATTAATCCGGATTCATGCTTAAATTATTTTTTCACCCTTTGATCAGTGTGAATAATAAGTCCGTTACAATTCTTCAGCTTTCCTAGCTGTTAAGAAACATCTGTTTCTCATGCAGAACATTTGCATTTTATTTATATGCATCTATGCCTAACGTCTTTCTTTACGCGTACGTCATTTTATTCCTTTCCAAAGGCGGATCCAGGGGGAGGACGCAGGGGGCGCGCACGCCCCCTCCGAGAAAAATATATTTACACTAGATAAGTGGGGCTTTCAGCAATATTAAGTCGGCTTTACACTAGATAAAATGAGTATTTACGATTTGCTACACCCCCGAAAAATGTTTCTGGATCCGCCCTTGTTCCTTTCATTACCTAATATGGACATGTCTTCACATCAGTTAAAATACAGCTGAAATAATTTCCTAGCTCACGGGTTTACTGTAATTTTGGCTGTCTTATCCTCAATAATTTAGTGCCCAGCGCTTTGTTATGTCTTCTCATTCTCTCTATTGACTAGGAATATTCTGTGTTTTTTCGGCGTCTTTAATGATGAAAACATTATTGGCTCTTATTTGGGCGTTATTTTAAAATGCCAAGTTTAACTGTCTCGCCAACATCCTGTCATTTTTCGATTGAATTTGGCTTCCGATTGATCAAGCAACCCATTCTTAAGCGCGCGCTTTGTTATTTGATGAATTACGTATGAAGTAAACTTTTTAGGGTAAAAATTTTATCAGATTTTTCATCATTGTATATAGTTTTCGAAAAGGTTAATTTGGTATTTTTAAACAGATTCAGACGACTAATGAGAGGTCATCATTTGGAGCAGTTATTTATATAAAACAACACTGTTCCAATGATGATATCTTGTTAGTTCCTAATACATTTCGTAGGCCTTGGATTTTATGTTAAAGATTTGGGAAAATAACAGGTAAATTTTAAGTTTCACTGTTTTTAATATATATACTCTCTTTGTATGTTTTAATGTATAAAAGTGTTTTCCTCCGTAAAATTTAAGTCATGTAGTATACAGCAGGTAGATATAGAATTTCTTTTCAGAATAGCTAACAAAAAATCTTTTGATCTAAAGAAAATGTACAATAAACAAAATGTTACCCTAATGTTATGTGTAACAATAGTGCAACTTTATTTATTATTACTTCCTGTTTGATTTATATATGTATATATATAAAACACGGCTATTCGAGCCTTGTCAGGGGGGATCCCTGAACCCCCTATTTTTTAAATATCATTATTGCCATATTAAAACGATATTAATCGAGTATGTCATTTTATGTCATCTTTCGTGTATTTCACCTGGTCACCCTATGTTGAAATTTTTATGATTGTAATCAGGGACGTACCCAGAAAAAAATTTCGGGGAGGGTCCAAACGGTGAAAAAGGTAGAATTTTCCACAAAAAGACTTCATCATTATTATATTGTTTGCAAAAACTGAAATTTCGGTGAGAGTCCGGACCACCCCCCTGGGTACTGGCTTGATTGTAAGCTATTTATAGAAAAATACATGGGATACCTATTCACAGCTTACGGAATATTGTAACAATAGATTCCCTACTAGCAATTTTGCTCGGGCTGTCATCGGCTGGCTGCGTGGCCGGTGGTAGCCCGAGCAAAATTGCTAGTAGGGATTAAAGCTTTTGTGAAGTAATAATATTTAAAAAAATGTAAAATTATGTCGCTATTTTGGGGGGCATATTTTTCGGACAATTTTCAATAGAGGGGGGGGGAGTGAGAGATAAAATGACATAGTCATTTATATATATATATATATATTACGTAGTACTATAGCTCACGTACTATGCTCGTAGTACTATGAGCTATAAGTACTATAGCTCATTTATAAAATCTCTAACTCTGAAATATTGAAATTAAACTGTTTATAAGTGATTTTATGTTGGTTCTGAAATGTGTTACCGCCTCTCTCATAAAAAAATCTTTTGCGACTGCAAATTTGTAAGAAAATTGCAGTTTATGAAAACTGCACACAATTCTCTAATGATAGGCGCATATAATTTGCAAACGATTGACCAACGGATTTTGCTGTTTTTATCTTTATTTTATGTTGTTTTTTATCTTTTAAAATGTTTCCCTTAAGGAATGTTTTTCTTTTGCGGGGTGGTGGTGGGGGTTGCTGAATAAGCCCCCTACCCCGAATCCGCCACTGGCTCGTATTATAATTATGGCAGCATTACTGTAAATAGGCACTAATCCGGTACCATGCCATTATATTGTAGTCACTGTTAAGATACCTGGTCAGTGCCTTTATTTTTAATAATAGCCGGCACCCGGCCGTTTCATTTTGGGCATTATAAACTTCATGGTCCAGTGCCTTTATTGTGAGTAACGGCCGGCACATGCAGTATGCCGGTGGTAAAGGTGAAGGATAGTACTTTCCTTGTTGTTCGGGTACATTGTGCTGATTTTTTTTATTATTTTTTTTCCATCACAGTATTTCAAGGTGAGATCAGATTAACTGAAATAATTTAACTAGATTGCTGATTTTGTTTTTCCAACAACACTCGAAATTCAGAGAGTAATGTAAATATTTCGCCAAATTTTGACATCTAGAGAATGAAAATTGCCAAGTTTTTTCACATAACACAAACCTATAAATAATCACATAAGTTTAAGTAACACTATTTTTATGTGAATTCCATTTAAAATCAATCGCTAGAATAATGCACAGTTTAACATTCGGCAGTATTGCGTAAGCTAATCTAACAGATTGTGTTGTATATAATGTAATGTATTCTGACATGCAATCTGATCTCATTTGAATAAATATTGGATGATTTATCGAGGAATCGCCGATGAGTGTGGCCTCAACCGTGAATTTCATCAAGGCAATCAATATTTAATATAACATCGTCGACACTAGGCTACGAGTTACTCAATATCATGTAATGTTTCCTTGATAAATGGAATTAATTACGCAAATTGTGACCAAAAAAATTGTACGCATTATTTATTTAATTATTTTTGGAGTGGGTGACTTTAGATCAAAGCAGTATGTGAATTTGGCTTTTAAATTTTTGATGGATGGATTTCAATACAGATTATTTTTAGCTATATTTGATAAAAATACGTTCGGTTGTTTAATTAATAATTTAATACATCGAGGGATCACGTGTAAAACCTCTGTCTGAGGCATTATGCATCCCAAGTGTTTAAACTTATTTTAATGCAGTTTGTTTTATTTGAAAGCAGACTTAAAGCCGATAATTTTTAGCTATATTCACATTTTTAAAATATTTTTACACTTATTACACATATATTAAACGCACTTCTTTTTATTTCTCTAATGGCCGAGTCAACGACCGCTACGAAGCTGAAGATGTTGGTCATTTCATTATGGGGTCGTCTGTGAGGCAAACCTATGTTTCCCTTTAAAAGCGCTCTCCGAATTTTGAACCAATTCCAGATAGGAGTTGTAGAACCTGGATTGACACCCCCAGACGTATATTTTGAATACGTAGGACATAGGAGTTACGGCAGATTTTACGTGCACAAGCTCTCTTTAGCGTACACTGTTCCACAGCAGTCCAACCGAGAGAGGTTTTTTTTACACTCCCAAGCACTGGCCAAGATAGCGCTGCTTCACTTTCCGTGTTTTAATGGGAATTGAGTTTAGCAACGAGGGCACAGCGGGACATATTAAGTGTACCTGACTTTGCATATATTAAGTGTACCTTACTTCGTGTAGATTAAATGTACCGAAATGTAATGTTGTTTTTTAACACTGAATTCAAAGAAATAAGCTTTTAACAATCTATAAAATCCCAAACAAGTTCAGTCTAAACATTGGATTCATACTTGTAGCATTTTTAAAGTAAGAATTTCATAGGTAACCTTTTTTCTTCTTTCCTAAATATAAGAGAGGAAGGGTCATCATCTTACCCTCGTTGAGAGAGAGAATTTCAAAATGTCCTAAAATTGATTTTTAGGAATTCGCGTGTGATGCATTTTACTGCAAGTTTTTTTGTGGATATCTACGTTTTTGTCTTTGAGTGAGATTAAGAGATAAATGGGAAACAACTTTTATCCCTTACCGTTGCTAAAAATTTTGGAAAATTACTCTTTTATGGTGCACCTACGCTACAAACCTCACGTAAAAGCCAAATTTTGTGAAAAAAGACTTTTAGTAATTTCGACTAGACGAAAAATTAATATACGACAAATACGGCATTTCCATCAGCCACCCCCACCCCACTAATATTTACAACCTTTTGCATTAATTTAAAATTTCTTATTGATTTACAGTTTTTCCGTCATCATTTACTACCATTTATAATATATCGATACCATAACAAACGAAATAAATTAGAGATAGAAAAAAAAAGAACACAGAAATATTGTTGAAAAATAAACTTTAGCATGACAGGGGCGTGACTACATGTGAAAGTATAAAATCTTAGCACAATGTTCAGTGAAAACATTGATCATTAAAGTAACCTTATAAATATTAACATATATAAATAAAACAAACTGTAAAATGCCCGTTGGTTGGTTAGTTAGTTAGTGTCTGTGTCTCGCGTAGCTCCGACATGGGTGATCCTAGGCCTACCAAATTTTGTATGGAAATTCTCCAGGAAGGGTTCCGACATAACCCGAAGCGATTTTTACGAAACTCGAATTATTTCAGGGGATACCGATATAAAAATGTGTCGCAAAAGGCTAATTTTTGCTCTCCGCCATTTCGCAATTGTAAACCGGCAGTGGAAAAGTGAGAATTAACCATATCTAGGTTGCCATGTTTGGGGAGTTTATTAAATGATTCAGACTCTTGAAGTAAAAGTAAAAGAATAACGATTTTTTTGGATTATTTGTAAGGTTATTTTTTAATTAAAATATAGTGTGTGCGTGAAATCAGAACACGAATGAAATGTTTTACACTCAAAAGAAAAATAGGATTTGGAAATTTTCCGAGACTAAAATGTGCATCTTTTTAGTTTGGCAAAAAATAAAATGGTTAATATGCGGTTTTGAGAAGATGTGATTCTAGTGCTTGGCGCAATTTGTCGTCTGCTACTCGGATTATGAATACACCTGAATAAGTTTTTGAAACTTTCATTCAGTTCGAATGGTGCATTTTTCTGCTCAGCTTTTCCACATCTATTTCTAATGTATTACATCCAGAAAAGGAAGTTAGAAATATCAATTTCAATTTTGTTTAATCACACTCATGAATAGTGATATGCATTCCAACTTAACCCATTAAGCGCCAAAGCTCCCATAACGGGAACATCTATTATATATTTTTTTTCTTGAAATATTTTAACGCAATTTACGAAATACACATTTTATATAAATATTTACACTATAGGGTGTGCTATATATTTTTATTGGAACAATATATTTTAATTTAATATTTTTTTTCTAATTTTTAAAAAGTGAAATTTTGCCTTGATGATTGTCTTATATAAAACTAAACTAAAGTAAAATAAATGGTCACTTAAATGTTTCAAGTAGAATGCATATTTAAAACCAACATCTTGAAGAACAACATTCTTAAAATTCTGCATGAGTAAATGCCTATAAAGAAATGTTATAAACGCTTATATTTTTTGTTCCCACAACGGGAGCTTTGGCGCCCTCCCACTAGTTAGCATTTCCAGTTTGATTTTGCTACCGTTCAACAATAAAGAAAGGTTTGGCGCTTCGCAGCATGGGCGCCGGCAACATAGGGCAGGGGGGGCAATGCCTTTCACCTGGATTTTTGTATGCAGTGTTTTCCCTTGCTTTTTTGCTCTTTCCAACATGGTGACCATACGTTGAAGTAGTCTTTGCCCCCCCTGGGAAATGGGGCCCCCCATGGGCCGGCGCGCATGCTTCGCAGGCTCGTTATTGCGTATATTATAGTATCAACAACAAAAATAATTACTTTATATATACAGTTTTGAGCAGCATCTGCGTAAAAAAGGGAATTGCTGTATCCAAAATGGAGAAAGACATTTATCCCCATAAGACGCCAAAGCTCCTGCTACGGGAACATGTTATATTTCCTAAATGCTTTGACTTAAAAAAAATTCAACTGTTCTATAATAGAGGCATGCAATGTATGTAAAAAATGTATATACATTTGAAAATTTCTATCTGATTCTCATAGCGGCGTTTAATGGGTTAATGGAATAAGGAAAGAAAATAGGGAAGAACCATGGATTATAATACGCTTTTAATATATAGCACTTCCGTGCGTATTTAAAATCTGAAAGTGTTTCAGATTTTCTTACTTCTTTTTTTTTTTCCTTTCCGTTTTTTGATAAAGGCTAATATATCCAGAATCTCCTAAGAAATAAATATAGGACGAAAATAATTTGTACCTTTTTGTAGGTTTTTTTATCATTTAAGAATCTGAGAGATTTCAGTGACCTGGAAGCCGGTGAGAAACAGGATTTTCTCCGAACAAGATTTATTAAGATGGCGAACCAACTGGTTGTCGGAGGCGGCTAGTATTGAATAATAATATCCATCCAAAAACGAATAACTCACCAACAGAGCAAAGGAATTGATATGCGTATAAAGATAAAAAGAGAAGGTTTTTGAATAATGTTTTTTTTATTTAAAAAGGGACTAAAAATTATAAAAAAAATATGAAAATTTTTTCAAGCTCCTAAATTTATTGCATACCACAAATCCACCCGAACTTATCGAACAACAGGCATTTAGGAAATTCAATAAATCTTACCTTTTTTAATATAAATAAAGTTTTAAAAGCTTAAGCTGCTTACTTTTATATAAGGTGAAAATAAGTTTAACACAACCATCTTTTAAAAATTGTATATTATTTTACATTAAAAAATAAATAAACTGCTTGAAAAATAATAACCATTAACAAATTGAAACTAACGATTAAAATTTAATGACAAATAAAGATTAAAAATTTCACTCAGTTCATGATCAAAAATATCGCCAATTATTTAATCGGGATATAATGCTAATCATTAATTTTCAAAATTAAATCGTGATTTATTTTTGTTCTCAACAGTAGAAAAGTGCCACGTGGGATATTAAAAAAAAGTGTGTAAAAAAAGTGCCAGTATGATTAGAAACCACAGTCTCACAGCCAAAATCCCGCAAAATAACATTTCAGTCGTAAATACCTTGCATATATCTACAACTGCAGCTGTAAATAAGATTAAGAAAATAATGAACTAACATAAAGAATAGATAAAATACAAGAGAGGTATGGAGAAAAAAAATATAAGAACTTATCATCACTATCATGGAGCACTCAAAATAATTTCAATACATTACGATCTGTGGTACTTTAGACGCACTCGTTCATTTCAAGCACGACACAACAGACATCTGTGAGAGCGTATTATTCATTCACATAAAATAAAACATTATTAAGGTTTCTTTTACAGGTTCTCGCAAAAATTAAATTATTTAGAGATTTTTTGGAGGTTATATTCAAAATCACGCGAAATTTAACCACAATACATCGCTAAATTTGGAACAGAAGTATAGTGTTGGAAAGTGTTTTATAATGGTGTGTGTTTGGAATGATTTACATTCCTTGTTTTCTTAGAATAAAAATGTGTGATATCATTCTTAAAAGCTTAAATTTAGGAAGGGAAATAAGATTGGTTGTAGTACTTATGAGCAGCTTAAGTTTGATAGTGGTTACGTCTCTTAAGACTTTGATTTGTAAAAAAATAAAAAAAAATTGTAAAAAAAAAAATAAATTTCTTTTTACAACCTAGCGTTACCATTTTTTGGAAAACTAAAGTTATGAGACAGACTGTAAAACTTTCCCAAATTCCCCCTTCACGAAATATCGTTGCAAACAGTTTTCTCGACAGCCCGAAAGCCACATCTATAACTTACAAAACGGCAGAAACCAAACGCTAAACTTAACTTTGGATTATAAAGAGTTTGTGTTTCTCAACGCGGAGCTGTCACTTTAAGCTGGTAATATAGTGTGGAGAGTTGCGTAATATTTCTTTCTACTTTCTTGTAGGGTTTTGGAAACAGTGACTTGAAAGTATTGGTATTACGTGTCACTGCATGTAAGTGAAGCTATGTTTCAGTTACTTTTGTGAAATGTCGAATATATTTTTAAGATTTGTCACGGACTTTATTGAGTAACGTAACCGAACTTTTCCAGTGTTACATGAGAAATTGAAGTTTGAGAGAGATTAACTGTCCATCTTTTATAATGTTTTAACCCTCGAATGCATAGCGATGCATATATGCATCTTATTTTTCAATGCCGGATTAGTAGAAGCTAAATTTCTTACGTCAATTTCACGTATAAAATATACTTTTTAAAGAATATACATAAATAATTCATATCGGGCATAATGAAAGTTTCACATACTTCTTTCAAAATGCGTGTTTCTGGAAAAATTAATTACTTATTCACAGAACTGACATAGGAAATTTAGCTTGCATTCGTGACTATCGAGCAAACGCATTCAAAATTCGTACATTTAAGGGTTAAAACCACAATGATTAATATGTATTATATTTTAAACTTTTGAAATATTTTTTTAACTACTTAGAAAAGTATCTAATTCTATCAACTAAGGATTAAACATGTATACTGCGTGACATTGAAAATGCAACACCAAGAAGAAGTGGACAGAAAATTATGCAAATTTCAGGGTAAATGCACCTTGCCGAGTTATGCTAATGATGTAAAATTGGCAGCTCGCCAGTGCACGTGGAAAAAGGTATAGGGGAAGGACCGGTAGAACGGACAACATTTATAAAACAATTGCTGCTAGAGAAATTGTCGTAGAAATTTTATTCTTATCTCAGAGGACACGTGTAACCAGAGAATGCCGTGCAACTAGGCCGCCGTCAACTGGGGCAGTTCCAGCAGACCGACAATTTTACGAGAGGTGCGGTGATCGGACTGAGAAGGGCAGGTTGGTCCATTTGGTAAATCTCGGCAGACATACAAATGAATGTGTCCACTGTACACCGGTTGTGGCGAAGATGGTTGGAATAAGGAAATGTGGCACGTTTAAGAGGTGCCGGTGCATCCATAGTGACGTCTGCACGCGTGGGTCGACGCATCCACCGATAAGCGGTGGCAGCCCCGCAAGCTACTTCAACCTCCATTCTGCGACATGCTCAAGACACCTTGGATGTTCCTATATCGACCAGAACCATTTCCCGTCGATTGGTTGCTAGTGGCCTGCACTAGCGTCCGTTAAGAAGACTGCCGTACGTTAAGAAGATTGCCATTGGCTCCACAACATAGACGCCAAAGACTGCAATGGTGTCAGGCTAGAGCGACGTGGACGACAGAATGGTACAGGGTCGTATTCTCAGATGAGTCACGCTTCTGTTTCTCCAGGGATTGTCGCCGCGTACGAGTGTGACGTCGACGTGGAAACAGGTCGAATCCGGCAGCAAGTGTAGAACGCCCCACCGCGCGACAACGTAGCATCATGGTTTGGGGAGCAATTGCGTATGACTCCAGGGCTCCTACATTCTGGGCACTATGACGACTCAACGATATGTGGATGATGTGCTGCGGCCGGTGACACTCCCCTACCTTCAAACGGTTCCCAACGCCCTATATCAGCGGGATAACGCTCGAACACACATTGCTCGCATCAGCCAACGTGTTCTGCAAGGTGTACAGACGATTCCCTGGCCACCGTACTCCTCTGATCTGTCGCCAATCGAACACATTTGGGATGTGATTGGACGCCATTTGCAGACCCTTCCAAAAGCCTGTTCAGAAGACGAACTGTGGTAAATGGTTGACAGGGAAGGAGAAACATTCCTCAGGACCCCATCCGTACTCTCACTGACTCAGTACCTAGACGTGTTGCTTCGTGTATCGCCGTCCACGGTGGTCGAACAACCTACTAACACGACGCTGCTCTCCTTCTGTATTATGCATATCATTTTGAAATAAAGATCACTTATTGTTCACTGCTGTCTCTCTCTGCTTGCCGAGTTTCAACACTTTCTGGCCACCCTTTATGGATGTTGCATTTTCAATGTCGGGCAGTGTATATAAATTAACTATAACATGCTACTGTTAGTGGTAAAGAAATATGCAATTTTATTTTATTTTTTATAAATTTATATTAAAATAAATAAAATTCGAAAAAAATAGCTTAAGATGAAATTGTTAGGATGTAAAAGTGGTTACGACTTTATAATTCAAAAGCTTTTCCCATTATATACGTTATTTAAAACATTTTTCTTTTATTATTAAATGACCGAATTGTACATTCAGTAATATCTATTGAAAAAATGTAAAATTTCCTCCTTTTTTGAGCCAGCAACGAACAGTGCTGTTCACAATTAAGGAGGCGAATCCGCAGGTGTTGGCGAAATTCACCCACTCTTCAAGAATTCGTTTTCCGTTCGTGCAATCTTTTTAGTCAGATATTTTACTGTATACTATATTTGACTGTCTTTAATTTTCAGACTTAAAAAAATCGGTGTAAATTTCCCTATGACAAGACATTTAAAAATAAATACTATTTTTTAAAAATTGATTGCGGGTAAAGAGCTATAATGAATATAAGTACTAAAATAAAATAAAACTTGTGGGGATTTTGTGTCCGGTTAATCATTGGTGGTTGGAAGGTAATTTTGTTTCTTCTTATTTCAATATTTTGCCTAGTCGAAACTACTGAAGCTACTAATCTTCAGAAACATCTGTTTGTGATTAAAATCTTATTACAAATTTTTTGAGTTTTTATAAAAAAGATATTATTTTCTAGAGGCTATAATAAAAATTAAAAATTTGTGTAAGTGTAATATAATAAGATTGTAAGACTTGCGTTATTTGCATAATATTTTTGATAATAATTTATTTGAAAATAATTACGCAGTGTGTGAACGAGAAGGAAACTGTTCTACGAATATATATTTCACTGATTTTAAACTCTCACTATTTTTTTCTTCCCAATCATTAAACTAGGCTACCAGCCACCATTTCTAGAAATTCTAACATATAGGTAAACTGTGTTTAAGAAATCATTTTTGTAGCTTTACAAAATGAGACAATTTCAGTCATTAAATATTTTAATAATTTCCATCAGATTTTAATAATTTAAAACCGAGATCTATTAGAATTGGTTTCTTCATTTTAACATTAAAAATATCGCTTGCAATACAATTGTGCGCAAACAAATCTCGAGGGTAATTTTACGAAACCATTATTTTCTTGAAATAGTTTAGTCCTTGCTTTAGTTGTAAAATTGCAATGAATAAAAATGCAATCTTCCATTACTATACTATTGCAATTTTGAGTGATCCTTCACTTGCAACTTTCATAATAATATCAATAACTGTGAACTAATCTTAAAAAAAAGGATCGATTTGCGATTGAAAGATATGAGATTTGCTCGCTTTTACATCCTCACCTATTAATGACGTAGAAAGAAATTTAAATTCTGGTAAACGAAGTTTTTAGTCTTTGAAAAGGATCCATTATACAGTGCGACCTTTTTGGAGCTGTAGTTTCACACAAGCACGAACACATACACACCAAATAAATAAATAAATAATAGTATTAATAATATCAGGTTGTAACGAAAGTTTTCCGCCATATTTGCTTGAGTCAGCTCACGTGGTACCCAGCTATTGACCTTATATGTCAAGTTTATGCGATGCTTAGCGCGACTAATGGACATGGCACTAAAGTCTAACTCTTTTAGCGGCTCTCCAGTGGATGAATATTTTATCTTCTTCCACAGATTGTCGTAACCTGGCCTCATCAGCTTCATTAGGCCGGCCAGAGCGCTCGGCTTCTTTAATTTACCAGTCCTCGTTTTTGAAATTTCGGTACCAAACCTTCACAGTGTCATATGATACAACAATAGTACCTTAAGCTGTATACATGACATGATTCGGTGTCATTCTGTAGCTGACTTTTTGCAACAGAATAATTAAGAGTAAATGATGGTTCAATCTGGTAGCGTGATAGTTCCATTTCAGACACCTTATACTTAATCATAACGATATTTTTTTACAGATTTCACAACACAGTGCTCTAAAACAAAACTTTTTCTTTCAAATAACAAAAATCGTTTCGCAAAATATTGGCAAAGACACCAACGCCAACTGCTTGTGCAGGCAATACTTGTAGTGGCGGAAAACTTTCGTTACAACCTAATAATTTGAATTGCCGTTAACATGATAAAACACTGCTGTTGTCTACAAAATTTAAATTGTACATTATCTGCTTGTGTTCATTTATCACAGAAATAAAGCATCAAGTTTGACTGAATACTTACAAGCTTTTAACACACGATAAATGAACTATGTGAACAAACAATCTTTTTTTGTCACTTACTTCTTTTCGGCTACTACAGCGGGAAGCTTCGCAGGAAAGTAAAAATCAAGAGCGAGACTGAAACTTTATCTTTTTCTGTCTCGCACAAATTCCCCCTTTGGACACCCTCCTCTTTTTATCCAATCCTTCTATATATTACTACTAATAAAATCCAGCAAAGTAAAACACTGAAGTTCACTTTCAGTCGTGTAAAACATGTTGTTTCTGGAGACTGAAGCTGTCACTTTGAACTAGGTTGAAGAGTTATGCATGAAGATTCAAGTTTTCCCTTTGGAATTGTTTAAACTGCAACAATGTCTGTAGAGTTGCTATTCTGTAAGTATTATAAAGTTTTGGAATATTTCAAACACATTTTCCAATAGTGCGAGTTGGATTTATAAGAGGAGTGGGACTTTTTTTACGTACATATATTAAAGTGCATAAGATCTTAACCTCTTCCCTGGAATGATATTTATAAATAAATATATTTTAATATCACGATATTCAGAAGAAGGGATTTATTTCGCTCCTTCACTCTTTGAAGGGGAAACAGCGATATTAGATTGTATTAATATTGAGGTAAGATTGTATCAAAATTGAAAAAACTGAAGGCGGATATATAGGGAACGATAAAATTTAATATGGGATCTCTTAAGTAATGTGCTAATATTTTGAGAACTACTTGACAAAACGATAGCATAAAATATTTTAGAGAGTTTTGAATTTTACATAATATGAATATTCCTTTTTGATATTTTTGAGCCATTTTTAATAGTTCATAATTTTAAATTATGATCACGAAATCGTTGTTATATCTGAGTTTTAAATGTTCTGATTGACACAGTAAAAATGAAATAAATATTTTAAAGCTATAAAGTCAAAATTTATTCTACAGTTTTCAAGGAATGAAAATATTTTCTTCCCTCTGGTAGGATCATTTAAAAATATTCATGTTTAACTGTTGATTTTAAGTACATACTAAAGAAAAAAAAATTAATAGAATTTTTATTTTCATTATATTATATTCATATGCCTTCTTTAGATTATTTTATTTTCCTATATAAAATCACAGTGACATTATTTATGTCCTTTTAATTTTCACCATCTATTAATTTTCACTATCCAATTTACATGCAAAATATTTCATTCTTAAATGCCACGATTTTTAAACAAGCTTCTCTTTCCAGTTTTTTAGTTATCTTTAACTATTTGAGATAGCCTCTAATTATTTAAGGGGATGGTGGACACCCAAATCATCAAAATTGACCCAAAAAATTTGTTTTTTCTTTTTTACATACTAATGTTCTACAGTTAAAGCTGAACCATGGAGAAAAAATCGTGTATGTCTACGGCAATTTTTAAAAAAGATATTAGGGTTTGAAAAAATTAAAAGGGACAATTAAATGTCCACAAAAATGCAAACAAACGCGTAAATAAGCACGTCACAATTTTTATTGGACGTTTTACAAAATAAGCTAATATTCGAATGAAATTATTTTAAAAATATATTTTGTTAAGGTAAAATCATAAATAAAATTATTCAGAAGAGACGGTATTAAAGGTAAATGGAAAATTACACTTTAAACTGTATTTTCCCCAAATCAAGTTTTTTGTGATTTTCCTGCCTTCAAAATGCTCCATGCGACTTAAATTTGGTCGGAATTGTACAAAATTTACTACAAACATTCTTCTGATATATTAAATAAATATGTGTATCCTTTTTTAATATGGTCAAAATTTCGATTATGAAATTTCACTTTTATTTACGAAAACTGAAAAATTTCGCGAAAGTTTGGTATATATCCATGAAAATATTTCTAAAAAATTAACTACTCGGTCGAATCAAAAACGATACACAGACTTTTTTTAAAATATATTTTTATGCTATTATAAAACAAAATTACTAAAAAAAGTTAAAATTAAAACGCATGGAGCATTTTTTCGAAACTAAAAAAATAATTAATTTTTATTTAATTACTAATATTTTTTAAATTTATTAAATTTTTTTTCAGTTGTTTATAATCCTTTTTGTTTAATATATTAAAATACAAAATTTCATAATCCTATCTTATTAAATAAAAAAAACCTTTTTAATGTCCACCATCCCCTTAAAGCTTCTGTAGAACTTAGAATAGGTGTGCATCTGTTAATTGTTTGTGGATTGGTTAAGACAAATCACATCCTTAATTTCAATATTAGTCAAAAAAATATATAGTTTCCCAAATTTCACGAAATTTTCACGGATTATACTTTTTAAAAAGGTAATTTCTACAAAATAATGTCATTACTTCGATCGTCTATGAAATATATAAATATTTAATGTCTCTTACTCTCGTCTTCAGAAAAACAAACAAACAAAAAAAAAATCTAAAGATGAAAGTGAAACGAAAAATAGCTAAATAAATAATAAAAACGACGTAATAAAATCATACAACATAGCAAACTGCTGCTTCCAATATGTCTGTCTCTACTCAAACAGAAAAATCCAGTCTTCTATTACGGGGGTTGCCATTCACAATCTGTCTTGAACATCTGCGATTTTCTTGGAACGGAGTTTGAAATCACTGCTTGACGACAAAACACTATGTGATAACATGTTGCTCTTTTATTTACGCTCTTTGCAGATATTTTCAGAGTTCTCCACTTGCATGATGACGGGTCTTCTCAATCTTTCGATGTTCGTACGGTTGCCAGATTTGGCGCCGCATCGCTGCTCGCGTAGTACATTCATTACGCGGGCGGTGATAAGGCGCCAAGCCTGACGAACTGCTCACTTTTTTCAGTCTTCTGGTTATCTTCTTCCTTGGAGAACTTCCCTCGCTCCTTTGATGCGTATGTCAGCCGCAAATGTTCTTGAGAGAACAGGTTCTTTCCACTTGCTAATATCGTAGCTTAAGAGTGTGCGTGTGAGAGGGGGGGGGGGTAAGTTTTATATACCTTTCGACGACCTTAACGATTGGTTTTTATATTTTGAATGTTTAAGCTGTCTGTCACATGTTCAATAAGAGGAAACAGCAGCAGATAAAAACTGTTAGCGTCTTATCTTTTTTAAAGTAATATGAATTTTGAATTGTTTTTGCTGCTGCCTAGATTAAAATACTTTGAAGCAAATATACTTTTAATCTTTATGTGTTTTTAATATATATATATATATATATATATATATATATATATTTATATATATTTCACTGAACGAAGGCTTCATATAGCACATGTGAAACGCAAGAACCTAGTATTAAATGACAAATTGGTTAAAAAAAAAAACTGTATGAATTAAGATACTTTCACTAGAGGGAAAATATAAATGTGCAACGCATACAATCACACACAGACGCACATACACGCTTATGAAACTATCAAAATTTTTTTAACAAACAAACTACATTAAGTTTTAACAAAAATTTCACCTAATTCTGTAAAAACAACCGTGAGAGCACATTTTAAAACTTATAATCTCGATTCTGAATTTTCAGTGTTTAAGAAAATTTGTGAAAAAATAATTTTATTGCTTTGATATTTTTTAGATTTTAAATGTTAAATTTATGGCACCAATTTTCATTGTTATGTTCATATGAATAATAATAGGAATAATATATTGCAATGCGTGCTATGAAAAATGTTCATCTCAAAGTTCACCTATTTTGATGATTAAATTTTATTGGATTCGGTAATTTTTATCAATTCCAATAAAGTAATTCATCAGGTAACTATTTAAAATACTACATGAACACGTTTAATTACCTTAAAGAAAGAAATAACTATTTTAAATCATAGAAATTTTACTTCAAATTTTTTCGGAAAGAATAAATAATGACAAAAGTTTCTCGAATATTATACTATACAAGATTTAATATTTTTAAAAATGTTATCCTTAAATAACTTATAACGGAAATGATTGCGACCTCTTAATTCCTAATCGGCTCTGTCATTATGGTGTATTGTATCCTTCTTAGATATTTATAAATATATTTTTGACCATGCATGTGCTATATTTTTTATAATTAGCAACTTTAATAATCAGTATTCTCTTTTGTTAGCAGATCAAATCTATATCTAAACATTCAACGTTTATAATGTTCACAAGCTGTTTATTTAGATGATGAAAAAATGTCTTTTTCAATTAATTACTACATTGCATACTAACGGAAGGATATTTATTTACTTAACAGAAAAATACCGCAAGCATATTTTAAATAAGAATTATCAATCTACTGATAACTAGCGAAGCCCGATAAAGAACTAATTAGCCCACACGTCAGTTTGTAATAATTAATATAGAATTGCATTACGATCGATAAGTAGGGAAATATTAATAAGGAAGATGGGATGTTAAGATTTTTTTTCTGATTAATATTATTTTCTAGTTTTAATGCATTTCGTTTCATTTTCTTTTTATTTCCGAGGGGAGGGATTGGTGGGGGCATTCTCTCGAGATAATTAGAAACAGATAACATTTATCTTGAGTTGAATGACTTTAATTTTTGTTCCGAGCATAAACGTGTTTGTTACAAATTGGTTTCTTGATTAAAAATAAAAGTAATTAATAAATCAATGTTTGTTTGCTTGATTATTATTCTGTTTAGCACCATGGTATTTTTGAAAACAACCGACACAATACTATAACTCTTAGCTGAAATGGATTCTCTTAAATGTGTAGTAGCTTATAAGTGTAAAAGTACAGTACTCTCCTCACTAACTCATTCCCACTAACCCCGAATATATATTTTCCCTCAAAATTGCCTCTTCCATTTTGCTATACATGAAGAAAAAAAAATTAAATAAGAAACTTCAGCAATAATTTGAGTTCTTCTTATAGTAAGTCCTTCTTCTTGTAATAATGAATATTCTTAATGAGAACTTCTCAAAATAACACACACAAAAATAAAATATGAAATGAAATAATATAGAACGATTTTTTGGGGTTGCAAAAAAGGTCCAATTTTCCTTAGCTGCAAGAAGTTCCACCATCTAAAAATTTCACGTCAAAGATGGTGGAACTTTTTGAATCTCTGGAAGGCTAGACGTAAAGGACAATGGACACCTTCCTGGCTATACAACTTTTGTGCACGGAGCACTTTTCAAATTCTATGCCCCTATACATATACCCTGTTCAATTTTTGTGTCCCTGTAGATCTCTCTAAACCCAGTCTTTGGGCCTATTTCTACATGTGTGCTCAGGGGACGATATCAGAGTCTGTACGATAACCAAAGCCTGGAAACCCTATATTTTAAAGTTTTCAATGTATTTACTGGTATTTTTCGAACTGTTTATCTAGATAAAAATAATTTCGGAAGCTCGAATTATAAGTATTCTAATGGAAACAAAATGTATTTTCATTTTCTTGAAGTAATTAATGTGACAGTTTTTTGAAGCAATGTGTAATGAAATACAGCATTTTAGATTAAATTTACCTTTTTTTTTTACAGAATAAGGATAGTTTTCAGCATTTACCTCTGAGACATTGCATCATTATTCGTGAACGAGGAAGAAGAAGCCCGTTGCGGAGATAATTACAAGGGTTGCTTAAAGAACATTTGACAAAATATGCCTACACTCAATATATTTAGTCGTTGTCCACTTAAAATAAATAACTTTATCCAATTTTTACTAATTATATTATCTTCTGAAAACGTGCGGAAACTTTCGCTTCCGAACGGTTTCATTTTGTGGAACAGCGTCTCTTATATCAATTCTTCATACAGAGGAAATCGTTGTATTTGTGAAAAAATGTGAAACCGCGTACTGTAGAAAAACTATTTTTGCTTTGTAAAAAACTGCTTTTTGAGAACAAACAGATTTTCAGATTTTTAAGTACCTTAGATTGTTTTCTACACACACACACACACACACACACATATATATATATTTACATTCTTATGAACGATTTCAAGCCAATCGCAAGAACGGTGTTAATTTTATTACGTTTTTAGACAATAACATTTTAATCTGTTTGGATTAATGCCAGTAAAAATTGTGTTTTGGGGTGGTTGAACCGGAATTCTGGCAGAGTCAATAAGTCAGAGATCAGCGTAACAATGCAGTAGGATGATTTTGTGGACATACTGATTTCAAATACTAAGTGAAAAAAAAATCCGTTGTACCTGTTTTTATTTCTGTATTTTTTTTCTGTATGTATGTTCGTTTTGGCTTATAAATTGGTATTTACTTTACTGAGCTCCTGTTATACTTTTATCAACCACCTTTCCGTTTATAGCATGCTTCAGCACTCATCTCTTTGCAGTTTCTTTTTTTTGTAATTTTTGTTTCAGTTTTGTTCTTTGCTAATTAATTTAGAAAACTGAAAGATAATTAATTTAACTCTTGTTAATCTTTAATGCGGAGTCGAAAAAATCAAAGCCTTGCTCTTGTTTGTGCCTGAATTTTTTTTCAGTGAGTAAATAACTTGCCAGTGCATACCCTACCTCGACGGAAAAACCTGTTTTACAGGCATTTGCTTGGATTGTATCTAACAGCTGAGATGGCACGTTTCTGAAAATTTTTAAGGATTATTATTACTTAAATTCCTGAAATATTTTTTTAAATGTATATAATTTTTATAAATCGAACTGTTTCACTTCTCTGTTTTCAACAGATTTTTAATGGTGCCATGCACGTTTTAAATCTTTGAAAAGTAGGGATGCAACGGATATCCGGCAAACATACTGACTGCATCCGGCCTATCCGGCCAATATGCCGGATAAATGGCAGTAGACGGATATTACAAATATCCGGCAGTACTTCCGGCCTAAAATTATAAACAGAGAAATAGCATAAATAAACATAATGAATAACTAAATTCTAAAAACTGCAATAATAAAGAATTAAAAGAAAGCAAGGTTTTGTGAAAATATTTTGTTTTCAATACTTTTTAGAATGCATTTTTATCATGTATAGAAAAAAAAGGGAAAAAATTATATACTTCTATATTTTTTTAAGATTGGAGAAAATTATTACTGGAAGAAATTATTGTACAAAAACACTATTTTCCCGTCTTAGTAAGAATTCGGTTACCTATTTTTTCCACCATAAATTGACCTGCTTGTGAGAATAGTGTGCTTGCTGTAGTACTGCTGGCTGGTGAGAAAATGCCCTCCTCCCCTAATTTTGATAAAGGAAGGAAATTTGTTACATTGATTTTCTAACAGTTGACTGTCTTTCTTTCAAGAACTGGTCTTTTAAGATATTTAACTAAATCTTGAGGGAGAACATCCATGATATTGTTATTTGTATGACTTTAATTGCGGTCAAGCTGGTTCTAAATTCATGAAAACAATCCCAAAAGGATTTCTGATTTTTGAATTAAATTATTTTGAACTAATGAAAAAATTTAAAGGAAAAAACAATAGCTCAATGATCTAAGAAAACTAGTGAAAATAAAACAAAAAAGAAGAAAACATACTGCTGCCGGATAACCGGATATCCGTCTGAATGTTTAGCCGGATATCCGGTATCCCGCCAAATTTATATCCGTTGCATCACTATTTAAAAGTACACTTTATTATTATTATTTCTTAATATTCTGTTTTCCATTCCTTTTTGAATTCAAGTTGCAAATAATAGAAGTATTTATTGACTGAAAATAAAGGGTAACATTTATTTTTTTCTATCACGGGTTGTTTCTCAAAAATCTTTCTTCATGTTAATTACCTTACACCTTTTAATTATTTTAGAGCATTACATGGACATTTTTTTATTACGGTGCCTACGCCAGTGGTCTCTAAAGTGGGACACGCGTAGTGTACTTATTATTATGTATAAAAGAAGTATTTGATTAAATACTTATGTTATAAGTATGCGCGAACAAAAATGTTAATAAATCAATGATTTACAGAATGAATTCATATAATAATATAGCTGAGACAGCTAGTTTTCGATATAGTTCTAAATACGCATTTTGATTTTAGAGTATTAAATGATATTTTTTAAACGCATTCGCTGGAAAAGCTAAATTGATTGATATGTATATTCACACACACCAAGATGATACGTCTGCCTTTCTATGCGTTTAAATTTTCTGCTGCGACAGCACTTGCTCAGATTTAAAAAAAAAATGATTATGCATAACTTATTAAAATTTATCTAAATTTTATTCGTGGTATTTATTCTTTAAAATATATCGTGAATGGAAGTTCTTCTGTGTTCTAAACTTTTAGTTATTGTTGATAAGTTTTGAGAAATAAGCGATCAATTTCAGTGCTCCTAGCGTCTTCAGTCTTCGCCTGTGCGCCATGCAACTATACATTGCATGTATATTCCACGATCATTGTTGCACAAAAATAAAAGCACATATTCAAAATTTCCTTTAAAAATATTGAACACATTTTCTTAAGTGCCTTTTTTTTCAAGGAATTTTGAGTTTTTATATGTAGCTACGATTGTATTTTCAATATGGGACGTTCCATATCGCTTCGCCATTTTCTAGCTCACGCACTTGCAAATACCGGAATATTTTCCTCTCCTTTACTCTAGTATTATATAACTAAAACTTGCATATATCATAAGAAAAAAAAGCGTCGCGCTTGAACAATATTAAAATTTATTTATAGAAATAAAATTTCCCGGGGTAAACCTTCCAAATTCGGGTGATGTAATGGGAGCAAAAACCTCTGAATAAAAATAGAATCTTTAAAGCGCCTGTCGACCCACGCATCCTTCTTACATAGCGGATGCTTTCTCGTTAAAAGGAAATGCATAAAACTTTTCCTGGTGGCATTTTATCCATAAAATACGACAAAATGATTGTTTATCACTGCAAACATCCTTTTTGGAAAGTTCTTGCGCTTTATTATTTTTCTTTTGCCCTGCATAATGCTGCTGTACTGTGAAGACAGTTGTTTTCATAAAAGTAAGGGGGAGAATAAATTGCATCCCTGAGAAGTTTTCCAACTTTTATATATTAAGAAGTATATAAAAAAGAAAGTCTTAGATGAATATCCTGTTCGTGAGTTGAGATGCTGGCAAACTTTACTGGCAGGTAGCGTTTGAGTTTATGAAGGTAAAGTAAGATGCTGTTCCTTTCAAACACTTTTTTTTTTTTTTGGTAAGCTGTATCCTTCTAATAACTTCAGGTAAACCCGGTATATGGAATAGACAATCTGCATCGAAAAGTTATTCTAATAAGCGGGATATTTCATTATCCGGGACCACATTGATTAAATAGTAATTTGCGGTCTATTGAAAATTTATTGCAATAATCGGGATTCCACCCATGTGGTGTAGTGGATTAAGAACCATTCTATCACGACTTGGTGTCGGGTTTGAATCCCGGTTTGAGCATGGATATTAACTCGTCCGCCCCTTCATAGGGGGTAACGCTGACCGCCCACTGGGTGCACGCATAATAAAATGGCCATATTACCATCGGGCAGTTGAAGTGGACAATGCCAAATCAGCAAGTGCCCACCCGTTTGAAAAATAAAAAGCTGGGTATTAATTTAACCGATATTCCATTAACGGTCGAATTCACGAATCGCGATTATGTGTGAATCATCTGGGGATAGGCGAATTGGCAGTAAATTGTTATTCTCAAGTACAAATAATCGGCTCTTGATATCTCCCTGAGCCCAACCTCGACCAGGGGTTGAGAGAGAGTTGTCAGAGAATTCAAACCGGTTCTGGTGCGCCGTCAACCTTCCCCAGTCGCAATCGTTCCCTAAGCACGTGGTGTTCCCTGGCGAATCATAGCGAGCTGTATCCCCTTTATCCACCAAAGCCAGGTATTATCTGCCAAAGGCATAGGAGTCGGGCTAAGGGAGATAGGGACCGTTGGACAATTCACGAATTTTACTCCAGTGCGGATTGAAGGATCCATGAATAGTCTGGGGAAAAACTCTCTCTCGTGAATACGGGCATAAGCGGGTTCGACTGTATAACAAATAGAATACATGCTTTAATCCTTGCACAGTGTAACTGCAGCAGCAGACTTACATATCTGCTGCTGCATATATCGGTGTCTCGGAGGAAACAGGAAACACCTTTCATGTGTATTGTGTAAGGCGTAGATTACAAAGCACTCTCCAAGAGGATCTTATGTGCACATATTATACTGTGCACAATACGATGAGTCACAGGGATTGCATTCAAAGGCGCATGCTAGGAAATAGCCTATAGACACACAAGGAAATATTTGTTTTTAATCATGCCTTTAGAACCTGAATCTGAGTTCTTTTGTTTGGCTCTTGTATGTAGACTGTGTATTGACTGTAGATTTGTATGTAGACTATGATAACGAACATTCTGATTTTTTAGAATAGAGGAACGTCTACGAAAACGTCGCTTTAAACAACGACTGTTTAGATATTTTAATGCATTAACCCTAACGCGCAGTGTTCCCGCTCTGGGAACACCAAACTCTGAAGTTTTGACTGTTGCCAGTCACGAAGAATAGATTTGATTTATATAAAAATAGTTGAGGGTGACATAGCTCCACGAGAATCCTTTGCTTTTTAGCACGTCATTTCCCGTAAAAAAAATTGTCATGAACATTTTTAACAGCATTGACATCTGCTGAAAAATGGAAGAATGCAAGAACAGCTGGATAGATTGCCCAATGCTGAAAAAAGGGCAGCCGTTGCCATCGCTCGACTTAATTACCAGCAAGATGGCGGACGATCAAAACGTTCATCCCGTGCCACAGATCTAGAGACCCTTTTTTTGACCTTCGCGCAGAGCCAGCTGCGTCAAAACAGGGTCTCTAGATCTGTGGCACGCGATGAACGTTTCGATCGTCCACCATCTTGCTGGTAATTAAGTCGAGCGATGGCAACATCTGCCCTTTTTTCAGCATTGGGAAAGGGTTAAGAACTCTGATTTACCTTTATGGAAAAAGAAACTATTTCACTTTCATTAAAGAATATAGATTGTACACAGTATTAACCTATAGACATTTCGTATGAGCTTCCCAGGTGACGTAGTGGCTCAAGAATCTTTCTATCACGTAAAATAATTAAAACCTTTGCGAAATAACACCATAAAAGTTGTCCGGCCGTACAACTGTTTCGATCGAAATAATTTCGATCTTATTCAATGGAGATATGTCATTAACAGTCTTCTTTCTAACTGTGAACGATAAATCTCCACTGAATATGAACGAGAATTTTTTTAATCGAGGCAGTTGTGTGGCCTGAAAAGGAACTTTTTTGGTACTATTTCACAAAGATTTTAATTATTTCGTATTTTAAACACCAGTTACTTTGAGTATTTGTTTTTTGTCATTCTATTACGTCGTGTATCCAGGCTAATTAATCGCCAATACTTCGGTCTATTGTAGTGGATAATGCCAAATCGGCAAGTGCAAGCCCGCTATTAAGGAAAAATCTTATGAATTAATCCATATTTACAACACTTGGAGAGCATGTGGGCAGGCACAGAAAAATCAATAATTTTATTTAAATTGAATAAGAAAACCCACACAAAAAAGTTGAAATAATATTAATAAAACAATATAAATGAATATTGTTAAATTACTATTAATGAGATAAAATTAACTTGTGTGCAGCGATAAAATTAATAAAATTTTGAAACAAAACAAAAAATAATAAATCTTATACCACATAATAGTTTTGGTAAGCACAGAAGGTACACCCTTCCTCAGCTGCAAAAACTCCACCAAAGATTAGAACTAAACTTCTAACCTTCTAATTTTGATTTTCAACCTTTCTTTCTGAGTGAATGGTAGAGCGTTTTGATTCTGAATAAGTTTGGGCCTTTTGTACAAAATCTGAACGATCGCCCTGCTGCATTTTTTTTTTAAATTTATGAGTGTTATTTTACAAAGTTTTATTAATTTTAACTTTTCTATTTTCTCGTGAGGTATTAAAAATCGATATTTTCAGCACGACAAAGATTCAATTAATGTCTCTGAAACAGTATTAATGTCTTTGTTTCAACGTTACTTCAGTTGTGGAATTCACCACACAATACCCTGTGAATTAAATCCTTTATAGAATTTTGTAGAGTACCCTTGCTGGATCAGCTTACGGAAACGGAAGCAGTTGTGAAACGAAGTTTTCTCTCCGCAACAGGAGGAACGAGAATTGACTGCTATCTTTAAACTTGACAGTTTAAGAGCAGACAAAACAGTAATTTTATACTCTTGGTGATTTTGTTTCCGCTAAATTTCGAAGTAAAAGCAAAATTTTATTCCTCCAATTTTTAGTGATTGTTTTATTTTTTCTTTATTCGTTTATATGACGAAAAGAAAAAGGTGCATATGCAATTTCCATAGCGTTCATAAGCGTTACTGCTTTTAACGACTGTTTTCCCTAATTACACACTGATTACTTACCGCGAAAGTATGTACGATCGAACATGCTTAATGGAATGGTCAATCTTCTGAGAAAATTTATTCTAATAAGTGAGATATTCCATTATCCACGATCAGGTTGACTAATTATTACGGTTAGATACATTGAAAATTTATTACAATAAGAAGGATGTTCCTTTAACCAATATTCCATTAAGCGGGATATTCCTGTACCCGATAATCCATTAAGCAGGATCGACTGTAATTACTATTGTGATATTCCGTAAACACAACGTGAGTCGTGGTATCGTAAAGTTGCTATGAGATACGCAAGAAAACCACTTACAACGCCACCTGGCGGCTAAATTAGGTGCTATCGTTTTTATCTCAAAAACGGTACGAAATATGCAAAAAAAAAAAAATCCGTGACAAATTTTCTCAGAATCAAGTATTTAGTAAGAAAAGATTACCTTGCGCACATCAATGTGCACAATAATGCTACGAATGTAAGGCATAGAACTCACCTTTTTAAGGTCAAGTTTTCTAAAACTGCACTTGCCTGACAGTAGGTTTATTTATCGTTCATGCTCGAAGTGTTTTACGTCAATTTTATACCCATCTCGACTCGAAGGACTCTGGTCTGCAATCCCAGCTGCACTTTGAACAACATGGCTGGTGGCAAGCTGGCGCACGTATAAGTAATTTGCTTTTACCCCATTGCATTTTACGTTTTTTATTTTAAACATTCATGCATTCAAGATGTCTCTTTTTACTAAATTGATGGTGCTGAATAACTTTTTAGCTGACTTTTTTACCGTATCTCTTACCGTTTTTGAGATAAGAACGCTAACTTCAAATTTAGACGGCAAGTGGCGCTGTAAGTGGTTTTCTTGCAGCTTTGCTATATCTAAACCTTGCTTTTTACAACTATTGACATTCAGAAATTATTGGGGTGACAACGGACTTTAGCGGGGACCCCGTATATATGCACACTTTTTTCAGTAACATAAATTTTTCAGTTTTATGGGGCACAAGACAAATATTTATAATAAAACTATACAAAAATCCCAGCTGTTTCTTTTGTGATTTTGCATACTCCATAGCGAAAAATGCCAGAGAAAAGTACTTGAATTTTTCATCCATACTCATTTGTGATGTACGTATATGCCAATTCATGGAGTATGATTTAATTACTTTACTCTAAACGCCTGTCTTGCGATTATTGATCATCGGTCACTTCTATATACGTACCTTCAAAGACGAAATCATAGTAGTGCGAGTACATAACGTACGAACTTCAAAGAAAAGCTTCGTTAGATGTTTACATTGATTAAATCTACACGGGAAAGAGCGTATTTTGAAATGCATAATGATTTAATGGAGTCTGAATACTTATTCATAAAGGGCAAATTTATTTGAATGAAAGCTCAGGCTTTTGATAGTTATGTAGCATGAATAAACGTTGTTACACTAAATTAAATGATCAAAACCCCATGGTTTAATTTGTTATAAAAGGACTTGTGAATATGTCATATCTGCTATTTTTCTCTAAATCTAAACATATTAAATAAATATGGCAATTTTTACAGAAATATTAAATTATATTTAACGACTATATATATATATATATATATATATATATATATATATATATATATATATATATATATAAAATCTTTAAAAATATATAATTTTTAATTCTATTTTTAGAAAATTCATTGTCGCTAGGGATCAGACAAAATTGAGAATGCTTGTTACTAAACAATAATATGCAATTTTACAATCTCTCAACTTATGATAATATTGAGTTATACAGGAAAAAAATCACTTGGTATGTGAGATTTCCTTACACGTATTGACTATTGTCAGATTTTTGAAGATTTTAATGCTTCCGATTTCTTTTTCTGTGAATGTTTCACGAGAACCATAAGTTTGCTAAAATTTAACTATACAGTTTGTGAATAAAAGCATTTTTTTTCTATTTATATTGAGTGGTTGTTTTTTCAACTGTTCAAAATATATTGTGACGTCTGAATGGTTTTAAAATATCCTTGGAATGCTTCTCAGCACTGTATACAAGGAGCCTAAAAAGGCGGTAATACGCTTTGATTACTTGTTTGTTAGATTATTTGATTACTTGATTGTTAGAAATATGAAGGCAATGTAAATTGGAAAAAAAAAAGCTTTTAAAATAAGGCAGGAAAAAAAAGTTTATGGTAAGAAAATTTCATCTCGTTCTTTTTCAAAAAGAACGAGAAGAATGAAATTTGAAATTTTATACGAACGAGAAAGTTCGTTTAAAATTTCAAAAAGACTTTGGAAATTTTATACGAACCCCATAGAAAAGAAAAATTCTCAATTAGTAAAATTTGCCCCATACACTAAGGAGAGGATGTACGAAATTTGGGAATTATAGCCTAAAAATCGTCAGACTTATGAAGATAAATATATTCTGATTTAAACCACTTTTCAATGGCTCTCGAAGGGAGAAAATCACGAAGGATGATCGTATTTTAGGGGTCATACAGAAATTACGAAAGGAAATATATTTTTTTCCTACTTTAGCAATAACGTTTACATTCAAATTCGTGTATAGCCAGCAATAACCTTTGTTAATAGATATCTCTGAGATGTTTTAAGAAGAAAAGCAGAAATTATGTACATTACTTCATTAGAGTATACTTCACATTTTATTAATGGGGTATTTTTTACGCGATTGTATACAAATTTAAAAAGTGTAACATTTTGAAAATTATTGAGAGAAACGTTTTTCCTACCTTATTTTGAACATTTTTCCAATTTACATTGCCCAGGACAAAATGTATGTGGACAAACCACTAAAGACACTGCAGCCCAAGGACAATATTCGTGTAGAAAAAAGCTCACTCAAACCAGAAATGTTGACCAATATTCGTGTAGGAAAAAGCTCACTCATACCAGAAATGTTGACTAAGTTATTAACTATGTGCTGCAAGTCTTCATGACTGGATATGTGTGAGGTCCATGGTGTGGGATTATCTAGAAGAGATTATATTCCACATGTAAGAACAAGCATTCTTCCATACTTGTTCTTTAGTACTATGAAATATCAATGGGAACTGATCTATTATAAACTAGCTGCGTGCCCGTTCTTCGCACGGTAGGAAACGAAAAATTTCCTCACATGTGCAATTCGAATAATTCCAGTGATGGGAATCTAGAAAAAGCAAAATTATTTCACTCTTGACTTAAAATTTGCGTCACATATGTAATAACCTGAGATCATTTCAATATAATGACACACACACACAAAAAAAAAAAAAACTATGTCAGCATCATTCGGTATCAAAAAAGTGAAAATGGACCGTTTGCAGTGAACTTCTCACTTTCAAAATGTCTTATTTCCTCGGACATGCTCTCTTTTAGGTTCACGTTTTAGCGTTAAATACCTCAGACACTACATGAAATGGGCATTTTCTTTTTAATTTTAAAAATACGCCACCCTCTCTTGCAACACTTTACAAAAAGAAAAGAGATAAGAGATAAGACGGTATTTATAAAGGCTTTAAAATTGCTTTTCTAGATTATGCAGTTTAATTTTTCTTCTTACAAATAAATCCAGTATTTATAAAAGGAAATCGAGCCAAGCAAAGAAATCGTCTGCTCGCGGGACCAGTTTTTATTTATTTTTTTCAACTGGCAATTTTAATCATTGCTACTGTATCCATGACAACCAAACCGAAAGATATCAAACCGAAACTCATAATCAGGTGCTACTGAAATGAAAATCTTTCTTTACTGAAAAATTCGTAAAAATTCTCTAAATTATATTTTTCCTCCGTTCTTCTTTTAAAAGTGGGCGAATTGTGTGCTGCGTCTTTTGCCCAAATATAAAAAAGTTATGACAGATAGAATTCAAGATGCAGCAGTTTTAAAAATATTTTACGAAAGTCAGTGTCAAATTTAATTTTAGTTGAAAAATTCCCAAAAATCTGCAAATTATGTTACACAGTCCGAACAAACAGTTTTTAAAAGAAAATTTTCTCCTCTATACGATGATGTAACTATCGTTTTCTTGCGAGTGCAATTATCGGCGTTATCATGCATTACGCAAGAAAAATCGCTAAAAATCGGACAAAACGTAAAATAAAACATTTTCTAATTCGAATTTCGAAAAAATCGCTTCGAGGAGTGTCGAGACCCGTCTTGGAGAATTTCCGTACAAAATTTGGTAGGTCTACGATCACCCGTTTCGGAGCTACGCGAGACGCAGACAGACAGACAGACAAACTAACGGGCAGTTTACACACTGTTTTATTTATATAGATTATCTAGAGTTATAACGCTTTCATGACTTTTTGTTCACCCGTTATAAGCAATGAAGTTTGATTTTTTCTTTAAAAACAAAACTGTAGGAGTTGGCATATATTTAGAGCATGCCACCTCGATGTTGAACTATCAAGTCACCAAGGGGAAAATGTGGGGTTCTGTTTTTGCGCAGATACTGTCATTATATTTCTTTGTAATACTAGGGGCCAAGGCCCCCAGACTCGCTACGCTCGCTTTTCGTATGAGGCATTCGGCCCCTAATCAGGCTTATTCGTAAAAAAGACATAATTTCAACAGACAAAACCCGAAGATTGGATCAGATAGAATGTTACTGAGCTACACATTGCTTGGTTCTTGCATGTTCATTGGTACATAAAAATTTAAACTTCACACTACAGTAGACCCCCTCCCCCTCATAACACGGAAGATATTTTGTTATGGGAATCCGTGTTGTACGGGTCCTGAGCTATACTACACCTGGAGTGCGGACTCCGCTTATAATCGCTGGAAAAATTATTTGCACTCTTCAGAAACACAATGATTTTTAATGTTGCCATTCAAAACTTATATTAATTAGGAGCTAAAGTATAATAAAATCAGAGCATCTGTTTCAGCTGTATTTTTAATAATGTAAAACCTATTGGATACCTTCGAATTTGCCACCCATGGCGATTTTTCATTATTTGGCGACTTGCGTACATTTAAAGTTAATAAAAGCTACGGAACAGATAGGATAGCTTGCCACCAATGGAGACTTTTCCTTATTTGGCGATTTACACATGCTCACAACCTATGATTACTGTTCATGTAAGGTTACCGGAAAACCGTTATCCATATTTTCATTTACATAATCGTTTGCAGATTGGCGTACTTAGCACCACGAATTATACCATCTCGTCGCGCTAGCAAATATCCAAAGTCTACTATAACTACTATAATGGCATAGTTTACGCCGCCAAATATTTCTACTGGTAGCAAATAATCCAGCTGGACGGGAACCGGCTTTAAAATAATCTGCATTTTAATTATTTTTCATTTTCAAGATATTAGTTATTCTGTTTTGGAAAAACGAATAATCGCTAATTCTAAACTCCTGTTGTCTAAGCGAACTTACTATTTGAAAATTGTCAACTTTGTGTAACAAACACATTTTGAGTTACTTATTTCATATAGTTTTTATTTTGGCTTAAAATGGGCGTAATTCTAACTCATGTTTGTAAATTTCACGCGATTCTAGATACTTGGAAACGCTTTGTTGCAAAGGAATGAATGATTTTATGCCAAATCTGGCAACCATTCGGTTAATTTTTTCAGTTTTTTATTAATGTCTTATAAAATAATTCGATTTTCGAAATTTAAGTCAGCTTAGCAGGTTCCTCGGAATTTTTCGAATCTGTGGGCACCTTAGTCTAAACTCAAATCCCCACGGTTTAGGAGGAGATACGCTGACAAGTTTTTGACAGCGGCGGCGACAGCGGCCTTTACTTTTTTTTAGAATAGAGAGATACACAGAAAAATGCCGATAAAGTATCAATTGAAATACTGAAATGATCTTTTAAACACTTCAAAAAGAGGTGTGCTGGTAGAAAATTAGAACTGAGAGTTTAGTTGGAAATGCAGCCTCAGCCATACGAACTGAGATTGATCACTATTTCATTTGGTGGTCAAAATTGGATTTATCCGGCTAAAATACATTACAAGTGGTTTATGGGATTAAAATGAGGTAACTATAATGTTTACTAGGTTCATCGACATGTTCTATAGATGATATCGAAGAGTTATATACGGATTGTGAATTTTGGATAGGTTATTGCTGGAGAGGATAGGTTATGGTTTGATAGGTTATTGTTGGATCAGTTTCATGCGCTAATAGGCTTATAATCTAGAATAAAGAGTATACTCAACTTGAACTGTCTTATCAAGTGTGCCATGACACTTTTGCAGTACACTGAGTGATCTCACAATAGTTGAGAATTATATTCAACTGGTGCTAGTGTCTAACGTTTTCAAGATTGCATATGAATCAAGGAATGTCCCTACCCCCTTTCTGTTACAATTAAACTGTTTCCAACGATCGTGGAAGAGTCGGACATAAATGACAGCATTTGTAACCGCTTGCTTTCTGGATAGTAAATAATCCTTTGACTTACGGGAAGGAAAATGTTACGTAGTAAAAATATAACTGTTAAAACAAGGAATGAAAGGGAGGAAAGGGAAAACAAGAGTCTAAATTTATCATCTTTATAAGCAATAAAGTCTTTCCATTCTCAAGAAGGCTACTGTTACTTTCTGAACGTTTTCTTATTTCCCCACTTTACGTGCAAAAACGATTTTCAAATTTAGTATTTACTGCTTTATTAGGCTATGACTTTATATTCACACTCCCTAAATTGTATTACCAAATGATTTTTTTGATGAAATAAATATATCTGAATTTGAGCTTGCGTACCTATTGGCGGTAGTATATTGCGATGACGAATAGACTGTTAAGAAATTATTAAAGAACGCTCCCAGCTTGCCGTGGAACGATCAATTGCCGAAAATGTTTAATTAACGTCTAATTACTCTTACATCCTTCGTTCGTTAAGTGCAAGGCATTTGTTGCGCAGAGGAGAGGTATCGCAGGAAGGATGATTGTGTGAATTTTCACAGCTTATGATAAATATCTTCCGTTTTTCATTGATATTTGAGCATTACAGTAATGTATTTTTAATGTCAGAGATGTAGCCACGGCCGAGGAAGACAAATACTGATATTGTTATGATGTTCTAGTAAGAGTTTGAAATTAAAAGGATTTCGTTGTTTCAGATATGAAATTGTCACAAAATGCTGCTGAGAACTTTCGAGAGTAATTTTGAGTGATATCCAGTTTTCATTTCCGAAAGTCATGCTTTAAGTGCATTCTTATTTATCTTCAAATTTCTGTGAAACCCAAGGTTTCATAGCGAGAATCATTGGGTTACTTTTGAACCACACGAAAAGAATATTTCGAAAATATTTGAAATTTTCGAAAAAAAAAATCTCTTTTTTCAAATTAGAAAATAAGTGGATATTTTTATTTATTTATTTATTTATTTATTGGATAATTTTATACTACAGGGTGTTCAGCAAACAACACCCTGATTTCAAAATTAAAAATCCCAGAAACCAAGGTCAAAAAGAGAATACAGAAAACGGGATGTTTATTATGTAACCTGTAAAAATTTCATACAGAAGTTTAGAAACAATAGTCACAGTAGCTGCTAATAGAAAGTGGTGTACACAGACTTCTTTAAGGGGAGAGGGAGTTGTGGACGTAATCTTAATGTTAAAAGCCGTAATCTTTATGTAGAAAATAAAAAAATTATGGACTTAATATTAAAATATCTTAACAATGTGGATTAGAAACCCCAAATAACCCCTTGCGTACGCCATTGCTAACAGATGACGTTGCACGTCAAAATCGATCGACGATGACCATGTGTAAAAATAAACGCATTCTCTGCAAGTAGTCACAGTCACGGCACAATATATTCAAAATATCAGCCTTTCGACTTACAGAGGTACCGCTAACGATCACAGTTCGTAATGTGTTAATAACGGAAACGTATTTCCACATCACACAAATCGGCGATTCAAGTTGGTACAGCATGTTGGGATGGTCTTGGTAGACAGTACCTTTCAATGTCCCCTACTACTGAAGGTAGCCGCAAGAAGTCAGATCGGGAGAATATGAAGGTCAATCCATTATGGAGGTCTAAGATTACAACGCCATCTGTTAGTGCTTTTTGTAACTACAGCTTCGAAACTTTTGTGTTAAATTTTTACAGCTAACATAAGAAACATACCGTTTGCTGCAACCTTCTATTGAAATTTGTTTTTGAGAATTTTTTTAACTTGAAAGCAAGGTGTTATTTGCTGGACATCTTGTACTTTTGTCTTCTATATTTCGTAGTAAAGTTAGATGCGTTCTTTATACTTTCATATTTTTCATGATATATGCATACAAAAGTTTATCTCTTCCCGTGCTTTACAAAATAATGTGATAAATTTTCTGCCTATGCATAGTGACCATCCTTTTTTTTCGACCTGGATCATCAAGCATTATGCACTAAAAACATAAAACTTAATAATTCATATGCCATTCTTGAAACCATTTTTTTTTTTGCGTACTAATTGACAGTACCAGACTACTTTTGTTCTGTTTGAAGGTAGTACATTTTAAGTAGGTACATTAGTCTGTACTAAAATGGACAGTTTTAGTCAGAAGTGACACAATTTAGGAAGTTTATAGTAAAAATCTACTTACATAATACGCTAACGTATGCGGACCAAAATGGAAGACACTTCCACTCTGTGAACGGCAACAGGTAGATGCAAACTTTAGTGCAATGACAATAACGCAATCCAATTACAATTGCGAGTACAATTACGAAATAGTAGGGGAGCCCATGGTGTTTTGGGGGATTTACTCGAGCGCGGCAGATGAACATAGGGGGGATACCTTGCATCATGTTGAGTACCTCCACCATATATAAGTCCTGTATGTAGGGACGTGCGTCTAGGACAGCTCATCAGATTAGTAAAAAAAAAAAAAAAAATTGATCGTCAGAAATACTGAAGCGAGTCAGATTAAGAAAAGGTGAGTTAATTACTAGCTAAAAAGTGTACATTTAAAAAATCTGACGATTTGAATGTAACGTAAGGGAGTGGGAGGGTAACAAAGTTGCAAAAAAAAAAAAAAAAAACGTTGTCGTGAGATTCTCGAGCGCGGTTGAATTTTTGTTATTTTGAAGGAAATGATGCATGAATCACGAAAAAAAATATAATCTGCCGATTTCCACGAGCCGAAGCAATAACAATACGAGCCAAAGCAATAAAAATACGAACCAAAGCAATAAAGATCGTCAATGAAGATTAGAGCGTGCAAAGATAGCTCGATCAAAGATAACGAGCACGCTCTTCGAGTTTGTGTAGATGACGAAGAGTTCTACATCTCTGGTACTCAATAAACAAGAACAGCAAATTTTCAGAAAGAATTAAGAAATATCAAATTCAAAGAAGCTTTTTTCAAGTTTTTAATTCATCACTGAGCTGATCAGGAGATGGCTACTATTATTAGTAACGAAACAATTCATCTTAATCATGATATGTGTTATGTATATTCAGTTACCGATAATAAAGTTACCTGAACAATCGACCATGAACTCTCATGTCCTGATCATGAAGAAGCAGATACAAAAATTGTATTTTTGGCAAGTCAAATAAAAGAAGATTCCACAGTTATAATCAGAGCTTCAGACACCGATATTGTTGTCATCATGTTTGTCAAAATGGGATATCTCCTATCGGTTAAAATGTGGAAGGATCTTGGAGTTCACAATGCACGCCCTTATTGACGTATCTGCTTTTTGTGCTAAGCTCGGCCCAATAATTTCGCTAGCGCTACCAGCTCTTCACGCGCTAACAGGATGCGATTACAATCCGGCACTTTACAGACGAGGCAAAAAAAAAAAAAAAAAAAAAAAAAAAAAAAACTCTGCAAATTCTTATCGGTTCAAATGTTTTTCAGAAGACATTTGCAGATGTAGGGTTAGAGGATCATAATATAGAAGATTGTTTTGACATTTTACAATCTTTTATCTGCCACTTGTATGGTTTGAAAAAATTAGCTAATGTCAACCTGCAAGAATAGAAATCTTTAATAAGACCTACAAAGTGTCAGATACGTCGCAGCCTTTCTCACTGTCTCACGTCTATAAATACGATGCTTGTTGCTTGCCTCCTTGCCAATCTGAGCTACAGCAGCACTTATTGCGAAAGAAGTATACTGCGTGCTCGAGGAGAAATGCACACAATAAAACTATGATTGACATGTCACCAACAGATTACGGGTGGACATACGTCGATGGAAAATTTCAAATGACTTGGTTTGTTGGCGATCAGTTACCAGATGCATACAAAGATGTTGTCATAACACCAGCTATTGACGAAATTTCAGATTTAGGTATACTTCTTTTAAATATTTTGATAACATGTTATTCATGAAATCAATAAAATTGTGTTAACGGTTATTTATTTTTATTTATTTATTTATTTCATAAAAGAAATGCACACGACAGATTAAAATCCATTTACAGAGATGCATAAAGGGACAAATTACATAAGACAAAATTAAAAAAGATAAAATACAGAGATAAAATAAATACCAGTCATGACTGCAAAAGTTCAAAACACTTAACTCTAAAGACTTTTAAAGACATGTTAAAAATATCCAAATCCAAAGAAAACTTATTATAAATTTTATAAAATTTATATAATGAAAAGTATATGTAATTATATTTTATAATTGGATCCACAAATAAATTGCTATTACGAAGAGACCTGCTCGGTACATTTACACAAATACTTTGAAGAATATCACTGCAGTCTACCATATTATTAACAACTTTATAAAAAAATAATAAACAAAATAGATCACGACGAGAACTTAAACTAGGAAAACCAAAAATACTTCTCAAGTAAGATGAAGAAATATTCGGAATGTAAATAGGATTACTTTTGTAATATAAATAACGAGTAAACTCAGTCTGCACCCGCTCAAGAATTTTCATTTTATTTTTATAATACTGATCCCAAATAAGACTACAATATTCAAGATTAGAGCGTATCAAACTAAACTATAAGATTTTTAATGCATGAAGGTTAGAGATCCTGTTACAGATACGAAAACTGCAGACAATATTGGAGGTCCAATTGAATTATTAGATTTGGAGTATGATAATTCTTCAGATGACGACGAAGATTGAAAATAATTTTTCAACAGATGTATTTTATTTTTATATTATTTTCTAAATAAATTAAAGTGTAAATATTTAAATAATTTTACGTGCTTTTATTCGTCACATTTTATGGACGTTCAAAAATTATTCACAATTTTTTTCTAGCCGTCAGATTAATGATACCCCTCAAAATAATCGTCAGATTTTAGGCTACCATGACTGGAACATCAATCTAAACCTTCTGTCTCAAAATCTGACACGCTGAGTATTTCAAATGGCGATTTTTTTTTCATTTTCAAAAATTCACTACGAGCTTGCGTCACTTTCGAAATGTCAGTCTTTTGAATGGGAGCATTTTTAGGGTTCCCTTAACATCCCATCTGAATATCTGACGCGCTCGAAAAAATACATTTTTTTTTCTATTTTCTACCCTTCCGGATGGCCACCCCACCACGCAAGTCGGCAGATGAACACACCTTTGGTATCAAAGACACGCTGGAGCATCTAAACTATCAATATCTGAAGCGCTCGAGTATCTCCATGTAACTGTTTTTTTTTTTTTACACCTTTGAAGGTCTGTATACGCTTTCCCCACCACTGAAAGTAAACATTATATAACTTTTTATTCTTCTTATTATCTAAACTACAAAATCTAATAGGTCCTCACGACGCTCGAGTAAATCCCCAATTAGCATCATGAGCTCCCCTACTATAATGGCGAAGCGAAAAAATGAGGCTTTTACGACACGTTTTTTTTAATCGATATCTCCTAAAATAATTCGAATTTCGAAAAAATCGCTTTGAGGTATGTCGGGACGCGTCCTGGAGAATTTCCATTCACAATTTGGTAAGTGTACAATCACCCGTTTTGGAGCTACGCGAAATGCAGACAAACAAACAAACAAACAGACAGTTTACACTTTGCTTTATTTATATAGATAGAAAACTTATCCTGTAACAATAAATGAAACTCTTTTTGCTAGATCTAGAACTTATTTTTTGTACAGTTTAATATTATCTAATAGTTATTGATTCCTTTTACATCTGTAATCGGCAAATATTAATTAATTTTGCCTGGTTATTTTATCACAATTACAAGCAAAATAATGGGAAAATTAGATGTTGATTAAATCACACTGAATATGCACAATGTTTATTTTCTTTTCTTTTACCCTATGAGCTTTGCAGAAGCGATAATCACTTGTAAGTAGCAATGTTAAGTAATAATAGATGATCTAAATTTTTATTTATGATAATGTAATTAATTAATTAGATGCTCCGCATATTTGCAGTAGCTTACAGTACTTATTGTTGTAATTAAATGATGTTATGTCGAATTAATATAATGCTTTTAAATGTTAGCAATGTTGTGCTGTACTCCATCCCTCTGGCCAGAAAAAAAAAATACAATTACTGCATTGTATGGTGTAATTGCTCATTAATGAATATTGGAACATACTTGCTTTTAAACACAATATTCAAAATATTAATATGCATTTAATAAAGCGTTTTGTTTATGGTACAGGTGCACAAACTGGTCAGCGGGCTAAATGTGGCCCTGTAAGACAGCTTAATTCTTTTTGTCTGAACTTGAGGGTATTTTGCCATTTTTATTAAAAAATAAGTAATATATATAAAAAAATATGTCAATTCCTACTTAGGTCAACAAAGAAAAATTTTATTTTAGTTACCTTTTATTAAATCTAATTAATTAACTTTAACTAATGAATTAACATTTGAAACAATATTTGAATTTGAGTGGATGAATGAAAATTTTTTCTTAATAACTGAAAATTTGAATAAGATACATAAATATCTATAGGAAGAGTGTGCAGTAATAGTAGGAATCGGAAAAAAAAAAAAGATGCACAGTTAGATGTTACAATAGTTCAAACAAAATTTCAACAGTCTACAGTTAAAAGATTTAGTTATGCGAAATCCGAAATAATTTTTGTCGCAAATTTGATCATATTTCGGCAAAACTCGCTAAGATTGACGAAAAATGGCATGGTTTTGCGCATGGACGAAACAATGACTGACTATCGCCAAATTTGACGATATTTCGCCAAAACTCGCCAAAGACGAAGACAAATGGCGATATTTTGGGCATGGACCAAATGACTGACTATCGCCAAATTTGGCGATAGTTTGACAAAACTCGCCAAGGTCAATGACAAATGGCGAGATTTTGGGCATCAATGACTGACTACAGATGTAATACATTGAAGATGTCCATAGACATTAATGCCTTTAAATTCTTTTAGGTGGTCCTGTAAATAAACTCTCCAATATATTGGAACCGAAAATCGAGCTGCACAACTAGATGTTAGAACAATCTTATATATGAAATTTCAACATTCTACGAGTAATAGTTTTTGAGATTTGAGAGTAAAATGCATACACACGTACAAAAGTCGCCAAGCTTGGCGATTTTTGGCGGAATTCTTTCGGGAGGCACGTGCCCGTGGTCGGACCATTACCTAAGTATATGGTAGGTTGGTATTGTACTTGAAATGGATGAACGTCCCAAAAACTGCCATTAGCCGTAAAATGTTGGAAATCTTTTGAGTGCTCCTGTAGCAGCACTATAAATGATAGAGACACTTTCTTCGATGGAAAAATTCATTTTGTAACTCGTAAAAGCATATATCACTTCTGAGTCGTTTGAACTAGCCTAATACCTCTAAAATACGCTTTAATGAATTTCTGCCCAGAGAGCGTAATGTATTTAAAATCTTTTGGGCGGCCCTGTAGATAAACTAACCAATCGAATGGGACCGAAATGGCGGGTGCACAACTAGATGTTACAAAAATCCGGAATAAAAAGTTTCAACATTATACGCCTAATAGTTTTTGAGATATGCCAGTTTAAGGAATTTCGGTCCATAGACGTAATGTATTTCGAATCTTTTGGCGGTCCTGTAGATAAATTATCCAGTCGATTGGGACCAAAACTATATTAACGTCCAGTGTCATCCACTATAAGTTTTAAAAAATGTATTTGAACATGAGTGGATGAATAAAAAAGTATTTTATTAACGATTGTAAATTTGTACAAGATATAATATAGTATAGCCGCCAACCGTTCCGTTTTTATCGGAACATTTTCTACCACTATTTTTGAACAGTTTTATTTTAAAATAAAAATATGGACTTATTTTAAGCTTAAATTGCTAAGGACAAAATTATTGGGAAGAAATGTTCAGATAAAATCGGAACGGCAGCTATGATATAGGAAGAGTGTAACCTAATAATAGGAATTGAATAATAAAACATGGGAAAGGTTTTCTTATATCTTTATCACTTATTCTCCCTCTGAGCGAAAAGAAATCTTTTACAAAGGTACGGATTGAGACGAAAAGATTCAGGCTTGTTCAGATAGTAGTAAGCAACGATAAAAAAAATATGCTTTCATTGAAATGCAGCATGAATGTATCGCCAATGCAAAATAGTGATGCTCTTTGCTTTGAACTAAAACATCTAGAAATTGTTAGTACAATTACGAATCCACAACCACTGCAACATTTGTGTTCATAAAAATGTGTAGTCGAGATAGTTTAGTTTTGATATTCTATGTGCTAAGAGCTTATTGCACAAATTATTTATTTACTAGCTGCGTACCCGTTCTCCGCACGGTGGGAAACGCATAGTTTTCTTACACATATATAATTCAAATTAAACCCAGTAATGAGGAATCTCAAAACGTGAAAAAATACTTACTCAACTTTAACTCACGATTAATAATCGTGAGTTAAAGTTGACGTCATGAGTGCAAATTTTAGACGATTGCAACATGACACAAAAACTACGTCAACGTGACTGGCGATCAAAAAAGAAAGAACTTTATGGTATGCAGACAAAACTTTTCTCTTTCGAAAAATGCCTGATTTCTACATCAAATAATTCGTTTTGTGAGGTTTAGTATATACCACATTTAGGTTTAGTATACATAGTATACACCACATAAATAACATTACATGATGTTTACAACAATTTTATCTTGCATTTTTCAAAGCGTGGACAAGACAATGCATTAGCGCAGTCATGTTACACACGACTTTATTAAATTTTACCTAAATTAAAAAAAACCTACATGAAACAATGGATGCATCATTTACGTTTAAAAGCCAAAAATGTACCCTGCTCCGGGGAAAATCATGTCGCTTTTGTAAATCAAAACGTTCTGGATGTAACTTCTGAGAAAAAGCTTATTACCCTTATTGAACTCTTAATGCAGTATCACACTTGTTACTTAAAACTGACGTTTTTCTCACTGTCAGTTTGCCCTATATAAATAAGTAATTTCATTTTTCATTTTTTACAGATTACAGTTGACCCCTTTATAACATGGGTCTACAACACGAATTCTTAAAACACGACGAAAACATTACGATCGCTTTCGTGTAACACGTTAAAAGAGACTCGTATAGCACGGTAAAATGAGACATGTGTTCTGATATTATGATGCCTTAGCTCCTGTAATTAACATTCCTTTTGAATGGCAACACCAAACATCATTGCATTTTTACGGAGTGCAAATAAGTTTTGCCGCGATTATACCGCGCAGTCCGCACTCCAGGTGGAGTATAGCGCAGAACCCGTACAACACGGATTCCTATAACACGGAATGTATCTACCGTGTCATAGGGAATCTACTGTAGTTGCAAAGTGTCAAATTCAATAGTTAAGAAAATTCTGGGTTGCCGTATTTAGTAATATTTCATCTTACCTTCGTGGCCGAAATGTATTAAAACCAAATATTCGAACTGTATCAAAAGTAAAATTTACTAAACGTAAAATTTTTAATTTTGTATAACCCTCAGAACAACTTCGGAGTTTGCCATCTACGACGGTTTTTCATGACGTGACAACTGATGCTTGCGTACAGTGGCGTAGCCATGGAGGGGATAGGGGTCACAACCCCCCATGCGGAGTTTTTTGCCATACAAAATGTATATTCTTCACTCCCGTAACATTCCCATGAAAAATTTTTGGCTACTCCTGCTTGCATATAATTCATCTTTTTTTCTCGGGTATCAGTAATCTATACTTCAGGATCGGAATCTCCGCGGTAAAAAAAATGGTCTAAAAAATCTGACACTAGAAAATTCTGATTAGCACAGTGGGGTTACACAAATACGCGCCGTACATACGCTCTTGCTTATGTCCGGAGGAGCAAATACATTAGAGGGTATGTGCTGCTCCGGATAATCTGCCAGCAAAAAAGCAAAAATGACGTAAAAAATTACATCCACACGCGAAGGAAATAAAATTAAAGATATGTAGAATTGCATGAAAACTTCGATTTCTTTTAAAGCGCAAGTCTGTTACAGTTCTATTTGTTTCACGTTTGATGCGTTTTCTTTTTTCGAGTCTTGAAAGCTGAAGAAATGAGTGGTTTCACTTTCAACAATGGATTCCGTTGCTACGGAAATTATAGCAATGTTAAAAATAGAACATGGAATGAGTTATTCATGTTTACTTTTCTAGAACTGCCATATTGGCGAAATTAACGCCGCCAGTCGATGGCAAATAGCTCAAACCACAAATTAAACTTGACACTAAAGGCAATATGCAATACTCTGTTTGTCAGAATTTAAAAAAAAAAATATCTATGCATACGCTAGTGACATCGGCTCATCTCAATTGTGGAATGGAATTAATAATACGTAGAGAGTTGTACTATATTTGAATATTTTTCGCCAAGTTTGCTAAGAAATGTACTAAAGTAGGAATCAACATACATTTCAATTCGTAAAACAGAAAATATATTAGACAGTATTAATTACGCCTTTCTAACAGCTTCTAGTAAAAGAAACTTCCGTAGCGCTGCTTTAACAAATAAGAATCAATTATTTATTACACAGTACTTCGATTTCCAAAATGCCAACATACACCATTTTGCGAGATTTTTTTGTCTTCAGGGAATTATTCGAAGCATTGATTTAACAGCAATCAAAATGGGAAATATAGTTATCTATCATTTATATGGTTTGATCGCCACAATTTAATGCAGGCATATTATTGATAAGTAGCAGTTATTTAAATTATTAACTATAACGGGTTTTAATCACCATTAACTACCATGTACAAAATGCGAGAATTTCAATTTTCTGAAATTTGGCGGAATTCCTCTAACTTAAATCAGTTTACTTAATTTGGTGAAAATTCTATAGATCGTTTAAAATCGCCTTAATAACTGCATTATTTCTGTATGAAAAATCGAAGTATAACGCCGTAAAACTTATAATTGTTATTAAAAATACTATTTCGTTACGCTCTCAGTAATTTGCGCCAAGCCCAAAACTGTACAAATCGGTAGAACCTACTACTTTCTCAAAATCGCCAAATGAGCCATTTTTTTTCGGCCAAACTAAAAAATATACATATTAGTCTCGGAAATCTCTCAATCCCTTATTCTTTTACACATAAAACACATTGAATTCCTGCTCTGATTTAACATGAACGCATTATTTTAATTAAAAAAATAACTTTGTAAATAATCTAAACAGAAAAAAAATCATTACTCTTTTATTTTTACTGCAGGAGTCTAAATCTTATAAATAAAAATGAAATTCTGTTTGTTTGTTTGTTTGTTTGTTTGTTTGTTTGTTTATTTGTTTGTTTGTTTGTGGATTTGAGTTGTATACGAATCCACAAAAATGGACCTAGCAGCCTGAAATTTTGCACAGATATGTAAAATAATATAGAATAAATCATAATCCACTTTAAAACTTTGAAAGTCCACCCGTTCCCGGAATTTAAGAGATTTTTTATGTTCTGCACGCAAAAATCTTTCCGTAATTGTAACCCCTGTAGTGAAAAAAGTGTGAAATAAGGATCGTGGTTGCCATGTGTTGCGATTTTGCCGAATAAGATGTTTTAAATTCTCAAAGTAAAAATAAAAGAATAATAATGATTTTTTTTGTTAGTTTATATTCGTAAGGTTATATTTTTTTTAATTATAATATCGTGTGCATGGGAAATCGGAGCAGGAATGAAATGTTTTATACGCAAAACAATAAGAATTGAAGATTTCCGAGGCTAATATGTTAAAATTTTTTAGTTTGGCGAAAAAATAAAATGGCTCAAATGCCGAGAAAGTGAGTTCTAGCGGTTTGCACAGTTTCCGGCTAGGCGCAATTTACTGAGAGCTTAAGGAAACGGATTTTTGAAAACAAGTGCAAAGGTTTTATTAGAATACAGCGTTAAATTTTTATGATCCGTGCGAAAATAATGCAGTTATTAAGGGATTTCAAGCGATCTATCTTCAGCATTCTCGCGATTTTGAGGAGGATTCTAACGCTTGGCGCTATTTATCGTAATTTAATCGTCTGCTATTTGGGTTATGAATACACCTGCGTATAAGTTTTTGAAATTTTCATTCAGTTGGAATTGTGCATTTTTCTGAGCAGCTTTTCTGCATCTAATGTATCACATCCAGAAAAAAGGATGTTAGAAATATCAATTTTAATTTTGTTTAATCACACTCATGAATAATGATACACTTTCCAACTTAATGAAAGAAGGAACGAAAATAGGGAAGACCCATGGATTATAACTCTTTTTATATATAGCACTTTAGTGCGTATTTAAAAATCTGAAAGTGTGTCAGATTTTCTATGATTCTAGCGCTTGGCGCAATTAAATGAGAGGGTATTTTTAAAAACAAGCGTAGGTTATCTTATAAATAAAAATGAAATTCTGTTTGTCAATTTGTTGATTTGGGTAGTATACAATTCCACAAAAATGGACCTGTCAGCCTGAAATTTTACACAGATATGTAAAATAATATAGAATAAATGATAGTCCACTTTAAAACTTTGAAACTCCACTTTATTTCCGTTCCCGGAATTTAACAGATTTTTTATGTTCTCCACGCAGAAAGCTTTACGTAATATTAACCCCTGTAGTGAAAAAAGTGTGTGAAATAAGCATCTTGGTTGCCATGTGTGGCGATTTTGCCGAATAAAATGTTTTAAATTCTTAAAGTAAAAATAAAAGAATAATAATGATTTTTTTAGTTTATTTTTTTAGGTTATTTTTTTAATTATAATATCATGTGCGCATAAGAAATGAGAGCAGGAATGAAATGTTTTATACGCAAAACAATGAGGATCGAAGATATCCGAGACTAATATGTAATTTTTTTTTAGTTTGGCGAAAAAAAAAATGGCTGCTAGGCCGATTTTTAGAGAGTGAGTTCTAGCGGTTTGCACAGTTTTAGGCTTTTTGGCGCAATTTACTGAGAGCTTAAGGGAATAGCATTTTTGAAAACAAGTGTATAGGTTTTCTTAGAATACAGCATTAAATTTTAACTATCCGTGCAGAAATAATGCAGTTATTAGGGCATTTCAAGCGATGTAGCTTCAGAATTCTCGCCAATTGAGTACATTGATTTAACTTGGGGGAAATCCGCCAAATTTCAGAAAATTGAAATCTTCGCATTTAGTACATCGAGGTAACGATGAATAAAACATGTTATAGTTGATAATTTAAAAAATGCGGCTGTATTAAGGGATTCCACTTTTCAAATAAATGCCTGGCGGTCGAACCATTTCCCATTTTGATTGCTGCTAAGTCAATGCTTCGAATGATTCCCTGAAAAAACTCTTGCAAAATGGCGTATGCTGGCACTTTGGCGAGGCTTAGATTTGAAACTGGATTTTACTTGAGACTGGTATATACGTATAATAAGACTGGTTATAGATAAAAATGAATGTTGGTATGTGTGTAGGAGGTTGAAAAACTCCAGCACCGTTTCACCGATAACCATGAAATTTGGTTCACCTAAGTCTTTTATCATGGAGAAGGTTTTTATGATATCCGTTTTCCTCTAACTTTTCACTAGGTGGCGCAGCAGAACGTCGAATTCTATTCCGTTTAGCCGTTTGCTATGCGAATATCGTCCAACCAATTTCGATGAAATTTGGTACACGCGAATATTAGAACACGGAGAATATTTTTCACTATCCATTTTGCTGTAACTTGCCGCTAAATGGCGCTGCAAAGCATCAACTTCTATACCGTTCGACCGATCGGCATAAAAATTTTTATACTTACACATTTGAGCACGAAGAATATATTCTAACTGCGTTACTTTTGATGTTACTCGCCACTAGATGACACTGCAATGCATTATTATTTTAACTCACCACTAGATGACACTGCAGCAGGCCAAATTTTTGACCATTCAAACGGTGGCTATGAAAATCAGTATACATAGCTATTTGAACAATGAGAATATTTTGGCGTTATCCATTTTGCTATAACTCGCCACATGACGGCGCTGTAGCAAATCATTACTTTAATTAACCACTAGATGGCCCTGCAGTGTATCACTTCTTGACTGTGCGAATGATCGCTATGAAAATAGGTATACATAGATATTTGAACACGGGGAAGAGTTTGGCACGATCCATTTTCCTATAACTTGACACTAGATGTCGCGTCAACACATGAACTTCAAGACTATTCAGCCGTCGTCATGAAAATTCGTATACATCGATATCTGAATGCGAAGAATATTTTTGCCGTATCCGTTTTGCTAAAACTCGCCACTAGATTGTGCTACGCCGCATCGCCTTCTGCACCGTAAAAACGATTGCCTTGAAATTCAGTATGCATGATTATTGAACACAATATAACGCGATATCTATTTTGCTATATCTCTTTATTACAATAAATAGTAATCACAACAAATATTAATATCAAAAAGTCCATTCATTCCCGTGCGAAGAACGGGTACTTCAGCTAGTAATTTAATAAAATAGCCAAACATGGTAACCTCGATGCTTATTTCTCACTTTTTTGACTACAGGCGTTACAATCACGGAATTGCGGAGATCAAAAATTAGCGTTTTTGATGGGGTTTTTTATCAATATCTCCTAAACTAATTCGAATTTCGAAATTTAAATTAGCGGAGGTTCTTTTTCGAAATTTTCCGAATTTGTGGATACCTCGTTCGAAACTCAATTCCCAGCCGTTTAGGAGGAGATGATGTTACGCACAGACAGACAGACGCGTACAGATTTTAATAGTATATATTTATTTATTTATTTAACATTGTAATAGTTAATGCAGTCGTAAACCCAAATATTTTTCAAGAACTTATTATCTTATTTTTGCTCTTTCAAATTACTTTTGAACTGGTCTATGTTAACTTTAAGCTCAAATAAAAATTTGGATTTTATTTAATCAAAATAAGAAACAAACTTTTAATAGAACACAAAAAATAGTACGTTTTCATTTGGCATGTTCTCACTCTCCTGAAAGTTTGAAGTTGAAACATTTTTTTGCAACAAGGGCAAAAAGAGTGGTGCAAGTTCTTTTTTTGGAAGAAGTGTGGAACTTTCTATCACTCTCAATGTAGGTATAGCACTAATGTTCATGTATACATGTATTCTCGTAAATATCTTTGTTTCAAATTTTGTCTTACAAAAATTCTGGTTTTACCAGCTTGCTAAAAGCTACCATCTGTGCAGTAAAAGAACAGCAACTCCGGTTTATAGCGTAGCTGTTTCATACTCCAACGAAACTGGAGGTGTTGGTCCTTTTCAGTCCGGTCATTATAGTGTTTGACCCCCCCGTCTATTGTAAAGTTTATGCACCTCTATTTTATAGGCATGCTTTTAATATTCCAACGCAGTTACTAAATAAACAGAGTAAAATTTTGTGTGCTTAATTAATTCTATCGATTGCAATAGAAAGTCTTTTTATTAGAGCTAGAATTGTAAAAAGTAAGCTCAAAGAATATTATAAGTAAACGTATCCCCAGTAATCATTTCTCTTAAGCAAAAGCTCTTAATCAAAACAAAATTACTATATTGAGGTTAATGGAAGGTAGACGTAGTTTAGAAAATCATTTAAAGGGATATTCACAAAATAATTCTTGGATGACTCCTTCGAAAGGAATTAAAATAAATAATTTTAGGTGTTTGTAATTTGCTTTAATTATTTATGCGCAGAAGAGTAAGTAAAAGCTGAGCAATCTCTGTTTGAAATTGTACTATGATTGACAAATCCTTAGAACTTTTCTTGTAGAACTTTTATTAAAAATAGATTGCACTATCCTTCCAAGGAAAAGCATTTGCTACCTGTATGTATATACTCTTACAAAATAATTTGTAACGGCCTTAATTTAGGTAGTGGTTGTGTTTTTCTGGAACAAACAAACTCTTGAAGCAGTTCGAGCAAAATTTTGTAACTTTTACCCGCATGTAGTGTTGTTTCATTGTGCAAACGATATAATTTTTAAATAAAATAAATACCTTCTCTATTTTACGGTAACAAGAAACAGCCGTTTTATAATTATTTACTAGCGAAAATCTTAAAGTATAACCAAACACAATTTTAGAGTCCTTGTAATACTCTTTTTTAAACGAAGTTATCATAAATGAAGTGCATGCATGCTTAGATGTTTATTAAGACTTTAGTCAATTGCAATGATAAAACACTCTGAACAGTGTTACATTACATGAACATTTCCTGTATTTTCTTGTAGGATGTTGAACACTTACGTTTTCGGATTTATTTTAGACGACAAGTTTTCCCGATACCTTCATTGTTTTAAAAATGGCTTGCTTGAAACAATACACCATTTTTAATTCAACTGAGTTGTTCAATTTAACTAAAGAACTGGTGAAAAGGCATCAGTTCTAAATATTATCCGCTAGTATTATTGTTATTTTTAGCCACGAATTGCTAGATTGAACTGCTTTCAAACAATCCAGCTAACTCTATCGAGGACATTAATTGGTGCAGAGGCTCAAGCTGATTTGTTTGACACCATGAAATTAGTCTGTATATTGTAATGGAAGTGCACTATTGCAATTAAGGAAGATCCTATGGTTAATGCTTGCTATAGATGTCTACTACCGGATAGTAATCCTGTTGATAGTGGAGTGAGATATATATTTGCATACCAAATATCTATAAGATTGCTAACTATATAAAAAAAGGTATTATTGCAAATGAGGGGAGTTTTGTATATCTGAAGAGACAAACGTTTTGAACATAAAATCGAGGATAAATTAGCACAGACCTTTTCTTCTGGAAAAGAATTGGATGCATTTTTTAAAAATTCATTGAACTTCTCAACTAATTAAAAAGAAGTACCTGCAACTTTAGAAAATCTGTATCAAATCATGTCCTAACGGCATATTCTGCATATTTTAATAGTTTCATTAGGTACTTACAGCGTTGAAACCAAATCCACAGTAGATCGTTCAGTGGATTTGGTTTCAACGAACAGCACAGCAAACTTGCATCAAACTTGCAGCAAGCTTGATTTATCAAGTCAATAAACTTGAATTAAGCTTGAAAATTTCAAGCGTGTAAGCTTAATGCAAGCTTGAATCAAGTGTTCAAGTTTACACTTGCCCAGCTTGCATTAAGCTTGACATAGCAAGCTTAATTTCAAGCTTAAAAGATTTTTCTAAAAAAAATTTCTTAAATACACGGGGCGCCCGTCGGCGAACTCGCCCCACATATTTTATTTTTCCATGCATTTCCCCCTCTATGCTCAAATTTCAAGTTAATTTAATTTCTTTCCATCAAGCGTCCGCGTAGAACTCGGGACCTAAGGGTTGGGAGGCCAGCGTCCTAACCGTTCCGCCAATCTGCCTCGCTCTAGCACGACTAAAGTTTGAAGTGACTGTCATGGTTGTCACGCCGTTTTCTGGCGAGATCGATCAGTGGCCGATGTATTGATCAGTTTCTTTTATTTTTCCATGGGTTGAATCAAAATTAAAATAATGTTATGTGTTATTTATAGACTCTACTAATTCGGAAATAAGTATAATATAAACTTAAAAGCAGCACACGTTTTAAAACTTTCAATATCGCGACACTCATGTTGGCCAATACTGGCCAAAATCGAGACAAACGACTGATTTTGAAATCAATTTCGTAGTATAATTGTATTTTACTTTGAAGAATTTCCATATTTGGAAATATAGAATCTTTTTTTTAAAATTCAATGGTCAAGTACATTTATGACTAATGATAAATTATTTCTTATTTTGATGTGGCTTTCCAAATCAAGCAGTAATCAAGTTGTATTCAAGTTTGACAGTTCAAATGACTTCTCCAAGCTTGCTGCAAGCTTAAAATGAATTGAACTGTCAAGCTTGTATTAATACGTCAAATTCAAAGAAATGTCAAGCTTGATTTATGATTTTGTGCTGCCTGGGATTTTTCATGCTTCCATCTCAAAATGTATCATTTAGTTTAAATTTCCTTGATGAAAATAATAAAATGTTGTAAATATGATTACTTTTTAAAATTTGTCATTTAAAGAATGCTTAAAAATGACAAATGCAAACGCTTGGGGTCACCTTATGCATACTAGCCAATATCAGTTTGATTTCTATTTGCATAAAAGATGGGTATGCAAGCAAATGGGTAGGCAATCACACTTTTAAAAACGTTGCTGTGAAAGATATATCATCACATTTGATAGATATTCTATCCCTTTGATAACATTGTTGCGATCTTAACACATATTGGGGGTCCCAAAAGGGTAGTAACGGGATTTAATTCTTAATTTATTAGAGATAAGTGGGCAGTGTAAATTGAGAAAAAATGTTCAAAATAAGGTCGAACTAGTAATCGATAAAGAAAAAAATCCTCTCGATCATTTAGCGAAAGTTTGTTTTTAAATTTTATACGACCCCCGTACAAAAAGAAAATCACAATCAGTAAAGCGCGTCCCATACACTAAAGATATGATTTACAAAAATTCAGCTTTTCATTGTAAAACATTTTTGAGGTATGTCTGAACAAAGATAATTGGTGGATATACATGAATTCGAATATAAACGTTTATTGCAAGAGAAGGAGAAAAATATTGCTTTTTGTAATTTCTGTACGATCTCTGAACTGCGATCATCCGATTTTCCCTTCGAGAGCCATTGAACAGTGGTTTAAGTCCGTATATATTTATCTACATACCGCTGACAGTTCTTTGGATGTAATTCTTAAATTTTTTTCATCACCTTATTAGTGTATGGGGCACATTTTATTTAGTGAGAATTTTTTGTACGGGGGTTGTACACAAAGTAAAAAAGTATAACTTTTTGCAAATGAATGAGAGGAATTTTTTCTTAACTGACTCTTATTTCCGACCGTATTTCGAACGTTTTTTTCGCTTTACATTGCCCACTTTTTCCTGATAGAGAGTTTAAGCCCTTTACCTCTTTTTTGGGACATCCTGCATATAAAGGAACATATAAGATAGCAATTTTATGTCTTTGATAATATCGTATCAAAACATATGTCAGCATATCAGTTAGCTATTGTTAAAACTTTGGCGTGAAATGTTTGCATACCAAATAGCAATCCCTTTAAAAATATTTTGGCAATCAAATGTGGCATGTATCAATTCCACATAGCAAATCCGTTGGTGATATCACTGTAGCAAAGAGAGGTTGTCTGAAACAGCAATGCGAGTTAACTTTTGGTGATACTACATTTGTTACCTTTTAGTGATTACAAAAAGGGTTAAAAAACAGAATACAAAGTAACATCCTCACCCCAACTGAAGCTTTTTGAGATGGTCTCTCCTCCGTAGTTTGATGGCGCGATGCCTAAGTGCACAGATGAGGGCAAACACCAAGATCGGAAAACCGATGACCGAAGACAAGATGGGAATGACGACAGGACGGGGGTCCAGTGACACTGTAATGGGAGAGTAAAATGTTATTAGTTGCTTTCTCCTGTAGCAAAAGTGCGGGATTACAAAAACAATATACTACAACTATAAAACTATACAATATTGTTGCACAATAATATACCTGTTAAATTATGTCTACATGCGAAGGGACCGGGATTTTTCTCTGAAACTTACATTTCGTTAAAATTTTATTCAAAAATGCGCAACATTGTGATTTTAATTTTTAAAAATGTAGCTTCTGTATGACTGAACATCTTTAACACTTCAGAATTTTGAACTGCAGAACAGACTGAGGAATATGTATTGGTCTCCCACACACACACATGCACTATTATTAAACATGTGTTAACAGTACTTTACCGTTTGCAGCATTTCTTCTGATGACGACACGAGATGCATTGTCATTATTAAAATAGAGAGCATCGAAAATAGTCTCCTTATGTACGTCAGTCCCATTTAATAAAAATCTATAAACAAGCAGAAGACACCAAAACCCTAAAGCTCCTTAGCCCTTCTCTTGCATTCGCTCAGTTTTTCACTGTCCCATACAGCACAAAGATATCCATCTGTTATCTATAAGGAATCAGAATTGGACAATGGATATATCTATTAGAAGTCCAAGATCCTCCAGATAACATAAAATGCACCTCTATAAGAGATTTGGGACGTAATCTCTCTAAGAACTAGACGGCATCTATAATATCCAGGATGGCTGTTAGAGATCTATATTCAAGTAGCATAGATACTAATTGGACGTCCAAAATATTTAAGATTTCTCGGAGGAAAAGTGAATTGTGATGTCATAACTAAGACTTTTTTTACCACTGAGTATTCTTCCTCCATTGTTGAATTTTGGTGCTGCCATCTATTGGCTATTATCATACATAAGATTTTCAAGTAACTTTTAACTTGAAACCCATTTTCTTCGGCAGGTGTCACACCATGAAACCAAGGCGTGAAAGGCGAGCGTTCTCACCACCAGACAGATTTGACTCGGGGTGAGAAGACTAAAGTTTGAAGTGGTTGTTGCTTTTATTTTGGAATGAAAACACTTTTATGTATCTAAATAAATAAAATTAGAATTTGGTGTACACTACTTGGTATCACAAAATTTTTGCAATTTCTATCCGTTTTAAGCATTTGGGATTTCTATCCGTTTTAAGCATTACCCCAGTCAATCGTAAAAAAAAGTTTGTCTGCACATCACTTAAAACTGACTGAAGCGAATGAAATAAAATTTGGTAGCATGATAGATGGTCACTCAACTTAAACTATAGGCGTCGAATTTTTAAAAAATTCATTAGATTTTGAGATTTTCTGAAAATTCTTTCAAACTGAGCAAATTTTTTTTCGCACATCACGTTATAACGACTAAATGAAATTTGGCGGCATAATAGATGATCACTCAACTCATGCCATATGCATCGGATTTAAAAAAAATTCTTACTAGATTTTGCGATTTTTCTGAAAATCCTTTCAAACTGTGTAAATTTTTGTTTTAGTAGCTATCCAATCTCCTACGTAAATAAGATGTCTACAAATACATCTCTTATGGATGTTATATACGCGCATCCAATAGATTTTTAGCTTTGGATGGCAGTTAAATATCTATGGGACATCTATTTCATTAGCTACATAAGATGTCTACTGATGGATTTCTTATGGATGTCGTACATACATTTCCAATAGATATCTTGTTTCGGATGACTATTAGATATCTGTATGCCGTCTAAGGATATCTTATAGAGGTAGCGATTTAGATGTGTGTCCTATCTAATATATAAAATTCTCCTGTCACAGTGTTAGTCACCTAACTCCTCAGAAACCACTCGACCAATTTTAATGAAATATTCTATGTATATTCGTTAGGTCTGAGAATAGGTTTTTAACTATGTCTCATACCCCTAAGTCATAAGGGCGGTCCACCCCAAAATGTTTAGCCCCAGAGTGCTATTCATTTCAATCAGGATTTCTGTGTAGACATTAGCGTGTCGAGTCACTTTTCAAATGTGTTTGCCAGATAGCGTGGAGAGGGGGGGGGCGTTAATAAAATGTTGAAAGTCGTACAAGGTTTGCAATTTTTGATAATGGATCGCTAAATGTAGCTCCAAAACGTGACAATTTATTATAAATATCAGTGGCGGCTCGTGATGAAAAAAATAGGTGAAGAGCTTGATACCAAAACATTATGAAAAACACCTGATACAGCTATTATGCATGGTAATTAGGCGGGAGCATAGCCTTTCTGAGGAAAAAATTTAATCTTTCAGCGATCCTACAAAATGTCGACCGACCAGTGGCCTATCGCATAGCGCTTTGAAGACGGAAGGTGCCTGGTTCGAAACCAGGTCACGTCCGCCGACCTAATCGTTCGTAGTTTTCCGTGGTTTCCTCCGAAACTTAGCGTAAATACGGGTTAGGACCCGTAGAAAGACCCCCCACGAAGGGCATCCCGCTAGTAGGTCTAGATCCCCTGTGTACATAATTGGCCTTAATCCCACAACAACAACAACAACTTTTTAAATGTCCTTTGGAAATGATCTGCACCCCCTCTCTCCATAATGTTCAAGATTGCGTTACATTTAAAATGTCTGAAAATCTGTCTTTGCTCCATACAGAATGCTTATTACTAAAGAGTAAGCAAGGCCAATAAAATAACTTTTGTAAAATATAGGAGAACTGCACAGCAAAACCAGCTATGTTTGAAACGAACAGTCAGGGGCGTAGCGTCATAAGCACCCGCCCCCCCATGAGAAATTTTTGCCATACAAAATGCATATTCTTCACTACCTTATCACACACACGTGTGTATATATATATATGAGTTGTAGCAGTCGTAACTCCCCCATGAAAAATTTCTGGCTACGCCCCCTGCGAAAAGTGTAAGATTTACCACTCTTTTCGAGGTATGTCTTTTGAAGAGGCATTAATTCCTAATGCCTCCATTGGTCGACCACGAGAAAGAAAACATCTTTTATCTATCTTCATCATTCCACCGAATAAACGGCATTTGTAATATATTACAGACTATACCATTTACAGCAAACATAATGAAGGTGAATAAACAGAAAAGAAACTAACTATTATTATCATTAAAATTAACACAACAAGAAATTCTAAAATTTTCAAAAGCCAGCAGTAAATATCTCGTGTCAAAATCTCAAAGAAATAACGTGGTTTCCTTTTCCTACACAAATTTGTTCTTGGAAATCCACTCTGCTGCGTTTTTTCACACTTGAAGAGACGGACCATTTTCTGAGGGATCTCTTCACCTGACCTTCAAGGAAAGCTGTAAACCTGAATAAAGCGTCTGCGGTTACCATGGCAACCCAACTATCAACTGCAGTGGAAGAGAAAATTTTTCATTAGCACTTCACAACTCACTTTGACCAGACTGTTTGTCAAAACCCGCGTACCACGTGACTCTAACAATCGACCAATCGTGGCACAAGTCACTGAAACCCTCTCTTTGGCACTGACAAGGGAAGGGGGTTTGGCTTCACTGCTAGTAAGAACGTGTTTTAGCACATAGTCTTACGGCAATTGGGCTTTCATCGGAATTTTAAGTATATTCTAACAGAATAAATTTGAAAAAGGATCATTGCTTGCTTACGTTAAAAAATGTTTTGTTACTTACAATACTTGGTGAAGAGGCACTTCACCTACTTCACCTGAAAAGCCGCCACTGATAAATATATTTCGCGTATAGTTAGAAAACGCCTGGCGTATATTGTAAAAGAGTTTTATTAGGCGATTTCAATATAGATTTCTATTCCGAAGAAGTGCTCTGTGGAACAAGAAAGGAAAACACGGTACACTCATGGATGCCCATTCAAAACAGCATTTAAAATGTCTTTGCGGTATAGTTGGACTATGCTTACAGGAAGAATATGCCTGGCGAAGATTGTAAAACAGTTTCAGTAGGCGATTTTAAGATAGATTTCGATTCCAAAGATGTGTTTTATGGTACAAGAAAGAGTTGATTCCTATTTTAACGCCCCCCACTCTCGCCAACCTAAAAAATCCCGGTACATTGGCAAGCTTTGCAGTCATGGGTCTCTGGGAGTTATGCACAAGTTTCAACGGTATTTACGTATTATTCCGGCGGTCCGCCAAGACAAGCAATTTTTCACAAGATAAATGCCGGGCACTTACATGTTGTTCCAAATCGCCATTTTAATTGTAAATTACGATTTCTACATAAATGGAAAAAATCGTCATGGTAACTGCATATGTTTAATCATCGCCTCCTTGGCAAGAGTCGAGACGTTAAAGTAGGAAACAATATTTAAAACGGATAAGTATAGCTGTGATATACTTGGCGAAGTTTGTAAAATAGTTTTAGTAGGCGATTTTAAGATAGATTTCAATTCCAAAGATGGGTTTTATGAAATAAGAAAGAAAAATACAGCACAGTCATCAATAATGATAACACTTTCCAACTTAATGGAATAAGGACGAAAAATAGGGACAACGCATAAATTATGATACGATTTTAATATATAGCACTATAGTGCGTATTTAAAATATGAAAGTGTTTCAGATTTTCATCCTTTTTTTTCGGGGGGTGGCAAAATTTTTTATGGAATGACTATCAATAAGTCTCAAGGCCAAACTATGTCTGTTTGTGGATTAGATTTGAGCACACCATGTTTTTCACACGGACAGTTATACGTGGCATGCTCTCGAGTGGGCAAACCATACAGTGGGCATCCAGTTTGTTTGTGTTATCTTAAGATGGGATAACAAAAAATATTGTATACTCTATTGCGTTAAGGGATTTATATTAGTTTTTAGTAAAATTATTGTAATTAACTATATATATAAATTTAAAGAATAAATTACAATTAATTAAAAATATAAATGTTTGGTATTGTGTTATTTTAAATTCCAGCATCGTTCACAGCGCTCCATGCCTCTTCCACTCATGTACCACATCCTCACAAACTTCCAATAAGTTAGTCATTTCTTTCTACTAAAATAATCCTAGGAATAATTTATATGGCAAAACAACGTTTGCCGGGTCAGCTAGTAGTTATATATTTTTTCTCCATATAAATATCCTTTAAATGTTCTGTATGTTATAGATCAGTCTGGATATCTGTTAGACCTGATTTGGACATAGTGTGCTGTGTGGAGTGTGACTCTATTTCGCCCTGACACAATTAAGTTTACTTGTGTGATTCTGTCTTGTAAAATATAATATATGAATATAGTATAGTCGAACCAGCTTAATTGAATATTGGTTAAAGGAATATCCCGCTTAATGTTATAAATTGTCAATGTATCAAGCCATAGAAATTCGTTAATGTGTACCCCAAAAAAAATGGAATATCCCACTTATTAGAATAATTTTTCAGGCAAAATGGCTATTTTATCAAGCGGACTGATTTGTAAACAAAGAGAGCTATATAAGTAATTTCTTCATACTTTTTAAAATTGTTTAAATTTAATATCATTATCTAAATGATTTACGGACACATTGTATATATAAAACACAATTGGGAATGAATCCATTCTTTGCTAAACATAAAAATAAGAATCGTAAAAAAAGCACGCTCTTTATTTGTAATACGCGTAAAACTGAATTTGAAATATAAAATGCAGTCAGTATCTCTTAGTGGTAAAAGCATCTGTATGCGATGCACGCATTCAATGAAATAACGTGTGGAAGTATGCAGTTTGCAGGCAAGCCTAATCACCGCCTCCTAGATATAGAAAGCCTGGGAAGCTTTTACGTCACCACAAGGTCTTCTAAGATGACGTCAGCACAGTTTTCCTTTCACAAAGTAAAACTATTTAAAATTTCTGGTGAATGATGCAAATTTTAGAAACTATCTTAATTTAAAGATAAAAATTAAAATACCTTTCTGATAAAAGATTATTTATTATGATCAATTTATATTTCATATTTTATAATTAGTGATAGTTAAAATTTCGTATTCATCGTAAAATTAAATTTTTTATCTTAAATCCTTAAAATGTTTTATGCGGGAGTGAATTCAGGACAAACTTATAGAACTTAATGAGTAAACTCCGAACTTTACTCAAATAGTTTTACTTTGTGAAAATAAATGTGTTATCACGTCATTTTATTGGACCTAGTGTTGACGTAAAATGTTCTGTTCTCAGGCCTTCTATATCTAGGAGGTGGCGATCTAATGCATGCGAAAATTACTAATAAATTATTAAAATTTTATGGTATTTTTTTATTTTAAACATCGGCATTTACAACAAATAAATAGTCTTTCATAAATAATTTTTTATGTGCGTGTGTTGGGGGGATGGAGAGAATCTATTACGCAACTTATGTAATATCAGCATCAATTAAGTTAAAGAAAATATTTTATAAAATCGATTTTTTTACGCAAAGCTTAGCTATATAAATAATTTTGCAGTAATTAAAAAGAATATGATGATTAGTGAAGATTAGAAATGTAATGCACAATAATGCAGAAATATCTAAAGACGCATGCACTAACTTTAAGCCGGGAAAAAAATTATCAAATAATATTCACTATTTGAGAAACTTTTTTTTTATTTGCATAAACAAATTAAAGCTTCGCCGAACACTACAATGCAGAAGGAAAACGAATTATTATTCATTTTTAAACGATATTAAACGATTAAATGAAATAATTAAGTGTAATTATTTGTCCAAGGGGAAAAGAAATAACCACTCGCATTTTGCGAAAGCTGTGTACCACTTAAAAATAATGATTTTGAGTATTTTCATTACAATTAGCATAATTTTAGTTTCGAAGTACAAAATGCATGGAAATTTCTTTACGCATTGTAACGATTTTAAAGCGTGTTATTAGAGAAATTATTGCCATAATCGAGACTTAATTATGGATATTTATGTAATACATTTTTCTGGAATCTTGAGTAATTAATGAATTTCAGCCGTATGGGAGTTATGTAAGGAACTTTATTTTTTCCTTTAAATAAAGTAAATTATTTCTTCAGAGTAACGTGAGCATTATGAAAATTTTTTGTTTTGTCTACTATGTACATAAATATTTTTTTGTTATTTAAAATCTGCAAGAGGTCTTGTTTGTTCTTTATAATTACCTTTTTACCAATATCTCGTGATAATGTTTTAGTGTGTGCAACAATTCAATAAAAACACTCAGAAACTGGTGTTTAAGAGATAAAATAATGAAAACTTTAAAAATACACATACAAAGTACTTATAAATTTGGACACGTTTTTCGGAAGAATTTTTTTTTTTTTCCTTCATCAGCAGAAATCCACACACCGGGTCTGGTGACTAAAAAAAGAAAAACAAAACTCACTCCTATCTTTTTCTACTTTTTCAGACCCTCGATAACTTTGTGTGGACGTCTACTGATGAAGGAGGGCAGTTTTTCTCCCAAAATAAGTATCGACTCATTTTATGTGCATTATTTTATATAGTTATTTCAAGTTGAGTGTGTTTACCGAATGCAAGAATAAAAACTGAAAAATGGCCAGAAATCTTTTTTTCAGACGTCCCGACAGGTCGTCAAACGAGATAAACATTCGCTCATTGCAGTGGTCGCTGTGTATTTCCTGTCAATTTCAGCAAAGTGTTGTTTACAAGAAGACTGCAAAGCGCAAATAAATAGAATTAAATGTTTTTACCTGAACAAAAATAGATACAAATCGAAAAATTATTTGCTGCCTTAATATGAAATAAGAAATGATTTAGCCAACAGGAGTATTGCTCTCAAATTTGCCGATATATTCTTCTCTGGAAATTGACAGTAATTGGATGATAAGTGGGAGGAAATGAATTGATTGAATGGGAGAGGGAATTTAATTTGGGGCTTTGGAAGTGCTCATTGTTAGAAATGGGTTCTGTTGATGTAGCTATTTTAGGACAGTGTACTTAGAGTTTAATTAGCTACCCATCTGTCAAACAAACTGAAGGAATTGTTGCATTCCAGTCGATTAAACAGTTAGCATGAAGAATGGGAAAATAAATAAATAGATTTATTTCCTTACAATTGTGAAGAGAAAGAAGTGAAAGTTGATATTCTATTCGCAGATTAAAAGCACGATTGCAGCAGATTGGCTTCATATCATGTTACATATCATTGGAAATGACATAAAAGGTAAGTGGTCGTCACATGACTGGCTTGAAAATTACTGAAATGAACGAGCGATTATTTGCCATTAAATAGTTCCCGAGTTAAAAATGTGAGGGGAGGACATCTCTTATAAAAAGTCATGCAGATGAATATAACATCTCAAATCCCCTCTCACCCTTAAAAAAATGTCAAGGAATTGCGAAAATCTACGATTAAGCAATTCTTTCTTTTCCAGTTCCAAAATATAAACACATGAGCGTGGCAATAAAATGTTTGGTTTCAGTACGCAATGTATAACAAAAAGAAAATTATCGGCACAATTAAAGAAAGCTGTCACTAATTGTTTAAAATTTAACAGTACAATATGAAAGCAATCATTCAACAGTGAATCAATCGGTTCAACAATTTTCTTTTGAAGTAAAACTCCTGCAATCATAGGCACTTAAAGAAAAAAAAATTGCTTCAATAAGTATTCTCTGTTATTGCCGTAATAAATTTCACCTTCATCGGTCACCTAAACATAGGGAAAAAAAAACTACCCGAAATACAAAATTTCAATGGCAATTTAATTCATTCGCTTTACGTTTTATTTATTTACTTATCAAAACTAATGTTAAAGAAAAATGTTAAGCTTTCAGACTAACTGTTAAAGCATTGGATGCATATTAATATATTTAAAGCAATAGCTTAGACCGTTAACACTCATAAGTACTGGTGCTAAGAGCAAATATAACTTTGTTTAAGCACAGAAAAAACAGATTAGAACGGTATGGGTTAGCATAAATTTGTGTTTTATTAAAGTTTAATGAACCATGAAAAGTCCACAATTCCCTTTATCCGTTTGTAATTCATTTACATATTAAGGAATTATAAAAAAAAAGAATAATGCAATATCAGATTGTAACTTATACCAGTAGTAAATGCCACTAAATGAAAGATGTTTTTAATTGAGAATTTTAAAAGTACACGAAAAAGTAAAAATACGCAGAAAGTTTCAGAATAAAAAATCATGAAATGTCTCACGTCATTCCTTTTGTATCGCAAAAGAAAATGTCGTAAATGTCGTATACTTACATAGAAAAACGGTATCGAATATTAGTGGTTTGTTATTCATCCACTATGCTCTAAACTTCTAACCCCCTCCTTCTCACTCCCGTCAGAATCACGGACTGAGCCTTCTGGGAATAATACCTTAAGCGGAGGAAGGTTCAGTAGGCGACTTTTCCCTGTCGCTAGTGTCTAACCTTGAGGACTTTGTTTTCTCACCAAACATAACATGAACATACGTAGTTATATAAGAAAAAATAAACCCAAAACTACAATACACTTATCTAAACACCTTATTAAAAAATTTCTATACATACTTAAATGCAATTACAAACAAAATGAACATAAACAAAACACTAGCTCTGGGCTATGGGTACGTTAAAAAATAAATAAAATAAAACCTTGAAATGAAGCAAAATACTAAAATACGTTTCTGCAGAAAAATATACAACAAAATGTCCCTTAAAATTTTAAAATCACCGTTTAAAATTCATACAAAAACACTCAAATAAACCGACTACCCCCCCCCCCCATCCCGAGATTCATTCAATTTTAATATCTTCAAAGCACACAAAATTTACACTACTAAAAACAGAATAAAATCAAAACTCACCACAAGCAACCCAAAAATCCTCATACATTGAGTCATATTAAACCTAAGTATTGTACCTGATTACTAAAAATCCGTGTAAGTAAACCCATATATCGAATAAAATTATCTATCTTTCTTAAAACACTAACAATCTCCATTTTTCATCACAAACTATTATTCAGCAATTCGCATAAAATTAAAATAACACAACATACGATAACCTTTATATAAATATGCTACAATAGAAAACAGTAATTTTAAATCTCAACTGTAAACCGGTACAGTAAATCATACAATGAATATTTAAATAAACAAAAGCGCATACCTAAATTCTTCTATTTATTCCTTACTAGCTGAAGTACCCGTTCTTCGCACGGGAATGAATGGACTTTTCGATATTACGATTTGTTGTGATGGCTATTTATTGTAATAAAGAGATAGATCAAAATGGATATCGCGTTATATTGTATTCATTAATCATCAATACCGAATTTGAAGGCAATGGTTTGTACGGTGCAGAAGGCGATGCGAAGTAGCGCAATCCAGTGGCGAGTTTTAGTAAAACGGATACGGCGGAAATATTCTTCGCATTCAGATATCAATGTATACGAATTTTCATGATGATCGGCTGGACAGTCCTGAAGTTCATGTGTGGACGCAACATCGAGTGGCAAGTTATAGGAAAATGGATAGCGCCAAACTCTTCCCAGTGTTCAAATATATATGAATACCTATTTTCATAGCGATCAGTTACCATCCAGTGGTCAGTTAACCATCTAGTGATTAATTAAAGTAATGATTTGCTACAGCGCCGTCAAGTGGCGAATTGTAGCAAAATGGATAACGCCAAAATATTCTCATCGTTCAAATAGCTATGTATACTGATTTTCATAGAGACCGTTTGAATGGTCAGGAATTTGGCCTGCTGCAAGGTCATCTAGTGGCGAGTTAAAACAATAATGCATTGCAGTGCCATCTAATGGTGAGTAACATCAAAAGGAACACAGTTAGAATATATTCTTCGTGCTCAAATGTGTAAGTATAAAATATTTTATGCCGATCGGTCGAACGGTATAGAGGTTGATGCGTTGCAGTGCCATTTAGCGGCAAGTTACAGCAAAATGGATAGTGAAAAATATTCCCCGTTTACTAATATCCGCGTGTACCAAATTTCATCGAAATCAGTTGGACGATATTCGCATAGCAAACGGCTAAACGGAATAGAATTCGACGTTCTGCTGCGCCATCTAGTGGTAAGTTAGAGGAAAACGGATAGCATAAAAACCTTCTCCATGATAAAAGACTTAGGTCAACCAAATTTCATGGTGATCTGTCAAACGGTGCTGGAGTTTTTCAACCTCATACACACATACCAACATTCATTTTTATCTATAACCAGTGTTATTATATATACCAGTCTCAATCCAGTTTCAAATCAAAGTATCGCCAAAGGGCCAACATACGCCATTTTGCAATTTTTTTTCAGGGAATCATTCGAAGCATTGACTTAGCAGCAATCAAAATGGGAAATGGTTTGACCGCCAATAAGTAAAGCAGGCATTTATTTCAAAAGTGGAATTCCTTAATAGCCGCATTTTTTAAATTTTATACGTATAACGTATTTTATTCATCGTTACTCCGATGTACTAAATGTGAATATTTTAATTTTCTGAAATTTGGCGGAATTCCCCTAACTTAAATCAATATACTCAATTGGCGAGAATTCGGAAGATAGATTGCTCGAAATCCCTTAATAACTGCATTATTTCTGCACGGATTATCAGAATTTAACTTTGTATTCTAATAAAATCTATGCACTTGTTTTCAAAAATCTATTTCTTTAAGCTCTCAGTAAATTGCGCCAAGCCGAAAACTGTGCAAAGCGCTAGAACTCACTTTCTCAAAATCGGCATATTAGCAATTTTATTTTTCGCCAAACTAAAAAATTTTACATATTAGCCTCGGAAATCTTCATTTCTTATATTTTTGAGTATAAAACATTACATTCCTGCTCTGATTTCCCATGCACACGATATTATAAATAAAAAAATAACCTTACAAATGTAAACTTAAAAAAAAAAATCATTATTATTCTTTTATTTTTACTTTACTTACTTTACTTTTTTACTATACTTACTTTAATGTGTTAAAGAATTTAAAACATTTTATTCGGCAAAATCGCCACACATGGCAATAATGATGCTTATTTCATACTTTTTTCACTACAGGGGTTACAATTACGGAAAGCTTTCTGCGTGGAGAAGATAAAAAAATCTCTTAAATGGGTAACGGGTGGACTTTCAAAGTTTTAAAGTGGACTATAATTTATTCTATATTATTTTACATATCTGTGCAAAATTTCAGGCTGATAGGTCCATTTTTTGTATTTGTATACTAATCAAATCCACAAACAGAATTTCATTTTTATTTATACGATTTATTGGCCTTGATGAATCAAAAAGCACCCAAATAATCATAATTTAAGCCTACCCCGGATGCGTTAAATATTCTGCCCAACAAACATTTTCAAATTTTCACCTCAATTCATATACAACAGATCTTAACATAAAGCTAATTCATTGCAGTTTTAGACAACTTATCCTCATTTAATTTAATATAAAAAAATGAAATTTTACTTCTTAAACACCACTATTATATAACTGCACACTTTTAACTTCAACAAGGAATCACAACAAACAAGCATGTTCAACGTCTACGACGGTCATTTCAGGTTCGGTTACAGATAAATTCTTTCAACCAATCACATAATTCCTTCAAACTTCCCAGTTAATTTCTTTGACCAATCACATAATTTCTAATGACATCATGAAACAATAACAGAACTCAGCAAAGGGTTTGCTATATACCTCATCTCGATTGGCAACGCTGATAAGTGTGTTTAAGCTTTGGCGACGTATTTGACTTGGCGACCTATCCCCCCCACTTACGGTATTATTCCCAGCTTTCTCCCCCTTTTTCTTGTACCAGATGTATTTCCTGGCTGGAGTGTTCAAAAATTATGCGCCACAAATATTACAGCATTTCAATTCTCATGCACGGATTTTTTAAATATCTGATTTTGCACAACAGATGGCAGTACCAGATTATTTTTAACTTATTTGGAGATAGTTTATTTAAAAATAGATGACAGCACTAATAATGCAGTATTTACTCATGTATAGCAAGTGCTTGTATAACATGCACCCCGTACTTCACTAGAAAAACAAGCGATTTTTAAAAAAAAAAATCTTCTATATAACGCGCACCATAAATTTGACTTGAAAGTGACTTTCAATTAAAAGGATGGAGCTGAAGACAATTTTATTTAAGTGGTCATTGACTGCGCCAGTGATGACAAGGGCAGTGATGATAACAGTGATGGCGTCAATAAGAATTGCTAATTATTTTTAACGATAATCTTATTAGCGATTTTTCATTAAAAAAATGTAACGAGTGAAATTAAGGTGCTGCAGTCCTTATATTGAGAAAGATTTTTACAGTTTTATTATCTTCTAGCTGAAGTACCCACCGTTTATGGGTTAGTACTGAATGCAATTTTCCAAAAAGTAAGAACTTTCGTCAGCATTGTAGGAGTACACAGAATGGGTGTAGTGTACTGCCAAAGTAAAGAAAACGAAGTTATAATTTTTTTTGCATTGTTAAAATATTACATGTTAGAGAGTCACTAAGTAATATCATTTCATTCGCTTTAGTCGTAATTATGTGATGCGCGAACGAATATTTACGCATATTGAAATAATTTTCGAAAAATTTCAAAATCTAATCAACATTTATGAAAAATTGGAATCCAAGAATTTAAGTTGAGTGACAACCTCTCATGCCACCCATATTCTTTTCATTCCCTGCAGTCTTTATTTCGTGATGCTGGAACAAAAAATTCAGCATTTTAAAACGATTTTCACAAAATCTCAAAATATAATCAAAATATATTATAAATTCTCTCTCAACAACTATAAATTAAGATTAGCAACTACCTATCATATCACCAATTTTCGTATTAGTCGTTATTACACGATACTTGAAGAAATATACCCGCATTTTGAGAGATTTTTCTTAAAATCTAATAAAATGTTTAAAAAAATGGACACCTTATACATTATGTTGAGCAAACCTATCATGTGACCAAATTTCATATCATTCGCTTTAGTCGTTATTACGTAATGCGAACAAAAATTCACTCAGTTTGAAACGATTTTCTCGAAATCCCAAAATATGATCGATTATTTTTTTTTTTAAGATGCTTATAGTTTAGCCCTTTAACGCGCAGTGTTCCCGCTCTGGAAACACCAAACTCATACGTTTTGACTGTTGCCAGTGACGAAGAATAGATTTGATTTCTATAAAAATAGTTGCGGGTGCCATAGCTCCACGGGAATCCTTACTTTTTAGCACATCCTTTCCCGTACAGAAATTGTCACGGTTATTTTTAACAGCACCGATATCTGCTGAAAAATGGAAGAATGCGAGAATAGCTGATAGATTGCCCAATGCTGAAAAAAGGACAGCCGTTGCCATCGCTCGACTTAACTACCAGCAAAATTCGAAACTTTCACAAAATTCGAAATTCTAATCAAGATTTTAAAGAAATAAGCTGCCTAATGTTTAAGTTGAGTGACCACCAATCATGATACCAAATTTCATTTTAATCGCTTCAGCCGTTTTTATGTGATGCTCGAACACAAATTTACGCAGTTTGAAAGGATTTTCACAAAATCTCAAAATCTCATCACGATTTCTTTTTAAATCAACGCCTATGTTTAAAGTTGAATGACCACCAATCAAGATACCAAATTTCATTTCAATCGCTTCAGTCGTTTTTACATGATGCTCGAACACAAATTTATGCAGTTTGAAACGATTTTCGCAAAATCTTAAAATCTAATCCCGGCAAGATTTTTTTTCAAATCGACGCCTATGTTTAAAGTTGCGTGACCACCAATCATGATACCAAAATTCATTTCAATCACTTCAGTCGTTTTTACGTGATACTTAAACAAAAATGCGTCACGGGTAAAATGACAGATTGATAGAATAACAGACAGACAAACTTTTTTGTTGAGGGTCGTACTGGATTTCCAGCTGCTTGAAACGGATAGAAATCGCAAATTTTTGAATTTCAAGAAATGCACAGACAAAAGTCTAATTTTATTTATATATACGAATAATATTTTTTTTATTTATACGTAAATCGTAGATTCACTGCAGCAGTAAAAAATATTCCGTGTATAAAGTGCAATCAGAATGTTTGACTGAAATATTTGAAAAAAAACTGAGAATTATACACGAATAACGGTGGGTGTTCCTGTGACCTGAGTTTTGTGATCTTTTCAATTGGTCTCACAAGAAAAATTGCTAATATTTATTTATGTTAAAAATTAAGTTCAATAAAATTCTCGTTTATAGTTTAAAACATACATTTTTAATTTTTCCCTGCTTATTGGAAAACACGCATTCAGTCACCATAACCCTAATGTTCCCTTTTCCTAAAAAAATTATTGTTTTTATTTCATGCTAAAAATATGTCCAAAACCTTAAAACGAATACTTACAATGTACATACACATTTTTATACAACTTTTTGAGTGAAAAAATAGACATCTTCATGACCGTTTTCTTGAAAATAATACAACTTTTAAAGGTGTTAACAATTTGAGGCGCAACCCTTTCCCAATGCTGAAAAAAGGGCAGCCGTTGCCATCGCTCGACTTAACAACCAGCATGATGGCGGACGATCGAAACGTTCATCGCGTGCCACAGATCTAAAGACCCTTTTTTGACGACAGCTGGCGAGCACAGCGAGCTGTCGTCAAAAAAGGGTCTTTAGATCTGTGGCACGCGATGAACGTTTCGATCGTCCGCCATGTTGCTGCTCGCCAGCTGTCGTCAAAAAGGGTCTTTAGATCTGTGGCACGCGATGAACGTTTCGATCGTCCGCCATCTTGCTGGCAGTTAAGTCGAGCGATGGCAACGGCTGCCCTTTTTTCAGCATTGGGCAATCAATCCAGCTGTTCTCGCGTTCTTCCATTTTTCAGCAGATGTCAGTGCTGTTAAAAAGAATCGTTGCAATTTTTTTACGGGGAATGACGTGCTAAAAAGTAAAGGATTCTCGTGGAGCTATGTCACCCGCAACTATTTTTATAGAAATCATATCTATTCTTCGTGACTGGCAACAGTCAAAACGTCTGAGTTTGGTGTTCCCAGAGCGGGATCACTGCGTGTTAAAGGGTTAAACAATAGCCCAAATCAAACTTTGCTATTAACAGCAGCTATTTTAATAAGCAGGCCTCCCACTATCTTCCTCTTTGTGCGAAAATATAATCGATGGGCCTTGGAAAATTAGCACGGGACGAGATGAATGGCTTGACCCGAGTGTTCTCTCAGATGTCGCGTCTCAATTCCTCCCTTGAGCTCATCTAACTCATAAATAATATGCCCCCTTGAGAGAGGGAAAGATAGAAGGAATGCATACATTTTGCTCTCCGAAGAAAAATGGGAGTGCACCTTCCTATACAAAAGATTATTGATTTCTGCTGGAGCAGAGCGAATTAAAGTTAGCGATAAACTTGTACCTTTTGTAAACAGAGTTGGCATTTACGTTTTTCGAATACGCGTTATTTAAGCGAGAAAAATAAAGCGTGAAGTATTATGCAGGTTGAATAATATTTCTTGAGGCACATTTTTAATATTCAAATATGAGAAATAGCTACTTTCAAGTGACTTGCTATTCCTATGTTATTGGCAGAATAAAGCCAAACAGCAAATTGTCACAAATTGCATAAAACAGAAGAAAAAAGCATTCCTAAATTTAAAATATTGTTATAAAATTTCGGTCAAACCAGCTGTACAGGAGTTTAAAGTAGTTTAAAATTCGTATTCTACGCGCCAAACAGCTAAATTTTGCATTTGGTGCATCAAAATGAGTCAGAGGCGCCGACTTTACAAAATTTCTGTGGGTGCCCTAAAAGTCCGTGGGGGGGGGGGGGGAAACAAAATGTTGAAAGTCGCACAAGGTGGTTTGTAATTTTTGATAAAGGATCGCTAAGTTTGGTGCCAAAACGTGACAATTTATTTTAAAGGGGGGGTACAGTTGGAATGTACTTGGCTAAGAGCTGGATTCTCCGCTCGTCGCTAATTTTTCGCAGTCGTTAACTCTGCCCCGCCTTGAGGTGGAGTTTTAGGGAGGAGCGTCAAGGGGTTCATGTGATTGGCTAAAAGACCTCACGATGGCCTCCGGAATCGTTAGCGCAGTCGGTAACCAAACAACTGGTTCTGCCCAGTCGGCAGCTAACCACCGACGATTTCGGAAACCACCGGCGGAGAATTCTACCCTAAGATTGTAAAATAGTTTTAGTAGGTGATTTTAAGATAGATTTCGATTCCGAAGATGGGTTTTTATGGAACAAAGAAGAAAAATACGGCACACTCATGAATAACGATACACTTTCCAACCTTATGGAATCTTTTCCAACTACCCTTCAATCTTTTCCTATAATTATTTGCTTCCTTGCTCGTAACAACTCAATCATTTGACTTTTCGTGCACATTTTTACCAGTGGGAAATGGGTAATACAAATAGTCATTTTAGCTCCACATAAAATATCCAATATCTGAGGGTATAGATCGAAGAAACGATATCTGTCTCACGGTTTTGGTACACAAATTAAAATAAACTAACTGCACCAAGGATTCGAAAAAATTCAGGATAATTCTTTACAAGCTGCACTACACACTGCAATAAATGCGAAAACTTTCATGAAACTTTCAGAAAAAAATCTTAAATGTGGAACTGCACAGCAAAATATTTCTAAGAGTGGCCATTCTGCAAAAAATTTTCGTTTATTCGGGTGTCTAGTAGAGCTTGTGAACCTACATCCTAAAAATTGTGAAGTGCTTGAGATAATTAGTTTTCTTTTTTGTATTTATATACCAAAATTGCGTGTTTTTTCCGAGCGCTGAAGGTGACATTCAAAGTTTAATTTAAATGAATAGTGTGAATTTTGGCATCCGATTATCTGTACTACGGTGAAGCAACGCTGGGCATAGAATCAAAGTCTCCACCGTTTTGTGTCTTAGTAACGATAACAGCAAAGCAGTTAAAATCAAGATTCTTTTTAAAGTAATGAAGTATTTCTGATGAAATACCCTTCTTTTAGAAAAATCTGCTTGTGCTGGAGTCACCTTAAATTTGTTTGCCTTACGCAAATTCTCTGTCAAAATTCGAGAATTCCTGGGCGCACACCCCCTTTGCCCTTGTAATAAATCAGACCCGAAAGAGGTGTATTACACTATTTCACTTTTTTTTTTTACTTTTAGCTATAGAATTTTGATTGGTTTTAACTAATCATTATAAATTTCAAAGCAAAAGAAAAGTGTATTGGGGGGGGGGGGGAACATGCAACAATAATATCACAATCGGTCAAATTTCTTGTCATGCAAATGGAAATTTTGTATAAAAAGTGATTCAGTTTTCGAATGTAACAATTCACGATCAATGTTATTCTTGTTTAATCTATCTCATCCCTGTGTGAAATCCCCAGTTTTCAAAAAATGTTATTCATAGTATTGTTTCTCAGCTCATTCATTTCCTGTATTATTTTTTTTTTTAACATTTTTGTACCCCTGTAAACAGCTGCAGCTAAGCCTTGACTATTTTCTTTTCTTTTTTTCCCCAACAAATTAAAAAAATTACAAACATTATACCTTTAAAATTAAACTAGATAATTTCCTCAGAATGAATTAATGCAACGTTTTCTATGTTGAAATGTGTGTAGGACCACATAAAAAAGATTGGTAACTATTTAAATGCAAACAGAAAAATAATGCAGAACAAAAAAAGTTGTTTATCTTAGAGTTAATAATTATTCAAAAAGTATTTTTAATTGTAGGCCATATAACATCCAGGCATTATTTTGAGCATCCTCCTGAAGTAGAGCTATTTTACCCTCTACCCTTATGTGTTCAAATTTGCAAAATTACGAGAGACATACATTTCAGTAATGTGTGTTCATGCGCCCATGATTTCAGTATAATTTTACAAAAACAGCATTGGGCTAGATCAAAGCAAATAGTACCCAATTCCGCTTTGTTAAACAAGAAAGAAAATTGAACAAAATATTCGCAGAAAATGAAACGGAAGGCATCTCGAAATGTTAGTGTAGACGACAGTCTGTTCCATCCTTTTCAATAAATAACTGAGCACTAAAAATCATTCAAAAATAAGAAAAGGAAATTGAGACTTTAGAAGAAAGTGACAAACCTTTATACCTTAGAAGCCTCGCCTCAGTCTCATTCAATTAACACCAAAGCGCCGACACTTTTTGATGAATGGGCATCTTTTTTTGTTCCAGAGACATACAAAGTGTTGTATATTAGGTGCTTGTAAACAGACAGATCTTGATGTTCTCTATTTACAATAAAAACAATTAAACCTACTCACTTCGGAATCCTGAAGTAATATTATTAGAACTATCTCAAAACATTTCCATAATGGGAATGTCTTTCACCTAACTCCTGTGTTATCTTTCCCGCGTGAACTTCTGATTGTAGCCAGCGGCTTTGTCTCAAATTCTCCGTTTTCCGGAACTCTTGGGCTAACATAGTAACATAGTATCATTGTATTCATGCATTTTCCCATGGAAAATGAGGATTCTGGGATGAGGTCTGTTTGTGTGGGTCAGAAAGGGGGGGGGCACAGTGGGCAAAGGCATTGCCTGTGGGGCTGTAGGGAGTCGCACAGGCTGTAGGGAGTCGCATTGTGAAAAAGCTTTGAATTTTAGAAAGACATTGTTTCCGTGGGCGCCAGATAGGAAGGCAAGTGGCAGTGGGGGATTGAGATTTTGAGCCCGCCTAGTATAGTAAACATTTTTACAGCATACTGAACTTCTAAGTATTATTTTCGTGCTAAAATGTCTGAAAGTTAAGATGACCCCCATACACCTCTAAATTAGTACTCTTATGAGAAACTATTATAATAATTATTATTTAGACAAAAATATTACCTGTTTGGATTCCTTTTTTTTTTTCCATGCACTTTTTAAAATTTTAGAGTATGTGCTAAGTTACTACTTATTGGAATTTTATTATAATTACTCCAGTTCCGAGGCACATAAGGGTGTATGCCGAAGAAACAAAATCTGCATAACGGTCTTAATACACAAATTAAAGTAGACTATCGCACCAAGGATTCTAAAAATTTAGGATGATTCTTTATAAGCTGCACTACATACCGAAATAAAGAATAACACTTCTTTAAAATTTTCGATTTTTAAGAATTTTTTCTAAAAGTTTCGTAAATGATACAGGTTTATTGTTTATTTCAGTGTATAATGCAGTTTCTAAAACATACATCCTAAAAATTTGAAATATTTGACATAATTAATTTTTTTGAATCTATGTACAAAATTTCATTTTTTTTTTTTTTTTTTTTTTTTTTTTTCCCGAACTACAGCGATAAGCTGAAAGTAGCTGTCATTCAGTTGCCTTTAAACAGGGTTTAATTTCTATCCAAAAAATTGCAAGAGCCCTGATTTTTTGTATTGCAATTTACAATATTAATTACCTAATTTAAGGTATTATTAAGTTAATTTTCGTTACCTCTGTATTAGTTTGCGATGTAATAAAATTAATATCAACAGAAACAATTACGATGGTAATTAAAAATTTAAATTTAGTGTAAAATTTCCCCGAGAAAAAAGAAGTAGTGGAGCTGTGCTCCCTCCCATGCAAATTAAGCACTTCCTTTAAATACATGCAAGTATTTAGCAACCACGAAAACTTTTCTGTGGGTGCTTGAGATCTGACATACGACATAAAAAAAACAACTGTCCCTCACTAAAATTTTATTTTCGAATTATGCAGTAGCAAAGCACTCGTCGTCATCAGTGGCGTGACTATACCGTTAGGGCCAGTAATGAATTCATTGGATAGGGTCCTTCATCATTGTACAGAATCTCAACCAACATGTTGCAGTTCACTTTTTCTAGCTTTCTATTTGGGAAAGGCTCCCCCTCCGTCCGGGGGACCGTGGCTTTTGCCCGTTCTACCGCCCTATAGTTACGCCAGTGATTGTCTCATCGAAGTTTCTCATACGCATCTAAATTATAAAGGACATGGGTGCTCATATAGGGAAGTAGGTGGGGGCTCGGGTCCCTCCCTCTAGCCGTCGGTATAGTGAACATTTTTATATTAGCTAACCTTTTTTTCACTATTTCAGTACTAAAATGTTTGAAAGCGCGATTGCCGATGACCTTACAAATGCCAGAAATAACCCCTCCCCCCCCTCGTCTTAAAGTACTCATATGGACGTCCATGCCGAAGCACCCACATACATTTGGCCTCATTAAAGATTTTCTTTTAAACTTTTAAAATATCACACAACTAATAAGCAAATAAAACATTTTAGTACTGAAATAATGCAAAAAGTTCCGTATGCTTTACAAATATTCATATTACGTAATGGCATAATTGGGGCGGGGGAGGTGAAACCCTCCTTGAGTGTACATCACTGTGTTGGGGTTATCAGACGATTGCTGGTGCTCAGCATTCAACGTAATTTTTTTTACAAGCCCGAAGCACCCACATAAACGCCTTTTCCTAGCTCTTTCTGGGAAATTCAAATTATGACTTGGCACTAAAATTTCTGTGGGTGCGGAGCACCCACAGAATTTTTTCAGTGGGTGCTTGAGCCCCGGAGCACCCACGTAGTCGGCGCCACTGAAATGAGTTCATTAGAACGCGAGATAAAGAGATTTGGGTTTTCCTCATTGGTTAATATAGCGTTTTCTAGAAATCTCGAGAAATATGGGTCGTGGGACTTCGCCAACCTCACTTTTGTAGACTTATTTTTGGCGCCAAATTGGGTAATATTTTATCAAAGGTCGCCAAGCTTGGTGACATTTCGGTCATTTGGCGCGATTTTTCCAATGGGGCTTGTAAAGTTTGTGAAGAAATTCCTTCATTAACATTACATAATAGCCTAATATTGCTCTATTACGTAATCCAAATTTGCACTTTACGGGGATCTTTTGAGAAACAGTTTCTTCCAGAAATTTCTAATAGATCCTGCGTCATCTATAAAAATTCGGGCTGCCCCGTTGAAGTCAGTCTGGATTCAGCTTGATCAGAGAGCAGATGTCCGTGAGAGCTTAAGGCTTTGTATTGACGCTATAGAAGCGGTATTTTCGTTGTTTAAAAGACTCGTTTTTAAGAGCTGTGTGTAAATTCTTCCTTGCTGAGTTTTGAGTGACTGTTTACGATTCAATTGTGGAAGTGTTTTATTTTGTGTGAGAAATACAGCATTTTGTGAACGCTTTGTGCTAAGCAGACTGTTATAAGAACGTTAGACTGGCTGATTGTGCTTGCAAATTTTGTACAGCTGATTGTTCGACAATGTTCTAGAAGCAATAAAGTTCGTGTTCCATCTTGACAAGTGAACTCTTTACTTGAACTTTCTACACCTACTGGACATTAAAATGACGAGTCCAGAAACTACAGAGTTTTCTGCAACAATATGAATGATAATTGTAAGACATTCCTAAATTTAAAATGTAAGTTATAATTGTAAAAACGCACTATATGAAATGTTGTTTCTATCATTTGTGACCATTTGGAAAGCACGTATAACTCAAAATTTCACAGAATACACCGAGAAGTGATTAAAAATCTTCCCCGATATATGGGCCTCCAGCCACCGTTAAGATTAACCGGTCGATATGGTCATTCAGAAGTATGCGATCGACATTTGGATTGTTTAAAATAATAAAACTCTCACGGTGGAGGTTACAGCGGAAAATTTTCAAATTTTTTTCTGGGAAATTTGATCACCACATTGAAAAACCATAAATTTCGTTATACCAGTACACGTATGACGAAAATTGGCTACGTATATCACGAAATTTGGCTGCAAAGATAATTGTAAAACGCCAAAGTCAACACAGCGAGAAAGTGTATTGACACAATTCGCATTAATTCACTGGAATAAACAGTAGGAATGTTAAACTAACAAGAAGGCACTTCAAAACTTTTGATTAAAAAAAAATAAATAAAATCCTCCACTCTTTTGGGCTATCGGTTTGTTACATTGTTTTTCTTTGCAAATGTTTTATGTCGACAATATTCATCATACGTGTATCGTTCCAATGCCATTTATGGTTTTTTTGTGCTCAGATAAAGTATCGCAGGAAAAAAATGGGTGTTGTCATAGAAATTTTTCGGTTTTTTCAATTTAACCTTCACCGTGAGAATTCCATTGTACTGTAGCCCCTATATCGAGCGCATACCTTTGAATAGCTGTATCTGAAATCTCATTTCGATTACTTGAACGGAAAGACAGATAGAGACGCATGCGCACATCACGGAAGTTTTGTTTATGACCGCCCTGTATCTGTGCTGTACACAAACTTATTAACTGTTATTATACAATCCAAATTTAAGAAATTGGCTGCCTGTAGAGTGATGGATTTTATTTATTCATTTACTTTTATTATTTAGTTCCTTTCATTAGCTTTAAAAATATGTATTAATTTCTTTTTCATTTTATGTTTAGATAAACAAAACCTTTTCACTTATGTTAGCTGTTTTATTTAATTTCTGTAACTGATTTAAACAATAGTTTATGTCTGAAAAAACACTCAAAATACTGGTGTTAAACGATAAAGTAATTAAAAAACTTTGTAAAAAACACACATAAGAAGTAAAAGGAAAAAGGATACGCGTTTCGTTCAAAAATTGTTTTGAACTTCTTCAGTCCAAGCTCTTCGACGTAAAGAACACAGGGAACTGAAAAGAGAAAAAAACAAGCAAGAAGTTGCCACAAGGGGCAAAGAAAAGTCGAACAAAACCACGGAGAGGGGAGAAAAAAAAATTAAAAAGGGGGATAGAAAGGAAAGGAAAGAAGCACAAAAAATACAGAAATAAAAAAGGAATAAAGAAAAATAATAAAAAAAAAAAGGGAACACACAAGTACAAACACACACACACAAAAAAAGAGAAAACAGAACAAACAAACAAAAAACAAATAGCACACGAATTTTTTTTTTTTTTTTTTTTTTTTAAACCACGAACAGGACAGCACAATAAATATATATATAAATAAATAAATATATATATATATATATAATTTAATATTTTAATTTTTTTTTAATAAAAACGAAAAAGAAAGACAGTAACACACGTACATACACATAAAAGAAACAGGGGGGGAAAGGGGGGGTAGACGAAGAAAGTGAAAAGAACCTTACAACAGCAACTTCCAAGCAGAATGAACGAAAGGAACGGAAGAACCATCGTTCACAAGACGATCTAAGTGCTGGGTGATGGAAAAACCTTCCAAAAAATCCAGATGGGACAAAGACTGAGGAGTGCACAAAATCTTAGCCTTAGAAAACTGAAATCGATGATTGGAATTCCAACAATGTGAGGCAATAGAAGATTTGGAAAGTTCGTGCGAACGATCCAAATCACGAACACAATCCAAGCACGAACTTTCCAAATCTTCTATTGCCTCACATTGTTGGAATTCCAATCATCGATTTCAGTTTTCTAAGGCTAAGATTTTGTGCACTCCTCAGTCTTTGTCCCATCTGGATTTTTTGGAAGGTTTTTCCATCACCCAGCACTTAGATCGTCTTGTGAACGATGGTTCTTCCGTTCCTTTCGTTCATTCTGCTTGGAAGTTGCTGTTGTAAGGTTCTTTTCACTTTCTTCGTCTACCCCCCCCTTCCCCCCCCTGTTTCTTTTATGTGTATGTACGTGTGTTACTGTCTTTCTTTTTCGTTTTTATTAAAAAAAAAAATATATATATATATATTTATATATATATATATTTATTTATATATATATTTATTGTGCTGTCCTGTTCGTGGTTTAAAAAAAAAAAAAAAAAAAAAAAAAAAAATTCGTGTGCTATTTGTTTTTTGTTTGTTTGTTCTGTTTTCTCTTTTTTTGTGTGTGTGTTTGTACTTGTGTGTTCCCTTTTTTTTATTATTTTTCTTTATTCCTTTTTTATTTCTGTATTTTTTGTGCTTCTTTCCTTTCCTTTCTATCCCCCTTTTTAATTTTTTTTCTCCCCTCTCCGTGGTTTTGTTCGACTTTTCTTTGCCCCTTGTGGCAACTTCTTGCTTGTTTTTTTTCTCTTTTCAGTTCCCTTTGTTCTTTACGTCGAAGAGCTTGGACTGAAGAAGTTCAAAATAATTTTTGAACGAAACGCGTATCCTTTTTCCTTTTACTTCTTATGTGTGTTTTTTACAAAGTTTTTTAATTACTTAATAGTTTATGTATTATTCTTTAAATTATTTTTACGTTTCTCTGATTGGCTAAATCGCCAAATTGAATATTTCACCATTTACTTCTGTCTAAAGTCACCATACAGTGTATGTTAATATCTGTATGAAGGAAAAAAATATACACAGTACTACGGTAAAATAAATGCGCTTCACAACGTAAATGTGTCAAGATCTAAGTTCAAGTACTCTTTATTCAAAAAATATTCCTGCTTTATTTCATATTTCAACTCAAATATCATGATCGGGCTTAGCTGCTTTTTACCTGTTAGTTTATGAGCATGAAAACGGCATAAGCTGGATCATTCGCTTTTATCAAACAGAAATCAATAAACTTTTCGTTATTTGAAGGTCCCATATATTTATCCTAACATGAGAAATCTGTGAATTCTTTTCCGATGGGGTATATTACTTATGATTAGATGATCCTGGTACATGGACTCACGTCACACATATGAGAACTATGAAGTGAGAGCTATTCATCCCTGGTTTGGTAATTTTCGAAGGCCCATCAAATGCCTTGCCTCATGAAGAAGAAAATAGAGAGAGGTCTATACTCATCAAAATAAGTTTCTGATTATATGTAATGTATTTACCTTGATTTAAAATTTATTTTCCCGGGCTAATAGTCATAGATTACATCTCTAATAATAATAAATTAAGAAAACGAATAATTCAAACATATTTTAACTGTGCACTATTTATAACGTATGTACAGCTGTCCCACTTGTACTTCTTTCGGCCGTCGTTCGTCGTACAGCAAAGTTACAGATACCAATCGTTTACGATTGACGTACACTTTAATTTGCTATGCTTAAAAATTGCATAAGGGGCCATCTACATATTAAAATTCGCACCAACTTTTTTTTTTCCAATAGCAACCTCTAGATTTCACTTCATATTTCAAAAATTTAGCTCATTTTAACCCTGGATACCAATTTTCAATAAATTTGAACTGAAAATGAGTGAGTTATGAGCACCCAAAATCCCCCTCCCCCAATGTTAAAATATTTTTTCATAGTTTAATTCATATCTCATATAATATTGATAATAAGAAGCTGACTTTTATTCGTACTATTAGAACTAAACGACCCAAACATAATTCACTATTATTATGATTTTTTAATAAAATATTAATATGAATTATGAATTATTAAATTAATATTAAAAAAATTATGAATAGCGACCTAGCCAAAATACGATGGAAATAGATGCAGAAAGTAATATTACATGGCTGTGCAAAATTTCAAATTTTTACGTTCAGTAGTTTAATTTATATTAAATAAAATGTGTTATTTTCATGAGTTAAGGGACCATATATAAATTTATTAAGTAACAATTTTTTGAAAACTGCTTAAAATAAGCGTAAATTAGATTTCTTTTGTGCAAAAACACAGTAAAAGATAGCGGTATTAAAAAATAAAATTTTGAAGCAAATAAATTAGAGGTTTTTGCAGTTTGATGGTGATTCTGTAAAGCGTCTATTGTTGCGTCCGCTACCATATCCCCCAAATAAAATATTTTCCAGGTATAGAATTAGATGCAGTAGATGTATATGTCTTCTAATACAACATCCTATTTCTGAAAAACTAACATCCTCAACATTCCAGACATGAATTTGACCTTTTTAATATTGGAAACATTAGGTCTTTGGACTTCCCCATATTTTATCAAACATTCAAAAAACATTCAAAATCACGTTTTTCTGTCTAAATTTTCATCTGACAATAAATTAAAATACCCCCAAAAGTCTTATAAGAATATTGCACATTGCAGACGATAATATTAAATGAAGAAAGTGAAATAACAAACATAGGGATAATATTGGCTCAGCAAAAAAGTAATTGCGTTTTTTACATGAAATTCAAACAAATAAATTTTCAATCATGGAACCATTCTTCTAGTTCGACCGTAGCTGGGTAACATTCATGCTTGCAGTCAGAAGAGCAGAGAACAGCCTCTCACTCCTGCCAACATTTCACCTGTCTAAGAGAACCATCAAGGGAAATGCGCAATAACAATTTCAAAATTAGAAAGATTTTCAAAATCGTGAGCAGTCGTTTTGCATTTTCCCTTTAAAACATGTGTACGAACCAAGGAAGTTATGAACTCACGGGTCATTTGGACCACAGACTAAATATTCTATTCTATACTTGATATTCTCAGTACAAAAAGCTTTAAGAGAGATGGAAACAATATTTTCCTTGAAAATAATATTAATTTCTTTTAACTCTCGCGAGCGAAATTAATGAAAGGCGAAAAGTTCGGAACCTACAAATAGCGTTTTTCAATTTGCAGAAAGTCTCTTAAACACGCGCAAAAATTAATTCGCAATATCTCCGGAAATTATCGTAGAAAATTGGTAAAAATTTATATTTAGGGTAATTTGAAGGTTTTCTTTCGTTTAATAAAGTCAAAATATGGGGTTGCCATTGAGAAAAATGATGTTGATGCAGAATTAAATATGAAGACGGCCCCTTATGCAAATTAAATTAAAAGGAAATTAAAGTATGCGTTATTTGTAAACAAATGGTATATATAACTTTGCTGTACGATGAACGACGACGAAATAAAGAGCAAGTGGGACTTTTTTTTCCGCAGCTGTACATGTATGTAAACTTTTTTAAAACAATCCTGGTTTACCCCCAGACCACCTCCACCCCTCCAAAAAAATTATTTTTATTGAAGCTGGTGGTGAAGTTACAAAAAACTAATTCTATATTTTAACATCCAAGAATCCGTAAAACTTAGTTAACGTTCTGTATCCATCTATCTAAAGAAAAAAATAATTCGCATATATACGTATATGGAAAAGGTGGAGTAGAACAGCTTTTTCTCCCTTGTAAAATAACTACATGAATAAAGTTCTTCAATTTTTATTTGAATGTATTACAATGTATTTGAGTGAATTAGAACGTTGGTTTCAAAAATGACTATTTTTTAGTGTATATAAACTGTATTCTAGGCTCTAGGGTAAATAAATTATTTTTTGGAAGTATGTAGTACTCGGTTTTGTCCAATAATGTTACTTAGTAGAAAATAAGGCATGGAATCTTTCAATTGGGATAAAAAACCTGATTCCATAATTTTAAATAATACTTAAAATCCTTCTTTGAGATATAGATAAAAAACGAAAATACCTTTCTCTGAGAGGAAAAAAAAAAGAATTTCCTGCCTGAAAATAACGGGAAATAAACTGATTCTATGACTGAAAATAACGGCGAGAAACCGTTTTGTAAGATAACATGTGAACGGAAATTAACCGTTTTCTGCGGCACCGGAAATGGGAAGATGGTTACTGTCCGGCAGCATTGCTGCCATACAAAGACCGTTTATTTTAGGAACATTTTATATCAGTGTGGACTCAATGGTAACTTAAAATCGACAGCAACCACCTTCTAGTACATGCGACTGGCTGAGCTTGTTGGGTGGAAATAACTTTACTTTTTTATTCTTATCCATGATACAGCAAGCATTAAGTTGGAAATCATTTTCCTTTCGCAGAGGTCAATTCAGTTAGACGCATCCAAAGGCAAACAAGTGAAAAATCTCAAGCAACATTTGTCGTACTTCGAAAATACGCTTGAAGCGAAAGGCTAATTTCAGATATGGGCACAAAAGAGATTTGCACACTGTCTGAATAAACATCCATGGAAGAACAGTGGTTTAATAAATTCCATACAGGATTTTTTTTTTATAATACTAGAGTGCTATTTCGGTCAAAGTATTTTCTGTCGACATAAACGTCGCATGTTTTCATTGCATATTCAATAGGGCTGTCAGATGGGGGGGATAAATATTGAAAGTGGCCAAGGTTTACAATTTTTGATGATCTATCCGTTTGTCACAATTTTTGATGATCCTCAAGTTTGGCACAAAAAAAAAAAAAAAAAATAGTCCCCAAAACAAAACCTAGCTTAGCCGTATCTTCCACATGTGGCTAAAAGCTGGCAAACCCTACAGTTTATTGCAAAGGAGAATTAGAATATGCTTGGCGAAGATTGTAAAACAGTTTTAAGATTTTAACATAGTTTTCAATTCTGAAAATCGTTTCATGGAACAAGAAACACGAACACGGCACACTTATGCCCATATCACACCTTCTCCTACGTACACCTTCTCTTGCGCTCAATCTTCAATTCAATGAAGTATTTCGTTCAGCTTGTTCGACTATTTCACTCAACTGGTTTGACTGGAAAAGGGAATGAGCGAATCTGTGATGTCACTGCAGTCTCTCCGTTTGCTTGCCTGTGATTGGTCTGTCGGTGAAGTTGAACAAGTTGAATGAAATACTCAATTTTTCCCGTACCGGGTGGGAAAAGTTGCGGGTGTTGAACATACATATCGCACAATCCTTTTCACCCAACTGTTGTGGAAAACAGTTGAACGAAAGTGTTGTTTGAATTAAAGATGGGGAAGGTGTGATATGGGCTTTATGGATTATGATGAACATTCCAAACAGTATTTATGAAGGCGAAGTATTGTTAAAATATGCTTGGCAGAAATTGTGAAACAGTTTTAGTAGGCGATTTTACAATGTAGTTCGATCCCAACGAATTGTTTTATGAAAAAGGAAGAAAAATACTGCACACTTATGATGCATTTTCCTATTTAATAGAATAAGGAAGAAAAATAGGGACGATGCATGGATTATAATGAGCTTTTAATATATAGTATTTTAGTGTCTATTTAAAACTTGAAGACTAAGTCCGTTGTGGAGACAATTACAACGGGCGTTATAAAAATCATTTGACGATAGTCTGCGTACACACAATATATTTGATTTTCGTCCAACTATATTAAATCTTCGTATTCAATTTTTATCATACACCCAAATCAAATTTCATGCTCCTCTAGAAACATTCGAACGATTTCGTTTTGTGTAACCCCTCTTATATGACTGTTTCAAGAAGACGATTATTTTAATGAAAAAAGAAATGAAACTATGTTATCTGAAAATAAAAAACATTTAAACAAACTGACTTCCTTTCAAAGCTTCATGACAGTGACTTCAAATATGACGTAATTCTCACTTGAAATAGCTAATTTTATCGCGCAAATGATTAACATTTTTTACCCTCGGAAATAAAATGGAACTGAATCGCTTAGAATAAATCGCTTCAAAAATGAGAGAACTCGTGGATTTTCACATTTTTTTAAAGTAGCGCAGATTGTATTCCATATATTAATACATAATTATGAAAAATTTCAAGCGGATCGTACTAACGGTGTCGAAGTTATTGCTTTTTCCGTACTTAACTTTTTAATCTTTTTGGAGAAACGGAGGTAAAAGTTTTATATCTTGGATGAGTTGCTTGGAATGGTTACACAGTGAGTCAGGGAACTGCGAAACTATGTAGTAGGATAGGAAAACATTTTTGATTTTATTTTATTTTATGTTATAACATTGCTTCAACTGAAATTTAAAACACCACATAGAAACACAATCCAGAATTAACCAAAATCTATGTTCACACTGATGCGCACATCCAAAAGCTTTCAAAGTATATAAAAAGAATGCTTCTAGCATTGAAACAGCATGTGAAATTCGAGCATAAAATTCATAAAAAGAGTATCATACGGCTGTAGAAACGCAAATTTTTAAAAAGTTTCCTTTACCGAAAATTCAAACTATGGTTTCGAAGAAAAAAATGTTAAAAGTCCATTAGTTTTAGAATCCTTAAAGAGCATCGACAAAAAATTTCCTATATTTTTCATGCTTGCCAGTCTTTTATGCCTTTGGGAGGTAAAGGAAAGGGTTTTTGGATCACTTGTTATTAGATCAAAACAGACTGAAACAGAACTCTGAAAAACTTTTAGAATTACTTTTTTTCTCTCTCTTCTCGGGTTTCCAGTTTTAAGCAATATATTTTTCCGTTCTACCTATAAAAGTGTTCTTGTAAAGGGTATTCAGCGAAGGTCACCCAAAGCTTAAAAAATGTATAGTAAAAGAAGAAAGCTCTAATAGTTGCATTTTATTAATAAATTGGTTTTTAAGTGACTAAAAAAGATAGGAATTAAATTTAGAAATTTGCGTTTAGTCTTCTGGAAAGAAAAGTCGTTGAATTATGAAAAGAAAGAAAAATCTGGAGGGACTCCACTAAATTTTCAGAATACTCTACCTCCAATGTGTGTTTAGATAAATTTGATTCTACTCCAACAAATGCAGTGTTCAAACGCTAGTGCAGTTGAGATAATTTGAATAGATAGACCGAAACGTATAAGAACATATTATTGTAGCCCTGTAAAAAACTGTGAGTCCTACACACCCCAAGATCTATTTAAGCACACACATACATTACATTCTGCATTACTACATTCACACATATACATACATCACCGTAAAAATAGCAAAATAGCAGATTACTGCGATACGTGTAAATACATCATACGTGTAAATGATTACAATTCCCTTACATGATGCATGTTTGGAAAATAAATATGTATAATTTTACAGAGTCAAATTCAACTTTCTATTAAATTTGCTGTTGAATGCAAGGAAAGGAAGCTCTTTTAAGCCCATAATCAATCGATGTTGCCACGGTTAACAATTTTTAGACATAAGGGGACAAGGGACGTTAAAACTGAAAACTGTCATATCTTAATTTTTAGTCTCAAATCATACGTAAAGTTATTTAACACAAAGGTTTACATTTACATTAATACTAAAAATAAAAAAATTAAATCTTATTTTTAAAAATATATTAATATCTTTGCGAAAAAACGCGCATTCAATATTTTTTTCAAAATATCTCATGCGCATTCCAAATTGATAAAAATCTGTATTTTTTTTTAGAGTGTACTTGTAATGCATATATGAACATAATTGCGCATTAAATTTTCAAACAAACGAGTATTAATAGAGATATAGGAATTTAAATGTAACAATAGGGTGTAAATTTGGAAAAAAAAAAAAAAAACTACATCTCACATGATTTTAATTTTTCTATAAAGCTTACCCTTGTCACACATAAAAATGAATGCGCAGATATGTTCATACATATAATAAAAGTGCATATTTAAAAAAATATAGATTTTTATTAATTTGGAATGCGCATGGGATATATTAAGTAAAAGAAAAAGACGTATTTAAAAAAAATATCAAGTTTTAATTTAAAAAATATTTATTTTTTAATTTTTAGTTTCAATATAGATGCAAACTATTATGTTAAACAAACATGATTTCATCTTAAACAAATTTACACATGATTACAAGTAAAATTTCAAAATTGAAAATTTTGAATATTGAACGTCCCTTGTCCCCATAAACACTGATTTACAGAAATTATTTTTCGAACATCAATTCATTGAGCATTTGTTTCATTAGTCCATTATGCAATGGTAAACCTCCATAAGAAGCTTACTTGCATCGTCGAGCTTGAGGTAAGAAGGGTAAGTGTCCGCCTTCAGCTACAATTATTCAGCTACAATTATTATGCTTACAATTATTATTTTATCAGCTTTGATTAAAATCTTAAGAGAATATTGGCTTCTTGCTCTTGAGCGAAAAAAATAACTTTAGTTAATTTCCGAAAAATTGTCTTTTTAAAATTTCTATACGATGTCCTTACAAAGCAATTACCAATTAGTAAAATTTGCCCCATACACCGATTAGGTGATGTCTAAAATTGCAGCCTTTAATCATAAAACTTCAGAAGTATCATTAAACAAAGATGACCAGTGTGTATACATGAATTTGTAAACACCTTTTGAGATAGTGCAAAAAAATATTATTTTGTAATTTATGTACACCCCTTGAAAGTCATCCAGCGTGATTTTTTTCCTTACAACAGCCATCGAAAAGTGGTTTAAGTCAGCTTGTATTCATTTTCATATATCCTTTTAAGATATACTTCTCGAATTTCGTCCATTACCTTATTGGTAAATGGGACACAATTTACTAACTGTGAATTTTTTTTTTTGTAAAGTGGTCGTGTGCAAATTTAAAAAGCGTTACTTTTAGAAAGTTAACAGCACGATTTTTTTTTTCTTCACGCAGTCTTTTTTCCTACCTTTTTTCGACCTTTCGTTCAATTTATATTGCTCACTTATTTCTAATGGATAAAAAATAAAAGTGTGCAGACATCTTTAGGGGGGCAGCCTGTATATCACAAAACCTCCAATACGCCCCTCCCAAGCATGTCCTGATGTTTCCTGCAACAAAATGTAAAATAATGCCCCCTCTCAAAATTGTTGGTCCTTCTACGCTCAGTTCCATTACTGCTTCCAAAGCTTCTTTCCCTGCCATTATGGCAACTATTTTGTCCACCAATGGCGAGTGGATAAGGCATTGAACATCGGCAGATGGCGAAAGTGTGATGGTTCCTTCGTACCACGAGGCTGTCGTTAAAACAGTATTGAGTTTTGGACGGTTTTCTCCAGATGCAACGTGAATGCGTGTTAGAACAGCAGCTACCCTTCATGCAGATTTCCCATAAAATGGAATACAGATGCAGTTATTTTTCCCTTATAATTTATTTGTTTATTAAATTGTTTTTAATGAAACACATTCCATAGAATTCGCACGATACGGACTTTGTCAAATGAAAGAAAAGTCTAAAATTAGAGCCACTTTATATCTGATAGAGTATTTTCGTTTCGTTTAGTTTCACATTTTTTGGCACACTCTAAGAAATGTGTGAGCGTGTTTTATTTCTTTGATATCTTCAATTTAAAGCACTGATTTCAGTCCATGTAGGAGATATTTCGTTCTGTTATGGAGTCACTGTGAGATTCCCAAAAAAGAGAATTAGTGCAATCCCGTTGAATGCTTTAATTTTGCTAAAATTCTTTCAACTTGACAAAATATGGTATGGTAGAATTGAAGATGTGGGCTTATATTTTAAACCAGGATAACTTTTTCAGTAAAGATTTTTCGAACAGGGTATATTTTTCTTTTGTAATTTCAAATCTTATAAATAAAAATGAAATTCTGTTTGTTTGTTTGTTTGTTTGTTTGTTTGTTTGTGGATTTGATTCGTATACAAATCCACAAAAATGGACCTATCGGCCTGAAATTTAGTACAGATATGTAAAATAATATAGAATAACTCATAGTCCACTTTAAAACTTTGAAAGTCCAGCCGTTCCCGGAATTTAAGAGATTTTTTATGCTCTTCACGCAAAAATCTTTCCGTAATTGTAACCCCTGTAGTGAAAAAAGTGTGAAATAAGGATCGTGGTTGCCATGTGTGGCGATTTTGCCGAATAAAATGTCGTTCGTATACAAATCCACAAAAATGGACCTATCGGCCTGAAATTTAGCACAGATATGTAAAATAATATAGAATAAATCGTAGTCCACTTTAAAACTTTGAAAGTCCACCCGTTCCCGGAATTTAAGAGATTTTTTATGCTATTCACGCAAAAAGCTTTCCGTAATTGTAACCCCTCTAGTGAAAAAAGTGTGAAATAAGGATCGTGGTTGCCATGTGTGGCGATTTTGCCGAATAAAATGTTTTAAATTCTGAAAGTAAAAATAAAAGAATAATAATGATTTTTTTTTTGTTAGTTTATATTCGTAAGGTTATTTTTTTTAAATTATAATATCGTGTGCATGGGAAATCAGAGCAGAAATGTAATGCTATACACGCAAAACAATAAGAATTGAAGATTTCCGAGGCTAATAGGTAAATTATTTTAGTTTGGCGAAAAAATAAAATGGCTCAAATGCCGATTTTGTGAAAGTGAGTTCTAGCGGTTTGCACAGATTTCGGCTTGGCGCAATTTATTGAGAGCTTAAGGAAATAGATTTTTGAAAACAAGTGCAAAGGTTTTATTAGAATACAGCGTTAAATTTTAATGATCCGTGAAGAAATAATGCAGTTATTAAGGGATTTCAATTGATCTATCTCCAGAATTCTCGCCAAATGAGTGCATTGATGTAAGTTGGTGGAATTCCGCAAAATTTCAGAAAATTGAAATCTTCTCATTTAGTACATCGGAGTAATGATGAATAAAACACGTTATAGTTGATAATTTTAAAAAATTCGGCTGTATTAAGGGATTCAACTTTTCAAATAAAGGCTTGCTTTACTTTTTCGCGGTCGAACCATTTCCCATATATTATTGCTGCTAAGTCAATGCTTCGAATGATTTTCTGAAAAAACGCTTGCAAAATAGCGTATGTTGGCACTTTGGCGAGGCTTAGATTTGAAACTGGATTTTATTTGAGACTGGGATATATAATGACACTGGTTATAGATAAAAATGAATGTTGGTATGAGTGTATGAGGTTGAAAAACTCCAGCACCGTTGCACCATGAAATTTGGTTCACCTAAGTCTTTTATCATGGATAAGTTTTTTATGCTATCCGTTTTCCTCTAACTTGCCACAAGGTGGCGCAGCAGAACGTCGAATTCTATTCCGTTTAGCCGTTTGCTATGCGAATATCGTCCAACCGATTTCGATGAAATTTGGTACACGCGAATATTAGAACACGGATAATATTTTTTACTATCCATTTTGCTGTAACTTGCCGCTAAATGGCGCTGAAAAGCATCAACTTCTATTCCGTTCGACCGATCGAACTTACTTACACATTATACTTACACATTTGAGCACGAAGAATATATTCTAACTGCGTTCCTTTTGATGTTACTCACCACTAGATGACACTGCAATGCATTATTATTTTAAGTCGCCACTAGATGACGCTGCAGCAGGCCAAATTCTTGACCATTCAAACGGTCGCTATGAAAATCAGTATACATAGCTATTTGAACAATGAGAATATTTTGGCGTTATCCATTTTGCTATAACTCGCTACTTGACGGCGCTGTATCAAATCATTACTTTAATTAACTACTAGATGGCCCTGCAGTGTATCACTTCTTGACTGTGCAAATGATCGTTATGAAAATTGGTATACATAGATAGTTGAACACGGTCGCTATGAAAATCAGTATACATAGCTATTTGAACAATGAGAATATTTTGGCGTTATCCATTTTGCTATAACTCGCCACTTGACGGCGCTGTAGCAAATCATTACTTTATTGAACCACTGGATGGCCCTGCAGTGTATCACTTCTTGACTGTGCAAATGATCGCTATGAAAATAGGTATACTTAGATATTTGAACACGGGGAAGAGTTTGGCGCTATCCATTTTCCTATAACTTGCCACTAGATGTCGCGTCAACACATGAACTTCAGGACTGTCCATCCGATAGTCATGAAAATTCGTATACATCGATATCTGAATGCGAAAAATATTTTCGCCGTATCCGTTTTGCTAAAACTCGCCACTAGATTGCGCTACGCCGCATGGCCTTCTGCACCGTACAAACGATTGCCTTGCAATTCAGTATGCATGATTATTGGACACAATATAACGCGATATCCACTTTGCTATATCTGTTTATTACAATGAATAGTAATCACCACAAATCGTAATATCAAAAAGTCCATTCATTCCCGTGCGAAGAACGGGTACTTCAGCTAGTAAAAAATAAATAAATAAATAAAGTATGTCAATTTTGTCATTTAGAAGTTCACAATTTCAACATATATTGATGCTGATGAAAAACATTTAGGAGGGAAATTTTCATGCATTAGGGCTATTATGAATAAAAAAAAATACATTTACACATTAGAGAAAATATGAAAATTTAATTAAAGTGTTACTTTTTTATAATCATCTGCCAAATAAATCTTTTTAATTTCTTTTTTTCCACGCATAATGTATTTTAATATATAAATGACTAGACAGAGTATATGGGTCTTTTTCAAAATTTAAGAAGCATTTGGAAATTTAAGAAGCAAAAATACAAATTCAAAGATAAGTAGTTTTTTTATAATATAAAACGTACTCTATTTCTGACAATTATTTAAGTATTATTCATGCATTTTTTCTTTTATTTAATTTTTTTAGATTTTTCCATTATAAGATTTTATGACATTTTTCATATCTGTTACAGGATATTTTCTTTGAAATTTGTGCACTTATGTTTAGCACAAAATTATGCAAAGGAATTTATTACATAAGTATAGTCCTTTGGTCCATATAATTTAGTCTTTTCCATTTAAAAATCATTTTCACTTTTTTTGTAAGCTTTTGTTTATCATGTCTGTTACTTATTATGGTAACAGGCATGACATCGCAAAGAAAAAAAAATCAAGAATCTAAATAATTCCACATGGAAAGAGACACTAATTTAGACTAAAAATCTAACTACATAAATTAATCAATGGAATTTAAAAATAAATAAATATATTTTGTACAGCTATTTAAAGTAACAGACATGACATGCAACAAAATTTTTTATCACAAATGAGCTTTTGCCTTTACAGACAAATGCCAAACACTCAAGCTATCTGTTAATATTTCAATCTCGACCATGCTCTACGTTAAATAGGTATTCCTATTCTGAAATTTCAGTTTTGTTGTGTAAAAAGTTACAAATACTGAATGGTAGCAGACATGACATCGTTGTCCTGACATCTGTATTTAATTATCAAAAATCTATAGTTTTTCTTAAAACCTCATAAAAACCTTTTCATAGTGTAGTTTAAATTTTATTTCAAGAGCAGAAACTTTAGTTTTGTGGCCGCAATTCTGCGTGAACACTATTTATGCTCTACGATTTGGATAGCTGTATTTTAGTATCTTCTGTACTTATTTTTTTTTTAATTTTCATTAACCACTATGCTTTCAATCTATTGTTTTACTACAGGAAACTATTTGATAGAACCCTGATAAAAATAAAAGGCCTTTAAATTTTCTCGTACCTTAAAAAAAAATATTTTACACTCGGACATCAAATGGCACCGATTACAAATTGTCCCTTATTTAATTTGTTTAATGCAATATATTTACTAACGCAATAAAGCAAATAAATGTGCACGTTGAAAGATTTTGACAAGAAAATTTAAAATCAAAGTGTACCGTTTTGTCAGATGTATTAAATTAGTTTTAATTTTTGTGGCTTCATTCACTTTAGAAAATACATCATGGAAAGAAAAATAAAGTAATAGTTGGAGTACAAATAACTAATTTTCTTCGTCACAGGATATTATTAACTTTTGCGGAGAACTTTAATTACTGGGAGAAGAGCATTGTAATGCAATTACCCTTCTCCATACATTTCGTTAAACGGCAAAGAATGTCATTTTCTTCCTATAATTTTTCGCATAGCTCTACAAGCTTCGCGAAAACTTTTAGACGTTATAGCTTGAATGCTAAAACATATTAAGGAACTGCTTCCACCTCTACTGGAGCGAGGAGCTCTTAATAATGCTCTTAATTCTTTGAATTATAATGGATAATGCATTAGAGGCAGTATATATTTTGACTCCTTGTAAAATGTTAGTTTTTTTGTGTGTGTGTTTAAGCACGATAGCGTTGAGGATAAATGATGGCATATAGGTAAAGAATACTGGGCTTTTAAAAACATATAGACCTCGAAGTGATTTTAAAAATTTAGCTTAAAAAAATTCAATAGTTCGGGAATTTTTGTGCAATATTTCACTACAAAGAGTAAGACTGAACCAGCAATTTTTCAACGAAAGAGGACTGACGTTTGCATCATCAAGAAAGCATAGAAATGAAAGTATTCTTTCAAAAAAATTGTTCTGGAAGTTTAATATTTCTAGGCAATTTTTGAGATTGAAAATTAATTTTCAATTTTATTTTCAATTTTATTTCAATTTTCAATTTTCAATTTTATTTAAGTTTTAATTAACTGATCTCATAACTATCCGTCATATTGCGTACTTTTCAAAATTCTCCAAATTTTGAAATCATTTCGGGCACTTCAAACTAGAGATAGTATAAGGATCCGTATATCTTTTTTTATAGGAAAAATAACTTTTTAGGATGGCCATGTTGACAAAAAATTCTAATTTTCTGTCATTTCTTTTTTAATTCTACGCCCTTCTTCCGCATTTCTATAATTAGTCGACATGCAGCCCAATAAATTGATGCAGAGGTATAAAAACCAAAGTGTGTATGCTGAAAATAGGAGTTGTCAGTCAGGGCGGTCCTTGAGCTAGTCGCCGTCTATATCAAGATGGCGGCAAAGCTTCTGAGCAGAAAGCCAAGATGAAAATTTTTTGGGAGGTACTGACACACCATCTTAACAGCATATAAAAATTTAAAACATGTGCTTCTAATCAAACATGCCGAACAAAATTCATGATTTTTTAGCAAATGCAATGCTCATGCATAAACTATAAAAGAGACACAAATTTTGTCAAAATTTTTGGAATAAGGTTAAAAAGTTACCTCTAGAAACAAATTTTCACTTCAGTAACTCCCACAGTTCAGGCGTTTTTAAAGAAATACAGAGAGAAAATGGTGTATCTTGCAGAAAACATAAAAAATTGCATAGTTAATTTCTCGGTAATTAATTATCGTCGAACCTGGGTTCGAGATTTGTGGTCGAGATTTGTGGTTATCTGATTAGCTTGTGCAGTATAGTTATCTGATTAGCTTGTGCAGGATTTGATTAATAAAATGCATATGATTCCGTTCGCATACTAAATTCTTACTTGAAAAGATATGTTTGATTATGGGCTGTAATGACATTAAAAAATTAAATTAATAAATAAAGGATTTATTCAATTTGTGAGTATATAATAATTTAGAGTTTATAAAATAATATTTTAACTTGATATATTAAGCATCAAAACAGCTGTATTTCTTATAAGTGGGAACCTGCTAAAGTGACTAACTTAGTAAAGATACCATCTGCATATTGCGTCCATTTTTGTACAATTTCGTTTTACAAAAAACACACTTCATCGTCTTCTTAAAGAGACCACCTCCATAAGGTGAGCAGTATTGTTTTTCCTGTAGGTGGTCACACTAGAAAGTTTCCTCTATATTATGTACAGGGCTTTCCAAACATAACGATCCATTTTTATGAAAACTCTAATGTATTGATTTCTTTCACAGGTGTTTGAAGAAATGCTGACCTTTGAATATGGATAAGCCATTGTTTCTTGGAAACTGGGTTATAAAACACATGAAGGGGTGCGTCAGCTGTACTATCGAACATACCGAAAACAGCCACCAACAACTGCCAATAGCAGGCTACTGGTGAATAAATTAATCGAACCGGTAGCGCGTCAGATGAAAATCACCCTGGACGACCTTCAACGTCTAACGCTGCAGCTTCGTTTGAATTTGTTCACCATAGTATGATATTGGCTTTTGTTGGTGGCTGCTTTCGGTATTTTTAATGGTACAGCTGACGCACCTCTAGATACGTTTTATGACCCAGTTTCCAAGAAACAATGGCTGTTTCTTGGAGAGCATTTCTTCAAACACCAAGAAATCAATACATTAGTGTTTTCCTCAAAATGGATGGTTATTTTTAAAGCACCCTGCATACATACATACACACTATAGTATTAATTTTAGGTGGTGATCGTAAAAAGACGATGAATTATTTTGTAAAGATTATAACTGGTACGACTTTGTAGTGAGAGCGACATAGTTTTGAGAAGACGATCGTATAGTAAGTCACATTTTAAATTCACACTCGCAACGATGTCGAAAGGAGAATTATTCCCCTTATGACGTACTTTCTTTCACACGGAACACGATAGCATACACAATGTCGTAGGGGTGAACATGCTTTTCTTCCCCTCTGAACGAAATCACACATGCACTAGAAATTCCTCATCAGAGCAATGAAGAAGGACAAACTTCAAGACCAAGAATGAAATTCCTTTTTGATGGCGCATGTCGCTTTTCTTCTTCTGAAACATGATCACACAAACACTTTGAACACTGGGCTAACACATTTTACTTCAGGAGAAAAAAACACATTTTGAAGACCACATTCCCTTTAAATAAGGAGTCTCACTCAATTAAACCTGAAACATATTATTTTATTTTCTCACTGGAAGTCACTAATTTTCAAAATGCAGGATTATACATTTAAAACTCTACAATACATTGCATTCAAAAGTAAACTTGGGGAAGCGTGTTGACAAAAACATCACGGCGTTCATACTAAAGCGATCTGGCATCTCGGTGGGCGAACGCCTCCGTCACCATAAAGTGATCGGCATAGATGTGAATCCCGCGGTATAAGAACGCGGTATATATTACGTGTGGGTGGGCAAAAGCCTCCTCACATGAAGTGAGTGACTTGCCCCACCAAAAATTACTCTCCAACTGCTAAAAGAATGACCGTTAGACTATTGCTATAGAAAAAGGGAGCTCGATCTTTCTGGAACAATTTTATCAGGTGTTTTTCGAGCAATATGCTTCTTGCGCAGCAGGGCAAAACCGCAAATACATCTGTTTCAGCGGAGCAGAGAAATATACGAGGAAGAGGTGTTGTTATTATAATTCTTCCAGCAGGAGAGAAAACTGGCGTCAACTGTTATTTTATTTCAAAGCAGCTGATAAGAGGGAAATGCTTTAGAAGTACTTTAATGCGCTGTAATTGAGAAGGCTAAGAGGAAAATTGAAAGCTTTAAAAAACAGTTATTGTTAAAAACTTTAAAATTAAATTTAGAATATATTATTAGTTTAAATTTAGACAATATTAATTAGGATTTGTATTAATAATTTTTCATTAAAAAAATATGCACGTTGTGTCAACGTGACACATACATGCATACATACATACATATATACATATATATATATATATATATATATATATATATATATATATACCACTCAACTGCGCAAACAATCCGAAGTTTACGTAACAGCTTAGTACATGCGACCATAGCTATAACTTAATATCAACTGTAATCCACGAAACAATTAGATGATTTGAAAATCTACGCACTTCCTCCAAAAGAAACACTTATTTAAAACTTTCTGAAGCGTATCTTCACGCGCATTCTTAATTTTTAAAAATGCAGTTACGCAACACAGCGAAGGAGATAGCACTTTGAAAAGAGTGCTAAGTATGTTTTAAATTCGGCTCACCGCAAAGCGGAGATTCAACTGCCACGGTTTTAATTCTTTGGAAGTAATGCGCGTAACTTAACTGCTTCACCTGTTTCTAGATTGAAGCCATCTCTTCCCGTCTCTAACTTAGCCACGCAAACTTTTGAAGATTTGATTTTAAGTATTCCTTGGAGAGGGCTGTAGCAGAGTGAAAACTTTTCAGAGGATAACTAATTGTTTTAACCATTATGTGAAGTGCGAATCTGCGTGTTACTTAAAAGTGGAATTTTCAGAGGAAAAGATTGAAATGAAAAGCAATGAAATTATTTAGGAGAATCGGAAAGTAGTGTGTTTTTTTGCGTATGGTAATATTTTGCCCATCGGAAAATACTGAAGCTAATGAAAAGAAATTCGACAAATATTTGAGGTTTATAAAGTAGGGAGCTTGTTAAGAAAGAATCTTCTAAAATTCCCGAGTTAGGGGCCCCAAAACGTTTTTTCACACATTTCTCTTCATATCAAAAGTAGAAAAAGATATTCATTAACTTCTTGCTGTGAAAAGTAACAAACACGAAAAATCAGTTTTAGGATATTTTAAATTCATCTTCTAAATAGGCTAGGTGAATACCCTTCCTTTTATCTTATACCTTCCTTGAAAGAAAAATAAGGAATAGTTATAAAAGGAATTCTTTCTTTAAAATAAAAACAAATATGAATCCATACTTTAGATACATCCAGTTTGTAATTAAAATCTTGTCAAAATTTATATGATGGAGTTAAAAAAAACGGCAAAATTTCTATGTAAAAAAAAAGAATAAAACTTTCTGGTCCCACCCTTCTTTTTGTTTCCGACTTCCCTATAGAAATGTCGGATTTTAAACAATAAAAATAAGCACTGTGAAACACTGTCGAAATTCGCGCTGAAATAGTGAATAGAATGATAGCTTCAAGAAAATTTGAATAAATAAATAAATTAAGATTTTTTTGTTTATTAATATTGAACATTTTTACAAATATCTGAGAAATATAAGAAAATTTACTTATTTTGTATCACCCAAAGTAACACAATCAATAGAAAAAGTCCATTATCTTTGAGAGTTATATTTGTTAATACTTTAAAAAAATTAATCACAAAATAACCTGCTCGGCCTATGCTGATATGGATTGTTTTGTTCTTTGGTTTTCCTGTAGGGTTAAGTAAGTTTGCTGTGTTTTCCTCGTGTTTTCCTTATTAATTATATTATATTCTGTTTGTCACAGCTGCATTTGCGCGTTATAAATAGAATTTTTTCTCTCTTTTTAATTTATGGATGCATCGATTAATATTATATGGCATTCCGGCATTGTGAAACTTTCTTAAATATTCTCACAAGCTATATTCTGTTGCCAAAGCGCATTTATGGTTTTCTATTTTTCATCATTACTTCTTACAGTTACTTTTTATGAATATGCATCCATGATTTATATTCAATTTGAAAATTTTCTGAAATACGACTGTTTTTAGTGACTATCTCATTCATACTAATTATATTTCTACTCAGTTTCTACAGTTAATTTCACCTTATCGATGCATGTTTCATATTTTTATCTACTTGAAATATTTGGTGCTGTTGTTGTTTTTAGACATTTTGCAATCTAATTCTGGCAACACCGGTATTTTACTTCCCGATTGTGGGAACACACGTACATCTATTATTGCTACCTCATGGATTCATTCATTCCCACGTTTTTCTATAGGTCCCATATATGTGGAGAGAATATCTCTTTTGATGTGCCACATAACTGAAATATTGCTATTTTGTTGATTTTAATTATAATCTTCTGGGTATGGCCACCGAGGAGAGAGTCCCAGAGATTATAATTTCCTTCCATTCATTTCTGTTTCGATCATGGTTCATGCTAATGTGAATTTCAATCTACTTGGTCCTCTGTATATGCTAATATGATCTGTTTTGTTCCTGTTTTCCTGTTGATGCATGTCTTTTTTGCAGTGTTCCCCTCGTGCTTTGCTTATATACACACAAACACACACACACACACACATATATCTATATATCTATATCTGTATCTATATATATATATATATATATATATAAGGTGCTCAACTAAGTTCCCGCTGTTTGTCAATAGATAGCTCCAGCAGTCAGCGCTGGTCGACTGCCTGAGCTCGGTGCAGATCGGAAACGTTCGGAACAAAACTGAGACATATAGTAAATAAACCGCTGTGCCGCAGTCGGGATTATGTGTTTGCGTCAAATACTTTTGGGTGTGTGAAAATGTCTGAATTCGTGCCAAATAATCGTCATTTGTTGGAAGTGTTGATTTTTCCTGTTTCATTCGAAGAAAATGGCGGCTGCAGCGCATCGAGAGCTCCAAAACGTTTACGGCGATGGTGCTCTAAGTGAAAAAACTTGCCGTGATTCATTTCGTTGCTTTAAAGACGGTGATTTCGATGTTGACGACCATCTCCGTGACGAACGGCCATAAACCTTCGAAGATTTGGAGCCATTATTTCATGAGAATCCGTGCCAAACGCAACAAGAGCTTGCGTCAGCATTAGGAGTGCACTGCGCGAAAAACAGCCAAAAACCTTCGAAGACTTGGAATTGGAGGCGTTATTTCATGAGAATCCGTGCCAAACGCAACAAGAGCTTCCGTCAGCGTTAGGAGTGTACTGCGCGAAAAACGGCCACAAAACGAGCAGGTGCACGACAAAGTGACTATCCTGCACGACAACGTTGCCAAACCTGTGAAAACCTGCTTGTCAACGCTCAAATGGAGCGTCCTACCCCACCAACCATATTCCCCAGATATTGTGCCGTCCGATTATTACCGATTATTACTGTTCCGTTCGATGGCGCATGGTCAAGCTGATCAGCGGTTCACCGCATATGAACACATCAAAAAACGGCTTGATTCGTGGGTAGCTTTCCACAACAAACACTTCTACCGTCAGGCAGTGGCGTAGCCAGAAATTTTTAATGGGGGGGGTTGCGACTTCTCAGCACACATATACGGATGTGTGATAAGGGAGTGAAAAATATAATTTTTTATGGCAAATAATTCCTCATGGGGGGGTTATGACCCCCCCCCTAACCCCCCCTTTGTCTACGCAACTGCCGTCAGGGTATTCGAGCTCTGTCCGAACGATGTGAAAAGGTGTCTATTGATGGGCAATATGTTGAATGAATCATTTGTAACCATTTCTTCGCAATAACGTTGCATTTTCATACAAACAAAAAACAGGGAGAACTTTGTTGCGCACCTTTCATATATATATTTAGTGTGCGCGCTGAATTCTGTTGTTATCAGAATAGTTCCTAAACGGCAAAATCCACTATCAAGGATATAAGCAACGAGTTAGAAAAAACACCTTAATTTCCACATTATGCTCATTAATTCGGGCAATAATGCTACGGAATGGAAGGCATGAAATGAATTATTTTTTGGCATTTGTTTGGCCAAATTTTCCAAAACTGCACTAACCTGGCATCCAGATCATTTGTCTTTCATGCTAAAACTGTTTTTCATCATCAACAATATACATCTAGAGGTCGGTCTGCAATTCTCGTTGGAACTTGCAGAGTATGGCTGATGATGCGCTGGTAAAAGTATCAGTAATACGTTTTTATACCTTGGTTGTTTGCGCCTTCAATTTTTAGAGTTAATGGTCTCAAGATTTCTTTTCTTAATAAATCGGTGATGCTAAACAAATTTGTTCTTTTCCTCTTATTTCAAACCTTCTTTGAGATAAGAACACTAACTTTAAATTTATCCGTCAAGCAACTCTATAAGAATATTTTTTTGTTGACTCAGTGCATGGCAACTTTACTATACCCCACTTTTAGGGCTATAGCTCTTAACTTTAAGAAATGATTAGGCTGACAACGAAAACTTTAGAAGGCACACTGTATATATATATATATATATATATATATATATATATATATATATATATATATATATATATGAATGCAAATTCTCAAAAGTTAATCCAAATCCTGTGTGAGAGTTTCAGAGTGATTCTAATCTTAGTAGAATATTGGAGATCAAAACTTTAAGACGGCTTAAAGTCGTTGTTAAAACTTCCTAAATGCTCTTAGGATAATTCTTGTTCTGTTCTAAGCCTTTGTTTTTGTAAAATACTTATCAGGCAAGTGTTCCTTCTACTTTTCTGTGGTTACAAAACTTTATATTTACTTTAAATATGAGTACTTTAGTGAGCCCAGTTTGCTAAAGAAGTCTCCAAAGGAAGAAAACACTATGGTACTAAAAACAATTCTATAGACCCATCATAAGCTGAGACTGATGACGGCGCTGTGGTGAAGCGGAAGTACATCTTTACGAACTTTAAAGTATTTTAATTGTTTTTGATATGGATCATAAGCAGTATTTTTCAGTCACTTTTAAATAAAACAGTATGAAATATTTGTTAAATGAAGAAAGGAAAACTGAGTAATGAAAGGGGGGGGGGGAATTAACTTGCATAACCTTATTTTACATTGCTTTAGATTTCCATGCATGATACTTCATCCATTACAAAATAAAATTTTCAATTTATGAAAAACATCTTTTACTTTACTATATACCTAATGTAGACATGCTTAGTCACATAATTGAAAGGTCTTTTTTCTACTCTGTTGTCCACCTTAAATTGTGGTTTTCTGTAAGCAATTTTCTACTATTTGTCCCTTTGCTTTTCTCGAATTGTTACAAAGTTAATTTCCGAACACTTCTAATTTTCCGCTTGGTCTGCTGAAATCGATTCTGTTGCATGGAGAAAGGCCCTTTTACTTCTTCTAACTCCAATAAAACTGAATTCTTAAATGGCCGGAACTATTAGAATTCTATATATTTATTTCAGTAACTATTTTACCGATCCAGCATAAAAAAAATACAACAAATAATATAACAGCTATTGTAAGGATATACAAAGAAAGATAATGAACAACTGTAACATTGTCTCTGAGGTAGATATAAAAACTTTAAAACTAGCCTAGACTTTTGCGCCAGTACCTAATTCTGTGAAAAGTTAATAAGGAAAAATTCTGACTGGGTTTTTACTATTCTCATCGCATGAGATTTGTTAGACACACAAAATATTTTACAATGTCATCACTTTTATAAACGATTTTAAACAGCTTCTGTGGTCTAAACGAAATGGATACGTATAAATGCAATTTTCAAATTAAAAATTTGGCTCAATCTCAGAATTCTAAAAACATTATTCGAAGTAGTTCAGCGTTTTTGATTTTATCAATTAATCAAAATAGGTCTCACTGATTGGTCTCAATTATAAAAATAAATAAATAAATAAAGACCGCCTGTTCTAGACTTGGGACGACCAGTATTATTTGCCCACCCTGGCCGCCTAGGTGGTATAGTGGCTAAAGAACCATTCTGTTACACCTTGGGCCTTAGTTCGATTCTCGGCTTAGGTGTTAACGTGTCCGTCCCTTCATAGAGAGTAACTTTTGCGGCATACTGAGAGCCACGTAATAAAATGGCCGATACCTTGGTCCTTATTATTGGCCCTAGAGAAAGGACAGGGCCTGATGTTCAAGAGCCCTCCATTCGGAGAAAAATATATTATTTGCAATTCTACGCACGATTGTCAAAAACATTTTTTAATTGCTTGGAGCTCGACAAAAAGGATTTACAGTTTCTTCTGTCTTTTGTTCAGAAAGTTTATTACTTTCTAAAAGTTTTTGATCTTTTGAACTGTGTCATGTGTTTTTTGAATGGACGATGTAGAACAAGTCACAATAATCTTAACACCTGCGTGCGAGCACACTAAGTGACTCAGAGACATGGCAGACAGTATTTCTTTGTGAAATACAGGATTATTATAATTAAAATTCGCTTATAAGCAGGGCTCCACATCTAAAACGGAAGAACCAATTGCAAACAATTTTGTATATAGACTGTAGATGCAATGTGCTCTAGTAATTTTGGAAAAAATTAATAAAAAAGTAATCAGGTGACATTTTTCATGAAAGAACAGATAATTTAATCGTGGAAATGTGTAATGCAAAATGTACAAACAACTTCAGCAGATTTTTCAATAGTTTTTTTAGCATTTATTAACCGAGTCAGTTTTTGACCTGATTTCACCACACAAAGCTCCGCTTAAGAGACATATTTTTTAAACGGAACTTTTCAAAAAATTTCATTGAGTGCATTTTGTGTATAGTCCTTGTGCCAAATTTGTTGTCAATCTGCTTACTGGGCTTAGTTGTAAATTGTTCTTAACTGAAGTTTAATTAAAAGAACTCTGTATTCTGTGTGAACGAGGTACACACATGCTATAGGTTGAAAATTTGATTCACTTTATTTTAGATAGTTAAAAATGTTAGTTAAAAATGTTATTTTAGTTAGAAAAAATGTTCTCTTTTGAAAGATCGTTTCCGCTACAGTTCAAACTTTCAAGAACAAACGTTTTCATTAACACGTATGTCTTCGGTCTAGATATTGTGTATGCAAGCATAAAGATGATAATCAATTCCAGTCTTTAGCGCTTTAGCTTACAGTGGCTTTTGTTCAAAATTTATCTTAAAATTTTTGCGATTCTTATATGATTTTATATGTCTTACTGTGCAATGATAAAGCGTTCGGATGGTCAAAGATAAAACTGCATTTTCGCTTTGTCTAGTAACTACAGCGGAATAACTACCATACACTATTCCAAATTTTCCCGAAGTAATTAGACAAAGTCGAAATTTTACCTCTGCCTCATGCAGACGTTCAGTTTCCTCTAACATATTAGTCCAGGAGACATTCTCCAACTTTTTACGATTGTTGGCCGCAATAAATCCGGTTCACCGGATCTTAAACATTCCCTGCGGTACGATAAGTGAAGAAAGTTAGAAGAATTATAAACCTTCTGAATTCTTAAAATAGTTATTCTAGTTCTATCTGAAAATTATATATTCGTAGATACCACGAGAGACTCCCCAAGATATGTTGAATGATGACATTTCGTCGGGGATAGTGATAACGAAAATTTTTCTAGACGTCTTTTGAATGTCATTTATGCTCCTTTATTATATTCTTTATTTTGCAATACTTTATTACGTTTTACAGAACAACTAAATCCACTTTAAACTTGAATACTGCATTAGTAAGATTTCTAAACTTGAATTATGGAGTAGGAATATTGGAGCTGGACGACATTTTAATAAATTGAATTGGTTAAATAAGTTTAAAACTAGATAAGCGGAAAAATTGTTTTATGAAAAGATGTATAAACATAGCCTATAAAAATATAACTGTAATTTAGATTTTAAAAAATTCCCCTCTTTAAATCTTTATATATTAGAATCTTTATCTATCCCAGTGGGCAGTAACTTGAAAAAATGTTCAAAATAAGGTAGAAAAACAAGATTAAGAAAACAATTTCTTTCGTTACTTTTCAAAGGAAGCACTTTTTAAAATTTTGTATCCGACCCCCTGACAAAAAGCACCCATAGGTAAAATGTGTCTCATGCACTAATGATTCACTAAATTTGAGAGTTATATCCAAAAAAAGTGTTAGATATTTGGAGATAAATGGATGCTGACTTAAACCACTTTTTTCATGGCTCGCGAAGGAAAAAAAAATCGCGTAGGGCGATTGCGTGTTTCAGGTGTAGTACAGAAAAATCAAAAGAAAACATTTTTTTTTTTTTTCCACTCTATCAATGAGCGTTTAGGTACTTGCGTTTTATCCCGGCGGTCCGCCAAGACAGGCGATTTTTTCCCAATATAAATGCCGAACACATGAAATTATTGATGGTTTCGAGTACGATTGGCAACAGTTTGCAGGCATATTTTCCCAAAAAAATAATTTGGTGGCAATGACAACCGGAATAATACGTAAGTACCAGCGTTTACATTCAAATGCATACTTAGCTTCTGACCTTGGTTGTTTGAAAATATCTCCGAGACATTTCATGATGAAAGCCTGAAATTTCGTACATCCCCTCATTAATGTATGGCGCACATTTTACTAACTAGGAATTTTTTGTACGGGGTCCGCATAAAACTTTTGTACGAGGACTTTTTTGTACGAGAGAATGTTTTCTGAAGTTGTTCTTTTTTCTCCTATTCTATTTTGAACATTTCTCGATGGAGAACTACAGTTTCATTTGTAGTTCAGATAAAGTTCAATTACCGTATGATGTTGTGGGAAGCAGTTAATACTTTAATCGCTAACTATTCTAGTGTTTGTGAAAATCAAAGAAAAGGAAAACTCTAAATATTAATATGTAGACAATTGAATTGAATTGAATATCCATACAACATTCATCTTTTCTTTTATATCTTGAATAAAATTTGAACGTTCTAATTATTTTATTTTTTGAACAATGCTAAGTAAAAATTATGTGAATATTAGGGGACCCGGAAAGAATAACTCTGAATTACCAATTTTTAACCCATTTGCATGTCAAATATATTTGAGAAAATGTTATCTTTGCCCGAACTGAGTTCGGGCGTCATAGGCAAGGGATTAAACATTCACTGTGATACACTCTGTACAGAAAGTTTCAGGTTTACTAAAATCCTTAAAAACGCTCTTAGAGAATTGCAAATATGCCATTGTCTTACGATTTTGCAAGGGCTATATTTTATCTGTTTTATTGATAAACACCAACAAAACATTGTGAGACTTTTTTTTTTCGTGTTATGTTAACGCCTTTTAATTTTCGAGTAGAATTATTGAATACCAAGTTTTACTAATATTTGTGTACTTGGAGGATTCGATGGCCTTATAAAAATATATAATTATAACCAGATTGAAAGCAACCAACTTCAAGAATTCTTTAAAAAAGGAATATGTAGGTAGGTATTTCTCTAAGATAAAAAATCTGGAGTGACTCCACTCGACTTTCCGAACACTTACGATTAAGATCATTACCAAGCACTTAAATAAATTTTAATCGATGAATAATTCAAACATATATACCAAATTGAAACTCAATCTAATGCACCGTTTAAACGCTTGCGCACTTTCAAGAATTTCTCCCCATATGCCATTATGCCATAGCATAAAAGAAAGTTTTGTCGTAGCCCTTTAGGAGAACTATAAGTCCTATACACACCAAAATCAATACCGGTCTTAGGATGGTGGTTTATAACATGTATACCGAATTGGAGCTCAATCGAATGTATCGTTTAAACGCTAGCGCACTTTCAAGAAATTCCCCCCCATAGGCCATAATGTAAAAGAAATCTTTGTCGTAGCCCTGTAGAAAAACTATAAGTCCTATACACACCAAAATCAATACCGGTCTTGCGACGGTGGTTTATGACATATATATCCAATTTGAGCTCAATCGAATGCTCCGTTCAGGAGCTATCGTGTTCACTCACATACACACAAACACACACACACACACACACACACACACACACACACACACACACACACACACACACACACACACACACATACACACATACATACATACATCTCGTAAAAATAGCATAAATGGATTCAGAAGCCCTCAAAACGTGTAAAAACACCAAAATCTCGAAGTCGATTTTTTTCATGATTACAATACTTTCCTTACATGGTACATGTTCCGAAAGTAAAAATCCTTTGCATTTTAAATTCAAGAAACTGCTTGATTTTCCATGTTATATATTTGTTAATGTCAAGTATTATTAGTGGCTTACCTACCGGAATGAAAAGTAAAGAAAGATAAATCATGCCAAACTCATTGATTATAAAACACTTTTTCTACACAACCATGTTTTACAGCCAAATTTGACAATGTATTGGTAGATTTTAGAGATAACTCCGAAAAATCTGTTTACCAGCTGTATTGATGCAATTTTACGAGATCCTGTAAAAGATCTTAATATGTCATTGACATACTAATTTAGATTATCTTTTAAAGAAAGAAACAGCAGGTACAAGTGTTTATATATTTTACTAATTATCATGAACCCTAATGTATTCAAATGATTTTGAGTGTTCCTTTAAGGGTGTAGTTTGAAAAAACAAAATCCCCCTCACGGTCTAGGTACACACATTAAAATAAACGAATTGCGCCAGAATCTCTAAAAAATTCAGGATTATTCTTTCTGAGGGCTTCTACTCATCGTAATAACGGTGCCTTTTATAGAACTTTCACAAAAAAAAATCATCATGGAATTGCATAGCAAAAATTTTTAAGAATCACGCATCCTGCTAAATTTTCGATCTTTAAGAATTTTTTTTTGAAAGTTTCTCAACTGATACAGATTTATCGTTTATTACGATATATAGTACAGCTTATAAAGAGACATTCTAAAAATTTTGAAGTGCATGGCTTAATTTATTTGTATTTGAGTACCAAAACCACATGCTTTTTTCGAATTACACAGTTAAAAATACTACTAAAGCGTATATGATACTGTACTACCTAAATTTTGTAGTAATAGTTGCATATTTGAGCTCTTACAGCACGGACAGATTGACAGACAGACCGATATCATAAACACTTTTCAGCCTTATTGGAAAGTGTTAAAAATATTGTAAAATCTTCAGTCGACTTCGCACAAAGTTGTAAGAACTATATTTTGATTCCCCTTAATTGCGTCTTAGTAGTGAATATTAAATTCAAAATTCAAATATATTTAATGCATATTTTTATTACATAATTGATGTAAGCTTCACTTTACGTTTCAGATGATTATTTGCTATTCTGTAAGTTTTATGGGCTCCCCATTAAGTTGCAGTGCTAATTTCCCAACATTTTTCCAATTTTCCACTTCGAATGATGAAATCGATCCTATTAACAGAGGGAATGCCTATTTTATTTGCAGCTCAGATAAAGTTCGACTGTTTCCGGGAACTTAAGAATTGAACAGAGTGTTTACAGTTTATTCGCTAACTATTCTAGTATTAGAGCATGGCAAAGATAAAACAGAATTAACTATTTGTAGTGGACTAACATGAGTATCTATCACCCTCTTTTCCTGTTTTCTATCGAAGAAATTAGAAAGTTCAAAATTTATTTCGGTTTTACAAGCTTTAAAATTAGATAGGCCAGTCGAGAAAAAAATATTTTGCTCTTTAGTTCTGTCTACAAGAAACTGGGTTTTTTCTGATAGTTCACCGGACACCGGGATTAATGCTTGTTTAAAAAAAGAATTATAAACTCTATTTGCTTAAAAATGAAGCATTTTGTCCCATCCAAGAATTCCGATTTTTAATTTTCACAAGAGTTTTGTGTGGTTTAAGTATAAAAAAAATGGAAAATTCTAGGGTTACTCGTATAATACTTCTTTATTTTCAAATGATTATGTGTTGGTTACCAACATAATTGAAAACTGTATAAAGTTGATTTGAATGTCTCTGGCATATACATTCTTCGATTTATCAGGTTGTAATGAAAGTTTTCCGCCAGATTTGCATGGGTCAGCTCATGCGGTACCGAGCGATTGACCTTATATATCAAGTATATGCGATGCTTGGCGCGACTAATGGACATGGCACTAAAGTCTAACTCTTTTAGCTAGCTCTCGAGTGGATGAATATTTTATCTCCTTCCACAAATTCTCGTTGGCGGGCTTCATCCGCATTAGTAAGCTGGCCAGAGCGCTCTGCTTCTTAAATGTCCTAGTCCTCGTTTTTGAACTTTTGGTACCAAATCTTCACAGTGTGGTATGATACAACAGTAGTACCTTAAGCTGTACACATGATTCGGTGTAATTGTGTAGCTGACTTTTTGCAACAGAACTGAGAGTAAATGATGGATCAATCTGGCAGTGTGATAGTTCCATTTCAGACACCTTATACTTAATCATAACGATATTGTTTTACAGATTTCACAACACAGTGCTCTAAAACAAGTCTTCTTTTTCAAATTACAAAAATCGTTTAACAAAATATTGGCAAAGACACCAACGTGAACTATTTGTGCAGACAATACTTGCAGTGGCGGAAAACTTTCGTTACAACCTAATACATGGGCAAGATCGTTATTAGTTCATGAAAATGGATCACCTTTGTAAACATGTTTTAGACCGGTAAAATGACGCTGTCCACCTCTAGCAATCGAATTATCTACCCCTTCTAACTTGATCGACTGGTTTGTGAATTCTTTCCTTTAACAACAATGGCATTATAATCACTGGCAGACTGATCGTTCTCGATCTTCTACAGTTTTGCTTACTAGGTCGCCACTACTTTTTCTACAATCCTTAATATTTTTTAATAATTTTTTAATGAAAAAACAATAAAACAAGACATTTTTTAGAATCTCAGCGATGTCGATTGACAATACGACCGACAACAGTGCCAAAGTTACCCTGTCGGATGCAAAGTCTTGGCCAAATACAGTTTGAGGAAACATTCCGTGCCTCTTGGACCGTCAGTGGATATCAACTTAAACTAAAAAAATAATCAGGCCTAGAGCTGGTCGGAACAAAATATTGGAAATTTACAAACAGGGCAGAAAAACCTGAACCAAACTGCTAAAACTATCCTGATACAGAATTGGCGACGGAACACATTTTTGATTTTCCGGCCACCCTTACTCAAATGATAAGGATTAGGGTCTGGTTTATGAGATTGAACTTGTACAGTGACATGTCGTGAAGATTGACAGGACTGCCATATTCCTCCATGGCGCCACTTGAACAGGCCTTCCATAGACTCGACATCATCATTATTAATTTTAGTGACATATAAGTAAGAAAAAATTTCCTGTGAAAACTTGCTGAAATTTTCAATAGTTAGCGGTGAACTGAACTATGCTTTGATGCTTAACATGTCTTTTAAAATAGTAAAATTTCTTTGATATGTAAATTAGATAAACATTGATATTCGAGTTCTTTGGTCTGCGTCTTTGTAACTATGAGACCAAACATGGAAATAATGGATTTTTCAGTAGTAAATGTAGTACAAATAAAGTAAATGTGTCTAAAAAGGTTTTATAATATATGATTTCAATGCGATTTTTAACTTTTTTTTAAATTTTTACATAACGAATAAGTTTTAGTAAGCTTGTAAAATTCTATAAATGGAAATTTAAAGCCGTTCAAATTTCTTTACCCAGGATAATAAATTTATTCCAGAGTATGTTGGTTTACAATAAAGAAGCAACAGATTTTTTTTAAAGAAGACAATTAGGGAAATATAATTTTCGCCGTACAAGCAATGTTTGTTACAAATTTTAAAGAGAAAAATTTACAGGCCGTACATGAGTATAAGCGAATTGTTGAAACTTTCGAACAATTCCACTTGATTTAATTCTATTATTCGAATAATCTCGTCTCCGCGGTGTTGTTTTAAAAACTCATGGGATTTTGGTGCATAAGTACAAATAAACTAATTCTGCCAGGCACTACAAAATTTTGAAACTGTCTCTTTACAAGCTGTAATACATACTGAAATAAAGGATAGATCTTATCAGTTTCTTAACTTTTAGAAAAATTCTTAAAAATCGGAAATTTTCGCAAAGCGTGTCACTCTTCGAAAAATCTTGCAGCTCAGATCCATGTTTAAGAATTATTTTCACAAAATCCACAGCTTTTTCACTTATTGCCATGTGTAAAGCTGCTTATGAAGAACCATTTGAAATTTTTTGGAGACCATCGTGCTATCAGTTTATTTCAATTTTTGTACCAAGACTAAAAACATATTTTTTTCTTCGACATACACCCTTAAGCTTCATTAGATGAAATTTTCAGTGTTGATCTCTTAGAAACTTTTAAGTTAATTCGATTAGTCTAAAAATATGTTACGATCCTATTTTCTAGAATGTTTTCGGAAATATGTCATAAAAAAAGTTTATTAAACTTTTTGAAATTTACTAAAAATTGTGAGAACACTACAGTAGACAGAAAGCAAATATATTTCTAATTTGCGACTACAGAATCTGTTTAAAAATAATTTCCTTGCTAGCAGCTTTTTTACAAATTTTATAGATAAAAATGTGCAGTCCGTACATAAGTATAAGTGGATTGTTGGACAGTTCTAACAATTCGACTATGATTTAATTCCATTATTCGAATAATGTCATCATAGAGAATATTCAATATAAAATTGCTATTCTTAAAAATTCCAAATATATTTCATACTAGACTGGTAGAACAATCACCAGGTAGTGTATGCACGTAAATATATGAAATATTTGTGAGAGTACTTCTGTGTAAAAGCAGCTTTTAGGTCTAGGAACATAAATAAAGGAAAAATGAGTTTTACAGGCGAAATAAGTACAATTTTAACTGACTTGAGGAATAAATCGATGGAATTATTGACTCTCAGAAATTTTTCGCAATTTGATGTTTCATGTTATCCATGTAGTGTGTGAATGAGTGTTAAAAATAAAGGTCCCAGTTTAGTGATGTACAGTGGAGAACATGAAAATATCCCAAGTACACTGCTGGCCATCGTAAATGCAACACCCTGAAGGAAGCATGCAAATAATATGAAATTTACAACATGCATTAGCTGAGGTGAGATATGCAAATGATTAGAATTTCAGCGCAGACGCACATCAAGCGCGCCTGTGGCGCCACCTCAAAGCGCTATTTAAGGCTTGGAGATTTCGACGGTTTCAAGTACAGCAATTGTGTTTTTCTTGCTTTTTTTTCAAAAAAACGATAAATTATGCCTCGTAGGAAACAACGATCATCTTTTGATCAAGTATCCGAGTTTGACAGAGGAAGGATAGTGGCATACCGAGATTGGGGGTTATCTTTCAGGGAAATCGGTCGTCGTATTGGACGAAACCAAACAACTGTGATGCGGATATGTGATCGTTGGGTGCAGGAGGGTACGACGGACAGACGTGATCGACCGCATCGACCTCAGTGCACCACGTCACGTGATGACAGGCAGATTGTACGCATGGCAGTGACGGACCGCTCAGTCACATCACGAACCATATCACAGCAGATTCAGTCTGTAACGCATCATCCAGTGTCTGCGCGTACCATTCGACGTCGTTTACAGCAGAATGGTCTGTCCGCAAGACGTCCGTTGCTTTGTCTACCTCTGACGCGGAACCACAGACGTCTCCGCCGCCAATGGTGCGATGAAAGAAGGATGTGGACGACAGAATGGAATGAAATTCTCTTTACTGACGAGTCACGCTTCTGTATGCAACACCACGACGGTCGGATTCGAGTCTGGAGACACCGTGGAGAGAGGATGCTGAACAGCTGCATTATGCACCGTCACACTGGTCCTACACCGGGTATTATGGTATGGGGCGGTATCGGATATCTCTCTCGCACTCCTCTAGTACGCATTGCCGGTACTTTAACCAGCCAGCGCTACATCTCCGAGGTGTTGGAGCCAGTTGTCCTTTCTTACCTTCAGGGCTTGCCAACAGCCATATTTCAGCAGGATAATGCACGGCCACACGTGGCACGCATTGTCCAAGGGTTCTTCGTCAATCACCAGATTGAATTGCTTCCCTGGCCGGCGCGCTCTCCGGATCTTTCGCCGATAGAAAACATGTGGTCCATGGTTGCTCAACGACTGACCCAGAGTTCATCCCCAGCTGTCACACCAGATCAACTTTGGCAACGTGTGGAAGCTGCTTGGTCTGCTGTACCCCAAGAACACATTCAAAGTCTCTTTGAATCAATGCCGAGGCGTGTGGCAGCTGTGATCTCCAACAACGGCGGCTACTCTGGGTACTGATTTTGGCAGGAACCACGCTTCATAGAATGCTGTAAATTTAATCATTTGTTACTTGGTCAACATGTTATCTACACAATAAATTTTGCTGTGATGTCTCTTGTTTTTCTTGGTGTTGCAATTTGGGTGGCCAGCAGTGTATAAAAGGGCGACAAGGAGAGGGGTTTTTCAATCGACACAGACAAAGGAAAATACCTTTACTTCGCAAATATTCTTTACTATTCCATCGTGATTTTTGTCAGAGTGTCAACTAATATTAAATCTGAACCGAACTCTGAAAATTAAGTAGTGGTGACCCTGACTTTTCATTTGATGTCTGAAATCAACATGTAAAGGGAAAAAAAAGAAGCATTTGCTTAGAAAAATAAAAAAATATTAGTTATAATTTACTAAAAAGGAACTTTTTCAATGTTAATGAACTTGCAATTACAAACAATAACTCCCAGAATATCGAATGTATTATTAATATTTTATATCTCAACACAATATGTCCAAAGATAACAATAAATTGTTTACGCATTTATATATATTCATATGAAGCATGATTTTTTGAAATATGTTTTAATAGATAGGAACATCCATAAATTTACATTTCGAATAAGTGCATTTCAAACTCCTGAAATAATTTTTTTTCTATTTGGACAAGGGATCTTGAAAATATCAGCTAATATGTTTAAAAGCGGGTCTTAAGCGACCGCTCTGTGTTAGCGTTCAATCTTTGCTTCCACTATCTTCTTATCTTCAGATTATCGAACTTATGGTTTGATCCAATATACTACTAATTTAGAAATTATCAAATTTCTTCGTAGTTTAATCCTCAAACCTTTCTGTAGTTTAATTAAATTGCATATCTATGGTAACTGAGGCTCAAGAAAATAAAAAAAAAAGAAATTACGAAATAATTGTTTTTATTGAAAATATGAAACGTAAGTAGAAAATTAATACTTAGACGGCCCGTTAAAATTTTAATTCGTGTAGAAAGATAGAAAACATTAACTCACCACATAAATCGAAACTTTTTTTTCTGGTAATTAGAACACTACATAAAGGATAAATTTATCATAATCATTTTTGTTCTTGTTGTTTATTTTTGTATTTAACACATAAAGGATAAATTTCTCAGAACTTTTTATGTTCTTGCTCTGCTGATCAAAGATTGCTATGCATTTTTCAAAATCTGTGATCATGGTAGCGGAAGAATGGAACGGAACTAGCATGTAAGTAAAATTCCTTATACACTCTAGAATATTAAGAAGGGAAAAAAAAAACTGTAGAATACTGATAAATACTCAATAAAACGAAGATAAGTGCAACAACCAACAAACAATCCAAAGTAAAAGGGGTTTTGACCACTCAGTCAAATTACGATTTACAAGTTAAGAATGAATAAACTTAATTAAAGAAGAACTATGTCTTAGAAATTGTCATAATGAATGCATCAATAAAGCAACATAGTTATTGCATGCAAACTGTATAAAGAAGTGATTCTACAAATAAATGCGTACTAGAATATGTTTTTCCGATTGGTTAAAAAAAGGAAAATTCCTACTTTTTTCCTCTGATCAACAAAACAAACTTTCATCAATCACTCCTCTTTTCTTTTTTGAGACAGTGACGATATTTGGGCTCTTTAAAAAAACTTAGCTCCATTAAGACTTCATCAGTACTAAGTCCCTGTAGGCCCAGATACTTTTTTCCCTCCAATACGGACAGTATCGTCCAGCCATCAGACGTACATAAAGATAAGAAAATAGAAGTTTTCCTAATGCACATTATATTGTTACGGTATCTAACAAAAGAATGCTTTGTTAGAGTAATGCCTATAGGTCAGTGCGTAAAAATAAATAAATAAACAAATGAAACATTTAGATGTGTAGATCGGTGTTTTTTGTTGATGCTTCAATCTGTAGAAGAGCTTAATACTAGTGCTATCATAACAAAAATCTAGTTAAAGCAAAAAGTATTAATACTTTTTAGGAAAATGTTGAGTCGTAATAAATGTATGTTCAGTGGGAGGCATATTTTAAATAGGATTATTGTGTAAGTTGATTTAAACTGTCATATACATGGGCTCAAAATTAATGAAAAAAATTTGTAAGTAGGATGTATGTCGAAATACCGTGACGTCATATGACTAACCGAACGAACTTTACCTTTTCTATTGTCCATGGTTTTAGATTTTTTTGTGTGTGTGTGTTTCTTCTTCGAGCATGGCAACGAAAGAAAAACTGAGATATTTATTATTATTATTATTATTATTGTTAGTTTTGGTTTCGATTCAAGATTGTAGGTAGATGTATATTTTGTTTTTAGAGTGTGAAAACATAATATTATACTTATAATGGATTGCGTAATTTGTGTGATGTGTGTTCTAGAATTATGAATATTTAGAATAGACAAGCTTGGCCCGAAACACCTTTGGATTTGGAAAGGTAAGAAGAATTTATTTTCTCTTAAAGAATTAGTAACGTATTATATTTTGATAGTTTTTGGATATAATCGTTTTTCACAATGCACATTGAGATAATTTGGAATCTTATTGTAATGAAATGCCAAAAAGCGTAATTTTCATGTTCCTTGCAACCACAAGGTTATCAATTCAGGCTTAGTGGATATGTTCTATAAGTACTGTACTGACATAGTACATTATGGTTTGTAAAATATGAATCTAGGTCAGAAAATTTTGCAAAATACAAATCGATCAATCAAAAACATTACCCATAATTTTGAGTAATAATACAACGCTTGTTTCTGTGATTATTAAACAGTGAGTGCAGACAGTGCTTGGGAACAACAATCACACAATATTTTCTGGTTAGTCAAGCAGTTACTTTATCTAAAAACCCGACATTAATTTTTTTTAAATCAGTGTTCATTTCATTTATGTCTCTGAACAACAAGTAAACGTGCTTCTTTTTTTTCTATACATGATCACTGAAGCAGTTCGTTTCTTTTAAATCCTGTCACAATAATTCCGGCGATATCTTGTGTACGGTGAGTAAAACTCATTGCGGAAGGCCTACGCAGGTTCAATTTTTAAATCACCGGAAAGTTAGAAGATCGCCCAGTTTTCGATCGAAAGGGATTACGATCTCAGCCTTCAATTCTTTTTTTTATTTCTTTTTAACTGAAGATCGTGCTCTGAGGAATCAACAGAACTCTGTGCAGATACCAAGAAAAAAATGGACCCAAGAGAGATCTATTTTTTTGGTTTGATTCTTTTTTTGTAGAATAGTTCGAACTGAAATAAATCTCAACTGGGGAAAGCGATTTCAAAGAAAATTTTTCTTCTCACTTTTCACATACTCACATTTTTATATGCATTTATAATGAAAAAAATTAAAAATAGCAATGTTTGGCAAAAATAGCAACACTGTGAATTTTTTCTTCAAGTTCTGTTGATATCTCGAACGACAAAGCCTCATAAACCAGAAAACAAAATTGCTTCATTTTTTTTAAGTACAGGGTTTGTGTATCTTCATTTTATAAAGCAGATATTGTACAAACTAATTTTCATATTGTCTAAAAGTAAAATTTTTACAGCCTAGTATAATGCAAGGTATAGAAAAAAAAATCCTTAGTGAATTTTTAGGGGATTCACGAGTAAGCCACAGTGGAAAATTGTGATATTGAATATGCTTTTGTCATATTTTTCTACGACTTTCAGTAAGTACTATTTCAAAAGAGAGAAAAAAGACTAAAATCCCACAAGTGCTACATTTCTTTTGTTATATATATATTACAAACAAGAACATGCATGCACATTTCGAAATACATGCTGCACATAACTTGTAAAGACATTTTTAGAACCTACGCTAAAAGAAAATATGGTACCAAAATACTTTTTGTTTAAGAGTGTTGAAAATAAAATCGAATATTTAATGAGAATCTCCAAAATCGGCAGCTCAATTTGCAACAACCTTCGTCAAAGTTTGCTAACAATTTGTCATCGAAACTCATTTGCATCTCTCCAGCTGAATTTTCGAAATATGCCAGTGCAATTAGCACATTGCGAAAAGAGGGGATAATTATATGTTCATCAGTTATAATTTAAACTTCAGAATGCTGACTTGGTGACAGGTTAATAAACACGTTTCCGTGTATAAGAGGGTCCCTTTCTACGTGTTACCGTCCGGCAGTGACGGTTATGATTACAAATGAAATAGAAGGAAACTAAATATGAGAGTAAATATTATACAGTCGAACCTCGATTTAAAGAATTGACTGGGACCATTCTTCCGCTTAAATCGAAACAATTATTTAAATCGAATATCAATTTTTGTGAAGAGTATTGTATAAAAATATCAATGCATAATACCCTTAGAATATAGATGTGAAAAAAAGAATGATTATTGTTTACTACGAACTTAAAAATTATAACTTATACGTTAGGCGACCAACTTTAAACTAATCTAAATTCTTTAATGTTACTTGCTCTTAAAACTTAATACATAATACATACATAATTATTGGCACTTTGGAAAGAAATCTTTGATAGTGCTTTGTTTCGACTTTCCAAAGTTCTTTGTCTATATTTTCTAACTTCATAAGAACAACATCATCAATCTCTTGAGACAAAAAAATTTTTTTTGTTAAAGCGTTCAAGCTGCAAACTGCTTCTTGGAATGTCACTTTTTCTAAGTCAATTTACGTTTCTTCGTCATCTTCGATGCTTTCAGAATTTTCATTCTCTTTCTATTCACTATCGTAGGTACTTAGCTGTACATCGCAAGACCCATATTCTGTAAAATTTCCATTACTAGGAACATATTCCCATCCAGCCATTTGCCCATGGTTATCCACGGCGTAATTGTAAATGACTGTTTCTGTATCGCTGTCTTCGTAGGCACTTGCTTCGTTTGGAGGAATGAGAAAAAAAAATATTGTATTACTCACTTGGATTAGAAAGATTGTGAAAGATTCAAAATTTTGTGTGCGAAAAATTCAAAGTTTTAGTTTTATGTGCGAATTTTATTTCAGCGATTGTTGTTCGTTAAATCAAAGCTAAAAATTCGTTAAATCAGAGCATTTTAGCATCCTTTTTTGTCGGGACAAAAAAATATTCGTTAAATCGGAGAATTCGTTAAATCAAAGTACATTAAATCGAGGTTCCACTATATTCTATTGGTGTGCGATAGATTAACAATATTGTATAACTGACTAGCTAAATCACTCTTTGATATAAACATAAATTTGTTCATTAGCACACATAGCAAGTTACTTATCTATCAGTACGACTGTTTCGGCCTTCTTCAGTTGTCAGCACAGTCGCTTATTGTTTTTCTTTCAGTCCCCGCTATTCTGGAAACGGCTGTGCTGACAGCTGATGAAGGTCGGAGATTTTTCGGCCGAAACTATCGTACTGATAGATTGTTATGTGTGTTATTATAGTTTCATTTATATCATATTTTAACAGATTTTTTTAGTGTTTTTTGTTAAATCACTTATTGTTTCCTGGAATTTGATGTCGTAGTTAAAGAAAAAAAATGAAGGTGATCTGAACAGGTTTTTGGACCCATCGTCACTTGAGGGGAGGGGGGGGGGAGGAGACAAATTTCGGAAAATCCTCAAAATGATTCTTAAGTACTCGTATTTGGTGCATTTAAAATAAAGTTTTGATTTTTTTTAAAGATATGAAAGATGCTTTATCTTCCTGCTCTATCCCTTCTTGAGGGAAGTAATATTGCAAATTCGCTTTACAAGTGACACCTTTCACAGATATGGAATGAACTCTTAAAAATTCAGAACTGTACGTGTAACAGTTTTGACGATAAGTTGCACTGTGCATCTTTCTTTATGAATGCATGCGCGCACTCAAGGCGTAACAGCAATGATAGTCATAACTGTAAGGGGTGATTATAACTTGCTTAACAAACAATTTTCGCAGGAGAACGTGGGATCCAAAACCAAACAACTATTCGACAGAGGAATCGAAAGTGGATGGCACTTTGTCTTTTGTAAGACTCGCATTCATCCGTTATACTTCCATAGAGATGCCGCGCTATTCGAAAGACAGATTTACATAGCCTTTCGCGCTCAGCTGCAAAAGGCGTTACCTCAGTACAGGTAAGACTTTACCAAGAACAATTTCCAAACAAATTGTATCCCGATCAGAGAACATATTTACGATTGCACATATAACTGATGGAACTGTTGAAGACAGGTTAGTTTCTCTGCTACATACACTATACAAGGTCAACCACAGAGTGCGACAGCGACAAATGCTATTGAGAAAATCCCTTAGCCAGTGTATACGACCAGCCTGATCTACTCTCGTGAACAATAGCTCGTGACTAAGCCATGCGTGTGTAGCGAGAAGTTACGCCGTTACCATCTCCAACGCGTCCAAACTCTTAAATGAAACAGTTTGCGCACAAGTTTTGCAAGTTTTTTCCTGCAACAGAGCGCACTGTAACCGCAGTGTCAAGCATCTGTCCTGTGGACAAGGCTAGATTCACATGGGACTACTTATTGATTATGTACAACAATCGTATGTGAATCTTAGTAAATGCGCATGATACATGTTGAAGCTCACCAATAATGGTTCTGATAAAGATCTTTCATCCACCCCAGAGAAAGTACATTCTCGAGGCTTGTTTTTTTCCCCTTCTTTTCCGACTTCACATTTTACAATGAAAGTTATTTGTTTTGGGAATTTCTATGGCCCTTTATAGTTGTTACTGCTGTTCTAGCTAAATCCTAAAGAATATGTCAGCATTATCATTCCCAGGAAGGGTTAAGAATTCGGCAGGTGTCACATTTATAAAATTCACAAAAAAAAAACGGACAATGGTTTAAGCCAAATAAAACCATTAAACACTAAAATTCCTAAATATTAACTACACATTTGAGTGCTCTCATTCATTTTTTTCATATTATAGGAAAATGCCTCATAATCCATGTGTAGGGCAGTATTTGTTTTTCTTGCTTCATCATGCTGGAAAATTCATCATAATCCATGCGTTGGCCTTATTTCTCTTTATTTCCTTGTGAAGGAAAGTGCATCATAAGTAATGCGTCAGTCCTATTTGGCCTTCTTGGTTCGTTATACGTAAAAAAGCATCATAATCAATTCATTTTTGTTTTCTGTTTTATTTGAAAAGTGAATCAACTCAAAATCCTGACGTGAAAGCAATAGCAATCAAATGTTGAAGCTTGCTTGACAACTTTTAAAAACATAAATTAAATTTAACGAATTGCATAGTGGACTGAAAGAAAAAGCATTTGAATTTTTCTTCTAGCATTATACGGCTTAAAATAATAAAAGACAAATTTATGGGAAATGTTAAAAATAAATTAAATAAATAAAAATTCTCAATACAGTTATGTGTTTAAGTGCAAGATGTTCCATAATGATTAGAACAAATTTTGAGGGATAGTAGGGGACGTAATAACGTTTCAGAATCACATAGGGATGTGGGGTCGGAAACGTATTTTTGTAGCATAATCACTTTGGAACAAGTGCTGAAATTATAGTGAACTTTTCGGCCCTTGTTCATACAAAACTAATGTATCTTTCGCAGAAAGCATGTGACTAAAATTAATAGTTTGAAGATTCTATTTCATTCCATGGATGAAATTTTTGAAGAAAAGTCTTTTATCTATGAAACTTGATTAAGAAATTAGACAAGCAGTTCAACTCTTTCCCCGAAGTGATTATTAACAGGTAAGGGAAAACGTAGTTTTTGGCCCCCACATTTGTATTTGATTCTGAATCCTCATTATGTGCACTAAATGCCCATTAAAGTTTTTTCAGTAATCATGTGACACCCTGTATAACTAGTAAAATATTGCATTTTTGATAATTTTTTCTGAGATTTTCATTAGTGACTTAGGTTTAACTGTTTAACTGCTTGATTTTCCATGTTATGTATTTGTTAATGTCGAGTATTTTTGTAACTTATTTACCGGAAAGAAAAGTAAAGAAAGATCAATTGTGCCATATGCATAGATTATAAAACAATTTTCCTACACAACCATATTTTAGAGATAACTTTGGCAATGTTATTGGTAGATTTTAGAGTTAAGTCCAAAAAAACTGTATATTAGTTGAATTAATGCTATTTTACGAGATCCTGTAAAAGATCCTAAAATGCCATTTAGATAGTTATTTAGATTATCCTTTAAAAAAAGTGCCAGCGGTTATAATTGTTTATATAGTAAGTCACCATTCTTTTTATTTTTTTTAATAAGTCACTTATTTAGTGACTTATGTTTATACTTTCTTAAAATGGGAGAAAATATTTTGGAGAAAGACTTTCTTTTTTATATGGCTGACACAAATAAATTATTTTTGAATACTTTAAAAAAGTTACATTTTTTCCGCCCGAAATGCGAACTTGAACTCTTTTTGCAGTGAGCTAATTGTGCAATCAATTCTCATAAGCTCATAAATAACTCTTCATACGAAACAATTGCACCTGTTTCTCCCATAGTTTCAAAACATATGTACCAGTCCAATTAGCGTGTTTCGGAAAGAGATGTTAATTACAACACGCGTCATTCTCTAATTTAAACATCACAAAATTCCGAATGGGTGACAGGTCAATCATTGGGCTTCCATGCGTAAGAGTCGGGTTGCGATTCCATGCTTTATCGTCCGGCAGTGACGGATGAGGTAACGATTGGAATTTCCAGCGTATATCGGATTTCATAAGTGTGACACGATTATGAGGTCGCATCCTGCGACTTGTCAAAATTGAAGTGTATCGAAATTTGAAATCCCAGTCGATGCAGTGCTGAATATTAACACGAACTCAGGTGAAGTGTTATGAGTATTGAGTCATTCCGGCGCAAACACTTCTAAATTTGGCGACGGGATTAGCTAATTTAAATTCTCTTTTTTAATTTCTCCCCGCTTACAGAAGTATATGAATAAGAGGCTTATAATTATGCTTCCCTTATAAACAGATCTCAACTTTGGAATATGAGCTGTACAAGAGATTTGTTCAAGGAATATTTAGTTTGTTAAAAGTGTTCCGATGAAATTGCAAAATCAACAAAGAAAATTACCAACTGGAAATGGATATACAATTTCGATATTTATATTAACTAGTTTTTGTTCAATTGTTCACCGAGTCATTTGTATAGTTGAATTCACAAATTTTCTGTGCAAAGTGCCACTTAATGGACATTTTAAAACTATATACGTACACACATATAGATGTTGACATTCAAACTCATGTATAGCACTTGATTATCTTTGTAGCATATATGAGGCGTTTTGTGAAATAAGGCTGAAATTCTGTCCATTACCTCATTAGTGTATGGATCACGTGTTTCTAATTGGGATTGTTTACAAAGTTTCTGCAAAATTAACTTTGCGAAAATTAATGAGAGGAATTTTTTCTTAGTCTTCTTTTCTTCCTTATTTTGAACATTTTTTTTTCAAATTTACATTGCCCACTTATCTCTAGATAAAGAATTAAAGCCAGTTACCACTTTTTGGGACACTCTTTATAGTGTTTCATAATCGGTATATTTGTTATAGTATGTTTTTCTTGTTATACATTAATGTTGGGTTATGGCTGTCAGTGTAAAAATATCATTTTCGCAAATACGCGAACACGATTGTAAGCGTTCAATTTATTTTGGATTGATTCAACTGATAAGTTGTTTAAAAACTATATTTACAAAATTTATATTCTAAAATGTGATTCAAGATACTAAGACTTAAACAAACATCTAAATGATTTGTTCAACAGTTATCAAATATATGATTTATTAAAGCCAGTTTTTCAGAGTACTGCCATTAATCATTTTTTTAGGTTTCTGAATTTTCACTTTCACTCAAACTTTGAAATGGTTTCGAAAGTTTTGGAAAAGCGCAAACACTGATCACTAAATGATTGAAAATCAGTATTTTCACGTTTGTACAAAAACTTAAATGCGTTTCTGTGTTCCATGTATATTATTTCCCCTCGAAAATCCGATATGAAGAGAAATTTTACCTTATTTATTTCTTATATCCGGGTCTTATATGTAACAAGAAAATATTAATATACATAGCAAAGAAAGTTTCAGAATACTATGTAAAATATTTCCTTTTGAAATTTTTAAGAAATGACGAACATAAAAATATAATTAATTTAAAATGTTTTAACTTCTTATTTTTTTGTATTGAACTCAAAAACCTTTACGATTCAATAAGTACGAAATTTGATAGTAGTTCTAATTCAAAATTAATTACTAATGACAACTCTACAAACGCTCATTTTCAAAAGTTTTCCTTAGAGCTGCATTCAAAGATTACTAATATACCGGGGACGAAACTTTTGAACAATGAAATTAGTTATAACGTTTAAACGTATATTTCTGCAATGTTTAATAAAAAAATAATATGCTGGATGGTTTTGAAATATTGTGAAGTGTTCCGAGCGATGCAGCGAGTAAGGTATTGGACGAAAAATTACAAAATTTGATCGTACATACTTATTAATGGGATTTCGAATTTTAAAAATGTCGCCACCAGGTGGAATGCTGGAAGTTTTTAGGAAAAGAAAGAATACGAGAAATTTCATCATTCAGAAGGCAGCTGACTCGAAGCAGTTAAACTTTTTGCACATCCTAGTAGCTGTACTAGGATTACTGCAGTTTCAACCCGTTTCACCATGTTAAGTTTGTTGTGCTCACAGGCCTGCAGAAGTTCACAAAGGGCAGCTAAGACATTCCCATATACTGGTAATAAAGTTTCACTAACAGAGCCCGGTTCTCTAATGCAAGAGCCATCGAAATCCAGTTTTTTATAAATGTAAGGTGAATTTAACTGAAAACTTACAAAGTTTTTAAATATTTAGTAAAAAACTATGCATTTTTTTAAAACGAAGAATATAGTTTTTTTTTAGCTCATTAAAAATACTGAATTGAAACAATTACATTCGTAAATACATAAGTTATTAATTTTCGGTTCTCCGACCGAGTTGTATGGTGGGTAAAGCACCGTACTCCGGTTTACCGTACACCGTAATCCGATCCCCGACTGGGAGTGATTTTCATGTTTAAGTGGTTTTCCCTTCATAGGGACGACATTGGTCTACCTACTAGGTGTCCTCATAATAAGGAGACCAACAATTCCGGCCTGTTGTGGCCAAAGCCCTCACGGCGGAGGCCGGCCATTAGAAAAAAAATAATTTTTGGTTCACCTAGTTAACTAAAATGTAGTAAAATTATATAAGATTCTTTTCAATAACTAGTTTGATAGCAAAGAAGATGCATTTTATACGTTTTTGACAATTTTCGATCTACTGATCATTTTTAGGTACATTTTTAAATATTATGTCTGCTACTCGAGAAGTGAAAGAAAATATTTAGAAAAAGGATTTTAAAAGTCTTTACTAAGTAAAAATGGAATAATAAAACTTACGTTTAATTTTTAAATTTTAATTGTAAGAAAGTTTGAATTTTTTATAGTATTTATTGAAAATTTTCAGCAAAATTTATCAGAAAACCTATATTTCTTTTGAAAATTCTTTTTTATAAAAGTGTTATCTTCTCAAATTAACTATTTAAGCGAAAAAGTTAAAGGTTTTGAAGTAAATAATTTCCAGTTCCTTCTTACTGTTTTGTTTATTTCATTATCTAACCGTTTAAATTTATTAACATGAAACTAAAAAAAAATGTGAAATGTGAGAGCAAAACAATTATTCGTAGAAGCTCCCAAGGAAAATCTATACATCTTCATTATAAGAGACACACAAAAGCAAAAACTCTATCAGAGTTGCAGAAAAAAGAAATAAGTAAATAAAATGTTGCTATTTTTTCGGGAATGAAGTTGAACAGCGAAAGTATTCATAATAACCGATATAAAAACTAGCGAATTTCTTTTGTATTTTTATTTGCTTATTAATCCCTTATTTCTCTTTTGTTTAATTTCAGAATTTTTACTTTCATTAACACTTTTTTTTTATCTAGCTTGTAAAGTCATTTCGGCTTTTTTTTTTTTTTCTTGAGTAATTTTATTCCGATATACTGCTGGATAGGTATGTTTACTAAGTGCTGTGAATCTGAAATGTAATAACAGAACACGATAAAAGCAAAATCTGTATAAATAATTAAAGCAGGAATTGTATAAATGTATCAAAAGATTTATTCTAACGGCGATATAATACTGCAAGTCTCAAAATTGATTAGAAGATAGTGGGAAAAGGCAATACACAGTAATAAATAAAATATCACAGTCGTCACTAGTATAAAATATATGGGGAGGCCAGTGATGTTATTGATAGCACAGTTTGTTGCTGTACTACAGTCTGGGGTTCGATTCCCGGGATAGACAAAGTTGACTCGGCGTTTCTTTCTTCCTTGAAAGGATCAATAAAATTTGACCAAGCTTGCTTCGAGGATAAACATTAGGGGCTTCGCGTCAGGTTGCGCACTTGCCTGAGGCATATGCTTCTCCATCCCAGAGCTGATAAATGTTCCCGAAGCTGTGAATGGGCAGTCCAGGTTTTGCCCCACGTTGACTGTTGTTGCCAATGTTTAGTTTAGTATACAGTGTAATTATTATAAACTATTATTATTAAACTCTATTTGGACAAATTCCAATGATCAATTGATATTTTGAACTCGAAAATCCATTCAAAGTAAAAGAATTTGCTCCAAGAGGAGGTAGATCTGCTTGTCCAAGTAAAATGAAATTAATATATACTCATTTTGAAATTAAAACCTCAAAATTGTGTAAAAAAATATTTAAATGAAATTCTAATATTACTATTTGTAACAATAAAATATACATGGGGATATATAAGATAGTAATCTGTAACTCCCAAGTTTAGCCAGCTATCGAAACATCCCCTGCTTAGAAATGATCAAGACTTGTGTTTTGATACTTCGTTAAGCAGCGGTGTAAACTCATATTACATAGTGTTCCAAAGTGTTTTATAATCCATCCGTCCGGATTCATTTTAATAGTTTAATCAATTTAAGTATCGGTAAACGGTCCCACATTTGACTCTTTATAAAAATTACGTTCGAACATCAAATGGTCTAGCGTTTTGTGAGGTTCTCACCAAATGAAAAGTGAATGCGCTTTATAACATCTTAAAAGTTATCCACTGAAGGCATGCCTCCCTTTGTAGGTAACCCTAGTGCTTTGCCTTAACAGAACAATAGCACTGCACATCAGACTTGTAGATTTCATTTACAAATAGATTAATTTTGACAACGAGCCAAATCGTTAACGATGCATTTAAGTGAACCTTGGAATTCGAGTTAATTTTAAACTTGATAAGTTCACAAATCTATGATTCGGGTGGAATCAAATATCTTCATATCGTTTGAAATTATCGTTATCACTGCCGGATGATAATGTATGACACCTAGCTCTTAAATGGGAATGTGAATTGATTAACATACCATCCATCGGGCATTTTAAATCAAATATTAACTGATGAACAAAGTTAGTCAGCTTTTTTCCTTCCAGCTGTGTGTCAGCAGTGGCACTTGCATGTTTCAAACGTTCGTCGATAAAGCCGTGACTATCTTCAGATGGCATCGAAAAGCTGATACTCTGAATTAAAATATCAAAGTAGCTACCTAATGTAAATAAGAAGAGTTTGCGTGTACGCGCTTATCTCAGTCCAATTTTAAAAGTTTATGTAACGTTATATAACCCTTTATTGAGTAGGCACATTACATAATAAAGTCTTGCAACTATTCATTTAAGACGGATCGTTATACGATTTGTCGGCCTCGGATCACTCCGTTACTTGGCTCATTCGTTTAAACAACTTTTCAATTATTTCCTTATATTTGGCTACATGTCTTTTAAATATATTGTAGCTACAAATACGCATTATGCAATCCTTCCTGTAGGATATCCACAGACATATATTTTTAGTTAATTCAACCACAAATTTTATTATGACCAAAAAAAAAATATTTGAAGTTCTCTTTCAGTGAAAATTATTGGATAAATCTTGAGGCCCTACTTTGGAATGTTAAGATTTAATTAATTATTATTATTTTATTTATTTAATATTTTTGCATGTAATCCTACATGCGGTGAATTTTAGTTTTATATACTTTAAGTAGATTAATTAAAAACTGTTTTATTGCATTTTTTAAATGCTGGATCAAAAATATTCAAACGATAAATTTAAATTCAAAACAATAATACTAACTTTAAAGAATAAATTTTGTAATTCATTCACTGTGGTCCTTGTAGTTCGTAAAATGTAAATATTTACAAGGAAGCTAAATTGAAATTCTTGAAATTAAATTATTTTAACTTTTATTCTATGTATATACTCTTACGTCAAAATTCTGAATTGTTTTAATGTAACTGCTTTCTAACGATGCATGTGAAATATAAATATTTGTTAGACTGTTAAATGTAAAGCACTGATAAGTTTGATTGATTTTAATTTTAATTTAATTAAAATCTGAGAAAGTACACCGTCACCTAAAAATAATAAAAAAAATATGAATAAGTTTCTAACTAAATTCCTTGCAAAGCCGGCCTAAGGATCTAAATTTTAAATTACAATTTTTGTAAATTTTTTATCATCTTCTAGCAAAGGATATGCAGTTTTCTTTTGTCGGTGTGGCAATAACTCTTCAGTAACAGTTAAGTCACTTCGAAAAAGGGGAACATTGTCGTGTCCTAGTTTTTTTACTACTTTTTTTTTTCCTTTCTGAATCCAAATGCATATGGAAAGAAAACACGCCGGGCAAATAGAAAGAGGGAAGAGGGAGGGGGGGGGGGGGATCGGGCAGCCTTATTCGCCTGGTGCCAGCGTCTAGAATCGTATTTGTTCTAAGTGACTTAGAATTCTCTCCCTCCATTTGTTCTGTGCAATATCGCGAAAATATGGAAGGTGGAAAAAGGATTTATAACTCGCAAAGTTCCCACGAGGATAGAGTTGAGAAGTTTTGTCCAGTTGGATAAGGCGAAATGCCTGTAGTTTTGAAAGGAGTCATGGAGCCAAGTTTTTTGACGTGATGAGAATGCCTTTCATGTAAGTGTGGCGTGAGTTGGGGCTAGTGTTATTTTTATAAAGTTGACTGGTGTGAGTTATTATTTTATTTTTTGGAGCACACTTTAATGTGAATACTTATTGAGCTGATATAAAATTTAATCGTTCTTTTTAGTTTTTACATTAAGAAGTGAAGAAAATTGTCCGTATTCTTTGATGTAGAGATTTATAATCTGTAATTTATATAAACATTTAAAAGGGAAAAGAAAAAACTTAATTGGCGTTTTCAAGACTTGAATTTTTCTTCAAATTTTTTGAGTTCAAAAAGTTTTGTAAGTATTGCAAAATTATGCACTTACTTCTTAAAAACGAACAGAGTACGTGGGTCAATTAAATCATATTTATATATTATTGTTCCATTAATCTGCATATAAATTTCCCACCCTTCTAAAATTAATTTTTCTAAATAATATTCTTGGCGCCCAGTTCTTGATGAGTGTTTCAAACTTCTATGAAATCACTTTTTTTAATTAACTTGATATTAATTTTCGTTTTAAATGAAATAATTTCTAATAATTTTGGCTTTTGTTTAAAAAAGAATTTCAGCTTTCGTGCAACTGATTTCATTGTTTTCTTGCCAGGAGAGGGTTAATCACGTCACCGAATGTATCTTTTAGAGTGCGTTGCATCTTCACTAGTGTTCCCCTTTACAATTTGGACACTTATCAGAAGGCGGAGGATGTTTGATTGCTTAAAACCCACGGAAACTGCTGGTATAATGATTTGGAGATTTGTTAAAGCAAAATGCAAAATTTATACAAAAAAAACTGTAGTAGATAAATAATTATGTATTAGTTTTGAAAATTTAGTCTAAATATTTTCTATGAAAAAATTGTTCAGTTTAAATATAGTGTTTATAGCTATTTTATAATAATAAGCATCAACTTTAATTTATTGTGCTTATCTATTGCTTTAGGTGCAACGTCTCTATTGTTCATTATTCCAGCATACTTTCAAATGAGCGTATAATTTTCACATACTGCTTACCTCTCAAGATTATTAGTAAGTGATAAAACTAAAACCTTTTAAATGCAAAATACTGATGGGTTTATTAAGGTAAGAAAGAAATTTCAGATGAAGGAAACTTTAGAGGAAAATGAAAACAAACTGTTAATTTACCTTTAGAAACTCGACTTAAGTTTTAATCTCGGGGAGGGGAGTTTAATTTCCCAGCTGTTTCGTCTAGCGATTCGAATGTATTTTGTTAAATTATAAAGTTTCCTCGTCAACGTTCTTATTTGCATTCTGAAAAGATACAAAACTCTCATTTGAGACACCTGCGTAAGCATATACAATGCCTTTCAAAATTAATGACTGTGATAATTTTACGAGTTCAAAATTCAAGCATGAATTATTTTGTTAATATTGGAGTGTCGAGAAATCCTGAGCCTACATTTGAATATAAATTGATTATTTTAATTTATATTTTATTTTTAATTCGACTATACATTTATTATTATATTTTATTTACTTTTTCACATATTTTGGGTATTGTTTTCTCATGAGTTATGTTTAAAATGTAATTTTGTTTATTTATTTTTCAAAGTACCTCTTGATGATTCTAAGAATATCTGAAAAATTGCATCATAATCCTATCAGTTGAACAATAAGACTGCTTTTGGATAGTACTTTTTCAAGCCACAAACACGCACACACAAAAGTTAAGACTGTGATTCTTCAAATTTACGGGGAATGAAGATGTCCTGAAGCAATTACGAACTCCAATATGTGCGTCATACATGTCTTTAAATAAAAAATCTTAAAATTATTTCGAAATATGACATAAATGCCAAAAGACTACAGTGGAAAGGCGTCCCGAGTACTTCGAACTTTAATTTACACGGACAGAGGTGAAAGAAATTAAATAGTGTTGTTGAAATAAGCAATCCAAAAATATTTAACAGATTATTTTAAGAAAGTTATAGTAAGCTGAAAATAAAAATAGTTTAAAAATACAAAGATATATTAAATACTGCTTAACTATGATGCGAAAGTGATAGATACTTTGACAGATTTATTTATTAATAGTAGAGGAGATGTGGACAAAATGCGGTACTTAAGGTTATTCTGGCGAAAATAACTCTGTGACAAATATAAATAAATTTAATAAGTAATTTTTATATCAGTTTAAAAATCGTAGTTGTTATTTGTCAGTGTTGAAACTTGAAATAAGCTGAATATTTTGGAATATGTATCTGATGTATACAAAGCTCTTAATTACACCATTTTTTCCTATGGAATAGGGAAAAATGGGGGTACAAATACAGTTTTCATAGTGCACAGTTCGCATGTAGACTTATTATCATCCTCGTTAGTACCATCGCACAAGTCATGAACATATTTGTTACATTCACTGCAATTTATCAACCCTTCTCCTTGTGCTTATCATGCGTATATGTCGCTACAATACTAACATGTATCAGCTACACCATCTGGATCACTGTCTGACAATATGTCACCTGATGGTAGAGTAGCAACGCGACGACTTGTGAAATGTCCGACATCTGAGGTTTTTGAACTTTTTTCATTGCCACAGGCCCAGACAAGGTATTTAAGTTTTCTTCCATTTTTTTTTTCTTTAGCCTCCCTTTCGTAGATAAGTTTTGGTTTGTAAGGACAATTGGTTAAGATTACATATTTGCTAGATTTTCGCTCCCTTTTAGCAGTCGTAGGTCTAGTGGCTACTATGAGGTGGCAGACATAACAAAGTGACGTTATTTTTAGGTGCTTTTACAATTAAGTATATACTTTTAATGATTAAAATTACATGACAGTGATAACATTAATAACATAAAATCTTTAATAAGTATTTCATATTCCCTTTTGAAATATAATTCATCTAATTCATAGATATTTTATCCTATTACTTTTTTGCATTTCTTACAAAATGGAATAATATGTTTATATTTAGAACAGGATCCACAAATACCGAATTTCGAATTTTTAAGTTTTCCTTACAAGCAGATATTCAAAACATCAAGAAACATCTAGACCTAAGTAACTAATTACAAGAAATGCATTTCTATTTTTTCATGCAATTTACTTTAAAAACATCTCTTTTAGCAAGTGCAAACTGTCACTGTAGTATCTGCATGCGAACCTAACAAAAAATATCCTACTATTACACTTACCTCAGATCAGGACAATGAAAAAAAGTAATAAATCTTATCGGCGTATGTCTCTCTGACTCAGCAAGCAATAGTCCTCGTGGAAATGAAAAGTAGACACGTTACGCAAAACCTGTAGCAATAATAGAGATTTGCAGAACTTGATAAGCGGGAAAATCAAAAACCCCGTTTTGTCTTGCCACCCCATTTTGCACACCCTTCACTTACAGTTAAATTCGGAATGCTTGCTAGTGTTTTAATTTTTGCTGTCAGTTTTGTGGCAATTACTTATCTTTGCGCAAATGACGCAAAGGGATAAATATATTAAAGGTGCTTTATTTAATTTTTATTTTGAAACTCGCAATTCCCAATGAAATGAGCATTAACGTATAGGAAATTTCTAAAATTAATTTTTGAGTTTAAATTCATTCAAAAACACAGTGTCAGTATACAAATTAGGTTGACTTTTTTGCATTGGGCACTATTCAATGTTGTCTAAGTACCTAGTTGTAATTTTTATACAAAAGGAGTACAGAAAATTTCAATGCAAAATCCCCATCTATCTCTAGTTTACTAATGAAAAAATTAAATGCATTAATTAGTTTTTTTTATCCGTCTCTTCAGATAGAGCACATCTATTGTTCGTCTGTATAATTTACCATTAACTTAGCTTTCAATTTTCAAATTTAGAGTCTCAAATAAGCATATTAGAATATGATAAAATTCAAATCTTCCAATTTCTAAATGCGACTGGTTTCATATAGTAAATGAAATGTTGAAAGATGAAACGTAACAGAAAAATGAAAACAAAAAATTTCATTTTCCTTTAGAAGCCAATTTATGTTTTAATCTAGAGGAAAATTCAATTTTCAACTATTTCGTCTCGCAAGGAAAATACATTTTGTTTAAACAATTTCGTAATCAACGTCAGAACTTGTATATTTAAGTATTATGAATAAGTTATTTGATACACTTTGTAAATTTATACTGTGTCCTTCAGAATTAATAACTTATAGCTTTACAAGAACAGAGTTATATATAGATACAGTGAATACTGAACCATCTACGAAATTTCGAATTCTCGTTTAAATATAAGTTAAAGGCTAAACATTTCAATTGTTATTCATATCTATTCAGATATAAAAACAGTATTTCTTCCTTTTAATAATCTTTATTCATATATTTTCAATTTCTTTAATAGTTGTATATTTTTTCAAATCTCGTATAGTTTTTACTTGTATATTGTGCATTCTATACAATTCTCTCTTTTCCTTCATCTTTTATTATTTTTAATATATTCATGTTCCAATACCTTCAAATAAAGTTGAAAAGAATTTGATTTTAATATATCTGTGTATCTCTATTTCTGTAAAGATGAATTGATTGCCAAGGAATTTGTATACGTTATTGCTTTGGGCTTCACTGAAATTGGTTTTTACTGCCCCATTTTTGCACAGGTATATTTAAGAAAAGAAGATTTTTAAATTCATTTAAGTGAAAGGAAAAAGAAATGTTCACTGTAAAGAAAAAGAAGTCAAGGTAGGGAAAAGAAAGACTGTAGTCCAGTTTGAAAAATAAGTGCACTTTCTTGTCAATCTGAATACTCAAAATTGTAGCAGAAGTAAATATTCAAAATGATATCCTTCAACATCGGTACTTTTGTTGAGTACTTGTCACATCTATTTCCACCACTTAACCAAAATGTCCGATGATATTTCTACGCACACTGATAGAATTCGCTAGTGTCTCCTAGTTAAGTAGCCAGGACGATACACCTCAACTTTTACGATGCCCGATAAGAAAAATATCAATTGGAATACGACCTGGAGAGCGAGCAACAAACTCGTTTGTTTGACCATAACGTTAGTTTTTTCCAGAAATATAACATTTTTATACATTGCTTGATAATTGCTAAGGAACAAGTGATTTTGTTGACTACTTGTCACATCTATTTCCACCACTTAACCAAAATGTCCGATGACAATTCTACGCACACTGATAGAATTCGCTAGTGTCTCCTAGTTAAGTAGCCAGGACGATACACCCCAACTTTTACGATGCCCCATAAGAAAAATATCAATTGGAATACGACCTGGAGAGCGAGCAACAAACTCGTTTGTTTGACCATAACGTTAGTTTTTTCCAGAAATATAACATTTTTATACATTGCTTGATAATTGCTAAGGAACAAGTGATTTTGTTGACTACTTGTCACATCTATTTCCACCACTTTACCAAAATGTCCGATGACAATTCTACGCACACTGATAGAATTCGCTAGTGTCTCCTAGTTAAGTAGCCAGGACGATACACCCCAACTTTTACGATGCCCGATAAGAAAAATATCAATTGGAATACGACCTGGAGAGCAAGCAACAAACTCGTTTGTTTGACCATAACGTTAGTTTTTTCCAGAAATATAACATTTTTATACATTGCTTGATAATTGCTAAGGAACAAGTGATTTTGTTGACTACTGGTCACATCTATTTCCACCACTTAACCAAAATGTCCGATGACAATTCTACGCACACTGATAGAATTCGCTAGTGTCTCCTAGTTAAGTAGCCAGGACGATACACCCCAACTTTTACGATGCCCCATAAGAAAAATATCAATTGGAATACGACCTGGAGAGCGAGCAACAAACTCGTTTGTTTGACCATAACGTTAGTTTTTTCTAGAAATATAACATTTTTTATACATTGCTTGATAATTGCTAAGGAACAAGTGATTTTGTTGACTACTTGTCACATCTATTTCCACCACTTAACCAAAATGTCCGATGACAATTCTACGCACACTGATAGAATTCGCTAGTGTCTCCTAGTTAAGTAGCCAGGACGATACACCTCAACTTTTACGATGCCCCATAAGAAAAATATCAATTGGAATACGACCTGGAGAGCGAGCAACAAACTCGTTTGTTTGATTATAACGTTAGCTTTATCCAGAAATATAACATTTTTTATACATTGCCTGGTAATTTCATTTAAGTGAAAGGAAAAAGAAATGTTCACTGAAAAGAAAAAGAAGTCAAGGTAGGGAAAAGAAAGACTGTAGTCCAGTTTGAAAAATAAGTGCACTTTCTTGTCAATCTGAATACTCAAATTTGTAGCAGAAGTAAATATTCAAAATGATATCCTTCAACATCGGTACTTTGGTTGAGTACTTGTCACATCTATTTCCACCACTTAACCAAAATGTCCGATGATATTTCTACGCACACTGATAGAATTCGCTAGTGTCTCCTAGTTAAGTAGCCAGGACGATACACCTCAACTTTTACGATGCCCGATAAGAAAAATTGCTAAGGAACAAGTGATTTATGCAAAATTGCGTCTCATACAGATGACCAATAACAGTCAATTCAAGTTCAGAGGGCGTGGTAGACCAGGACTCGTTATCTGTGCAAAAGACAGTGCATACAAGCTCATGATATTTACGAAACTTCATGCTGTTTGATATTTAACGAAAGTAGTGCTGGATGTTATAAAAGTTTTTTCTCTGAAATTCTGCTTGTTTCTTGGAATAATTAAGAACAAAATGTCACCAAGACATCATTTAAGTGACTACGATCGTGGATCATCATTCTGAGCTGAAGATTAATATTTTGGGGCTGTTTGGAAATTATCCAAAGAGCATTTTTTTATCAAATTCTTTATTCTTCGATGTGGCGATATTTGCACCATTTTGCACTATAATAAATGCACATCGTTCCTACTAAATATGTACTTGGTTTCATTTCTTCAATCACTGTCAAATCTTAATTTTTCCGAAAAACGCAACTGTTCCTTAGGAATTGTAAAACAGTGTGGGAAAAATAAATTTTCTATGACAGTTGAATGTGTGTATACACTTTCTTACGCACTATGTACATGAGTAAAATTTAAAAAAAAAATATATATATATACTAAAAACAATAAGGGTAAGTGATTAAAGTAAATACTTAGAACACCTTATTTTCCTCACCGTTTCAAAGAAAGGCGACAAAGATTTTCCTTCTCTGGCCATCATTACTTCCTGCCACACGTCTTTAAATTTTCGCCATGCACGCAAAACCTAATAATCAGATAAGCACCCACACAACCAAGATAGGATGCAAAGATGGTCACAGAGGAGCAATCATTCCCGTTGCTTTTATCAACAATGAATAGTAACTGGTTAACGTTTACTGAAGCAGTAGTGCATGTGCTAATATGATTGCATTAGAAGATATTTTATAATCAATGAGTTGTTGCCTAAGTTGTGATGGGGCTTGAGAGCCATCTTAGGACACCTTGGGACTGGGTTCGATTCCCTTCTTGGTATTGGTTGTTAAATTCCCCGTCCTTTCATAAGTAGTAACGCTGGCAGTTGGGTAAAATAAATAAATAAAACTAATAATAATAATAATAATCAATGGATTAGGCAGCATGCAACATTAACGATTCTGTGAAGCTTTTTTCTGGGGGGGGGGAGTTTAGTACTTCCTGTTAGAGATGAGTTCTGGCTCTTTTTTTGAAGCCCGAGCCCGCCCGGGCCCGAGGATTTTTAATCCGAGCCCGCTCGAGCCCGAGCAATATTATTTAAGTCGGAGCCCGAGCCCGCCCGAACCCGAAATTTCAGCGAAAGATAAAAAAATTTCAATTACTTCATTGATAGAATACAATAAATTTTGCCGTTTGTGCAAATTAAAGACAAATATAGTTGCAAACTCCCAATGCACTTTCTAATTCTTTGTATCCATCCTTTATGAAAAAATGTCGGATCTCATGACTAACTAAGGATTATAAAACTGCCGTTCAAAAATACCCAAAGAGCTTCACGCACCTTCTAGGCGCCCGTGCATCTATTTTTATTTATTTATTTTTTATAAGAACTTTCACGCTTAAATCTATTGATTAAAACTAACACTCATTTATTGATTAAATTTCTTATCGGCCGATTTAAATCCTTTTACGCCAAAAAATACTCATTCAAGACAATAATTTGTGAATGCCTCAATTCGCCCCAGCACTCCCCATCCGCTATATTCTATTTAACTCATTTTCCGCAAAAATCTTGTCTACTTGAGTATTCTGTCTGTCTCTTCCCCCCACGATCCATATCCTATTACTGTCGCCGTCACGTGACCACGCTCTTAACGGATAACGGTTCATAGTAAAAAACGCGGTCAGGCCATAGTTGTGTGTGTATTCCGCTGGTGATAGTTTTAAGTTATATCCGAAGACCAAATGCATCTTTTTCATATTCAGAGTTGTGAAATAAATTCAGCCTAGATATGGAGGAGATGCTTTAGGTAAAGATTTCGCTTTAATGACATAGTTTCTTATGATTGGATTATAAAAAGCTGTTGTAAAACAAATGAAGTTATAATATCTCCACCCAAAGTGAGTAAGTAGTATTTTACCTTTTTCATGTCAATAAATTGGGTTGCTTCTTTAATTAAATCTCACAGCTGGTTTAACCATGATTGCATTTCTGTATTCTGACTGTACTGTGAATTCGTTTTATAACGAGAGACTATAATAAAATTATATTCTATTTATTAAAAAATACTTTTTTATAGTGTATTAAGATATATGTAATGTATTTGATTTGATTTAAAATTTATTTTCTCGGGCTTATAATAATAGATTACAGCTCTGATAATAAAAAATGAAGAAAACGAATCATTCAATATATTAATCAAAAACAGCCAATTTTAATAAAACACCCTTTTTCTAGCTTAAAATAATAATCTTAATGGAGCACAGATGTGCTAATTAAAAAAGGGCTTATTTTGCAAAAACGCTCATTCTATAGCTTAAATAATAATCATAATTGAGTACAGTTATATTAATCAAAAACGGACAGACACTCCTCATTTTTGATTATTATTTAGCCTAAATGGAGCTGTTGTATAATGCTCAAAAATTGAGAATTTTTCGCTCCATTGATTTTTGTCGAAGAATTGAGCAAAGTTTACTCAATCGGGAGAATGGCTGTTTGAAGTCAAAAATTGAGTAAAAATATACTCCGTTTGATTATTATTTTACTCAATAGATTTAAGCGTGTTTATTTTCCTCATGAATCACTTTTAAAAATCTGTTTCAAGCAGTATGTTCAATAAAGGAGAAATTTTTCACGAGCCCGCCCGAGCCCGAACACAATTGTGAATTACAGAGCCCGAGCCCGGTTCCGGCCCGGGCTCGGGCTCTGGCTTTCGGGCTCGGGCTGAGCCCGTCTCATCTCTGCTTCCTGTCACTGTATAATACGCTTCTGTAAAGATGTCTTACTTTGAATTTACATTGTCAAAACGCAAGAATAAGTCAGAATCGACGTTTACACTGCTTAGAACAGCACACATTCGAAATATGAAACTTCTTGCTAAATGTTGGAGCAAATTTATAAGTTTTTGAGACCATTCCAATTAGAGATTGAGAATAGGGTGAATAAAGTTGCTTCCAAGGTAACATCACGTTTTAACTGATGTCAAAGAATGAATATTATATGTATATGTATACATGTATGCATATTATATGTATATTGCTATGTTAAAAATTAATGTAACTCAAAACGAAAAACTAATTAATTTGTAAAAAGTATATATATATATGTATATATATATGCTAGTAATACGAAATAAGTGAATTAAGAAATATATTTTTATTCACGTGCTTTATTTATTAAAAAAAAATACTTATATACATACATAGGAAAGGATTAGAGATTAAATACAGACGCATTTAATCTCTACAATTTAAATGCATGCGTAGGAAAGGATTAGAAAGAGTAAATCGGCATAAACTGTGTAAATAAAGTACTTCATTGAATTTCCTTTCATATGTTCAGATCAGTGGGCGTTATTTTACATACCTTACGTGCTATTTTATATAGCTTGTCGGAAGGATTCTCTAATGAACTCTAAAAGATAAGTAACTGGACTCCATATTCTAAGTCATCTAAATTTAACCAAGCACGTTTAACAATGTAAAAGAATCACGAAGGAAGTCAGTTTCTGGTATTTTTGAGCTATAGCGGTCACTGAAATTGTATCGTCGAGCAACGAACATATATCGTCAAGATAATGGTAGCGACATGATTGTATTGTGGCCAACCAAACTCAGTCGGCAGCTACAACTCACAAGTAAGCCTGTTTTTTATTCAGAAAAAATAAAATTTTAAGTCATTTAACATCCTACACTAAAATCAGTATCGTAATTATACAAAAAGCATCCTATACTAAAATATGTATCTACTACATTATGGCAAATATTTCCGTAAAAAAAATACAATTAAATATCAAACACATTGATTACTGAACAGTTTCCAACAGATCATACTTATGTACATACAACATCACAAAATCTAGACGTTACCAATTCCCTTTTTATGTTAATCGTTACCTTACGACTTGGCTCTTTGAAATGCCGTTTCGCAAATCAGCGCTTTCCAAAAGTTTCACTCTGTCACTCTTGTAAATATATTTAAAAACGATGTATGCACGTCACCTAATTATATTTATAGAGAGGGAAAAATGGCCCTTGTTGATGCTAAGAACACTTAATTGCTAATAATCCGAATAAATATGAGTGCTTTGACGCCCTGTCACATTGTACAATGACTACGCATCTAATGGAATAGCATAGATCTGCCCTACTTAAGGGTTTCTACCGGTGGTTGTTAAATCATGTTACTTAGAGTGGAGACGAACTTAAGTGAAATCCAGTTGAAACGACCTTTCTAAGTTGTTGCAATTGCTTAATTGCTGTTGTTTCCTAGACAACAGCACGTACAGCTGATGCTATTTGCGGGATAAACTGGAGTTCACTGTGCACGCCAATGGCTACTTGTGTTTTTAAAGAACAAATATTGTTCATAACAAGCTGGTTTTTACTGTTGACAAACGAACGGTTATTTTTGGAACATCTATTCTTCAGCTGAATTGCATGCGAGACAATCTGGTATTAGATTTGAAATGAAAAGATAAGCGTATATATGAAAGTGAAATCTCGTTACAATGACCTTCACTTTAACGCACATTTACTATTAACGAATAAAATAGTTGTATAAAAGGAGAATTAATAGCACAGACAGAGTTGAAATGAAATTTCACTACAAAAGATTTTATCTTCGGTCGCTTGGAATGCGTTAAAACAAGATTGTACTATAATTGATAAAAATCTTCACAAGCGTAAAAGATTTTACTGCTGAACACAAAAGATTTAGTTTTAATGACTATTTTTTGATGATGAAAAAATAGAAATAAAATCTGAAATTTCATTTAAGCATTTTCTTTAATAAAATACTTATTTGCTGCTTAACCCGAAAATAAATAGAGCGCCTAATCGCCCAAATAAATCTGTAAAAACGACTGTCAAAAATCACTTCATACTTTACTTTATCTTTTTTTTTTTCAATATATTCGGAGAAAGAGTATAAATGGAGGAAAAACATACATTTATGAACCATTTTAAGGTTATAAACCGAAATACACAGGAAACCAACTCACTCAAAAAAGGACACGTGACTTTGTAGGGTTAAAAGAAAATCTACCAGGAGTTTTTTCAATTGATCAACAGGAAATATTTTTAAACACAAAATTTAATAATAAAAAATCAAACCAATTTATAGCTGAAGAAGTTGCAAATAATTGAAATCCGAATATATATTTTTTGGCAAATAAATGCACATTCTCCTTTCATCAATACTATTTTTATTTTTCATAAAAATGGAACACTTTCCCATTTCTTCCATATAGATGTCTTTCTGAATATCCTACTTATTGAACATGACTTTAGACTTTTTCGTGGAAAAAGCTCCGTAATTTCGTGGAAAAAGTCAGAACTCTGAAGAAGTTGAGAAGTGAAAATATTAAAGTTTCGCCACTTATATCTTGAAGAAATTCCGCCAAAATCTTATAATGAAAAAGAGAAAGTAAATAAAATAAATAAATAAAAACATCGAATCAGTTTTATGTAAAACACTTTCATATTCGAATTTCTTTGACTACGGACCACTTCTATACGTATTTTGATCGTTGCGGAAATGCAACAGCAGCATTTCGTCAAAAATAGAAGCGAACAGGTTAAAAACGTAAGGTTTTAACATATTTACTTTTAATCACTACACATACAGCCCGAACTAGGAAAGTTAGATTGTACTTATATAAGTCGTAAATGCTACATGCACTGCAATAAGGAGCATAGTATGTAGCATTTACATTAATAAATTTTGTAACACCTGATACCTATTTATGATAATAAGAGAGCGGACAGTCTGACAGACCGAACTCTTGAACAATTTTCAACTTTGGAAAATGTTTAATAAATCAGCTATATATTATTTTAGCGTGAAGCACACGCATCTTTATTTTGAGGAGGAAAAAAAAAATAAAGAAAAACATTCTTCTAATTCTGCAAGTTTATATCAAGGTCTGACACATATTTAAATCGTGCTGCTAAAGGTGTATTTCTGTAAGGAAAAATTATATTTATCTTTCATTTAATTTTCTTACATTAAAATAGTTCACAATACGTGAGAAATACTGCCAACTAGCTTTAATGTATTTTATTGGCAAATAAAATACATTAAAGCTGTCATAATCACAGCAATTTGATGTATTATTATCATTATATTCATTTAAAGGAGCGATCCCTGAAAATACTTTTTGAAAATATTTGAAACTCTACTAGCAATATCAGTTCGCGTTACCACCGGCAACAGAGCCTTTCGCCAATGAAAAGGAATTCGACCGTACACGGGGTAAACTTACAGATACACACACTTTATTATGTCCCCGTGGGTCAGATAGTATCCTAATCAGTTCATTGTATTATGGTTAAATTTAGGCATTTGGCTCAATCACGGTGGTCAGATTAAATCCCAAGCATTGATTTTGTGGGTATTAGCCCACTCATTGTCTGAAGTGCGCCTCCCAATCATCGTTTTTAGATTCAATTTTAGTTTCTGGGCCAAGTACTGAATTCGCTGAACGATGAAACACGATAAAACACCGTGAGAAGCAGTCATTGGCTAAAGAAAAATCGATCATCTATTGCCAGTAAGAAGCTTTCTCACACAAAAATGAATATTTATCAGCAAAAATTACGTTCAGCATTTTACTAGAATCTTGTTAAGTAAAGATAGTTGTCTTGTTAAATAAGTACTATTGTTAATTTTGTAGTTACACAGAATTGTTTTCAATTTTTACCAAGGAGCACGGAAACAAATAATAGATTATTCGTTCAGTTGTCTTACTTTTCTCTTAGCAAAATATTCATACTGAGTGAGAACGGTATTATAAACAAACTAAAGTACTAAATTATACAAACAGCAATGAATAATGATTATGCTTGAAATGCATGTGTCGTAATAGCAATCAGTTAATTAGGTCGATTCACCAGCGCAGAAAATCCTCAGTGAGAATTTATGACTTCAGCACATGAGTGAAGAACTTCATGTTTTTATTTATTATTATTTTTTAATTAACATCTAGACTTGGATCTCCAATACATGCTATTTAAAGAATTTTTTAAAAAGTATAAGAGTATATTTAGAAAATATTTTTTCTGCGCTTTATCGTGCGTTTTATGCAGAGAACATGTTAAAAACAAACTGAATTACATTAAACTTTCAAAACCGATCGTAAGGAAAAACGAATATCATATTTGAAAACTTTTAACAGTAATTTTACCCCAGAAGAACACTTAAAACAGAAAACTGCACTATTTAAAAGAATTATAAAAAAGTAAAGTTCCAAGAACAAGACAACTTAGTTTAAATAGATCTTTTTTTGTTGTTGTTGAAATATACAACAGAAAATTATCTGTTGAAACGGAGCTTAAATCGAGGCTCTTTAGTTACTAAAACTATGGCTAATGTATTTTTATAAAGCTTTAAAAGCTTTTTGTGATTTGAAATAGCTTTCTAAATTGGAAGTAATTGAGGCTGTTTAATGGAGAAAAGAGTATGTTTGCAGTTTAAGTATTGTACTTTCTGAATTCGAGTAAGCATGTTATTACTCGAAAGAGCAAGTGTGTTCATTTTTTTAACACCGTAGAATAAGACTCGAATGAAATCTTTAAATGTAAACAATCTGATAAAATTTAGACATGAATTATTTTACCTATTTGAATAGTTTTGATCATTTTAAAGTTAGTTTCAGGAGATAAGCGCTTGAATATGTTACTGCTAATGTGAAAATCGTGAGCAAAGTTGGGTACTTATGGTTATTCTGGGCAATAACTCATTAGCAAATATAAATAAATTAAATAAGTAATATTAATTTCAGTTTTACATTCTTAAATGTTATTCTGCAATATTAAAACTTGAAATACGCTGCATATTTCGGGATCTGTATCTCAATTTATACAAATCTGCAAACTACCCCATTTTGCCCTATATGATTGGGAAATGGGATAGGGGAAAATCAAGTCCTATGCGCATCCTTTTCAAAAGGATACATATCATTGAAAATAACAATTACGTACAAAAATGTATTAGTAAAGATTTCAAATAATTTAGTGTTGGACTTTGAAATCCAGAAATAGACCCAATTTCAATGAATGCCTAATAATTGCAGAAGATTTATTTCACAAAGGAATTTAGAAAGAAGTTTAGTTTGCTGGGGAAAAAAAAAGAAAACAACTTGTTTCAAGCATAGGTTCCTTGGTTAGTTACGAAAAGGGACATTTTGTAGACAAATTTCCTTTTTTTGTGTTCCGTATTATAAATTTTATATACGTCGATATTATTAGTCCTTAGAATGCAATGAGATATTTATTTTTATCCATTATCATAATTATTACTAGTAATACATATTTTTCCAATAAGGAAATCACTATATACATTGAAAAAAGATTATGTATACAATTATGTTTTAATTTCAATTTTCAAAAATTTAAATTAATCGCTTAATATAAAGTTTGTGGGAAAGTTTCATCAGTTGGAAACTTGCTATTTTGGACTTTCCAAGCGATACTCCGTTAGCTATGATAAAATTTTAAAAATGTGCAAAGCAGTTGGATATATCAGAAAATGCTTCCGTCGGTTGGCTCGAAGGGATCATGTAGCACGAGCTTAGATATCCGTATGCTGTAAGACAATTAGTCGAAAGAACAAAATAAATCTGAAAGGAATGGATCGGGAGAATAAGGTCGCAGGAACAGTAAAGTGGATGTTGCCCGGTAGCGGTGCACACTGTAAAATGCCCGTGAGCAGCGTCTCCAGACGTAGTAATTTTAATACTACTTTACTATTTTCTTTCCTCAAAATTGTCATTTTGGTATGATTTCAGGAAAGAAAATATAGTTAAAGTACTACATCTAAATTTCCCAGCAGTTTTGCCATGCAGGCAGTCGAATAGCGTCGCACGATAGCATTTCTCTTGAGTTTGATGTTTGTTTGTGATTTAAGGCAAACCTGCACGCGGGGTATCTGCCTAGGATGAGGGGTGCCTTGATAGTAGGACTTTCTAAGGGATTCTAACGTGTAGTCACGTTACATCTAGAGAAAACCTACCATAACTCCAGACCGTTAGATCGACAGCCGCGCGATGGGACCCGAACCCGGGACCCTCACACCTCGGCCGTTTACCATTTACAGTAGCATAACCACTGTAACATGGTGAGGCAGCATTTCTCTTGAAATAACATTTTTTTTCCCACAGATAGCGGGAAAAAATGAACATACAAAGTAAAATCAACCTATGGAAGGCTGAGAAAATGCATTCTCCCTCATCCACACACAAGATGGGGAATACCTTTTAGAGTGCGAAAGTAATCATGGACGAATCTGCTCTGAAAAATCCTTCATAAAAGAATTAAAAAAGCAATTTAACCTGGGAAAGTATACGGTGAGTAAATCAGCTAGTTTTTGTAAAGAAGATGACGCGAGCTTACTTTACTCATTTTGTCCCAAAATGAACAATCATTTCACCCAACTGGCAACTCTAGGACTGGTAACTATTTCTTCCAGGAAACAACCCTATTACCTGACTTTTAAAAAGCGAAGTGCAAAAGTGCTGTACGTGCATTTTGCAAAACGAATCTTCGTTATTTGATGGCAATTTAAGATTGTTTGACTTCAATTTCAAAGTGGATGGACGTTGTCGGGGAGAAGAACCAGTGCTTGAACATTGTGATTGGCCATACCATGGCCGAGTGGATAAGACCTTGAACATGGAAGACGGGATAAGTGCGAAGGTCCTGCGTTCCGGCCTAACCACTCTGCTGTCAATTTATCTATCTGCAGTTTTGGTCAGTTTTCTCCAGATGTAACTGGAATACGTGTTATAACCCTTTAAAAATCCCTCCGGCAAGGCCCGACTCCTTAGATAGCTGCCCCTCGTTTGGGCTTGCCATAACACAAACAAACAAACAATTAACATTGTGACAGATTGTAGATGACATGACATTGCTTTCTGTGCATAGCCCCATTCTCCTAAAAACGGTTTCTTGACACATTCACTCAGTGTTTAAAACACACATTTTGGTTGTGAAAGTTTTCCATATTTACACCTAAAACTGTGTAAGCTGTTTTCTTAGAGGGTCTAATAAATGATAGAAATATTTGAATCAATAAATACGATCTTACATTCCTTTTCTTGAATAATATAAAAAAACTTAGACTTTCTTGTTATTCGCAGCACATTCCGCTTCTCACGAAAGAACCACTTAAAAACCTTCCAGGCGCATTTTAAAACTTTTTTTAAAGATTCCATTACGGTTGTATTAAAGTGAGGGGGAAGAATAAGAAATAAAAAATGAACTTTCATTTCGCTTAAGTATCGCTCATTTAAGCACTCAATATTTTTTATGTTTCAAAAGTTTCTGTCTTCCTTTTCTTTCAAACTTTATTTATTGTGCTTCACTTTTTCAGAAAGTGCATTACACTCTGAAAATATTCGCCATAATGGAAAGTTAAGGAGTTTATACAAATGGGAACTAAGTCTTCAAAGCGGCCATTAAGTCTACGCAAATGAGAGTTTATAAATTTTCTTTTTAGAACGATTGTTTTGAGTGCAGCTTTTCTTTTGTTTTTCTCTTCCCTCATTTCTTTTACGAATCTGATTTTTACACAGTAAATAAATTGGGAAGGGGTTGGCAAAGTGTCTTTGAACGAAAGCCATGATCGTGGGGACTTGTTCTACTGTCCTGGACCATCCGTCCTACTCGAACCCTATTGTTTAAAGTGGAGTGGTACTAGTGTAAAGGATTATTTACTGTTCAGACGACTTCAATGTAACGCAATATGAAGAGACATGGTGGAGCGTACTGCTAAACTGTAAACTGATTAACGATCCTTAATTATATTTTGATGGTGGGCACCTCAAGTTATTATAGTCATAAAACAATAACGCTAACTACCCCCCTATTCCCTGGATTTTCCCGACTGTCGCTGGAGCTATAAATATGCCTTAATTTTAACAAAGACTCGCTTGGTTGCACTTCTGGCTTTGGAACATTCATTAGAACTAGCTTACTTCAAACATCGGAACTGTTGAGGATATAACGGCAGGTTTCCCCAATGATAGTCCGTTTCAGATTGCTCAAGGACACACAATCAGTCTTAATGCGAAGTGGGAGGCAAAACTCAATAATTGTCGTTGAGGAGCTAGACGGGTTCCTGTCCGAGATAGTCAACAGCCATACTGTGGGAACTGACTTTCCCTGAATCAACCTACTTTCAGCCGAACAGTTCTTCTTTCATTGAACTTAATTTGCGCTTAAAGTCAGAATGCTACTGTAATGGCAGTACAAAGATGCGCAAGTGCTCTTCAAATTCGGGGTATTTGGAATTAAGAATTAGTGAAATCCGAGCTTTGAAAGCCGGGTTAAGAAGAACCCAAAGATCCCACTAGGTGAATGTTAGATACGGCGGGAACAGAGATAATTCCGTGGTTCTTACATGAAATATTTCCATAGAGTCGGATATACTCGAGACAAAATGAACCTTATATTAGAGGCTGCTCAGGCTTGACCGACCTAGGTTGCTCTTTACGTTGCGAAGGACAGGTAGATTTTCAGACCGAAAGGAATATTGTGCATCCCGATCTCCGTTGAAGTGCTATCGCATTCGAGTTTTCATGGTACATATATCTTAAGACGGCGGCGTCTTTGAAGGCTGATTGGAGCAGAGCCTAAGACATTGCCCAGATCTTACTGGGGCACATGATGGCAGACATCTTTACGGTTCTGGTTGATGGATACTCTCCCAATTGCACAGTTGCGACATTAGAAGTGAAACTCGAAGACCATCTCTTCTGGCTGTGGAGAGTTTTTCGGTTCCTCGTGAAAAGTTTGGCTTCGGACAGGAGCCAGCCGTCTTGTGCATTAACTTTCTTGCTGTTTCGGCCGGTAAGAAATCACCACTTTAAGTGCCCACAGTCAGACAGATACACTATAATTTTATAATTCTCGTCAGTTTATGACCAGAAATATAAATTGCATTTACATTACTTAAAAATTCCTTAGGGTTACAGCAAACTAACTCAGTATTTATAGCTGAAATTGCTGTTTTTAATTACTGACATTAATTTTTTCGATTCTTTGCCGTATGAAAACTAAGTTCATGAAGTTTGAAAGAAAATGTTAATGTAATACTTTTGATTCCTAGAAGCATCAGCTAAATTTCAACAACTGATATACTATAATGAAAAAGGGACATAATACAATATGGCGATTTATCGATCAAAACGTTTTGAGTTTTCTTCAAAATAATATATATAACTAGAAAACACTAGGCTAATGTTTTTTTCAATCATCACAACATACATTAAAATCGTTTTTGTAAAACGTTTTAGAGAGTTCGTATTGAATTTTCTTTTATCGAATTAAACAAGTTAACAGGGAAAAACAATTTCCAACATACAAATAAGGAAAAGTCACATGATGTCGTATGAAGTGAAAAATGAGCTTTTTTTTGGAGCCGCATTTCTTGAATGTTTGGTTAAAACTTCATAAAGAATATTCCACTGTAATCGAAACAAAGAAAAAAAATGAACTGAAATTGAAACAGGGCTTGTGCAGCCGCGAATAATTGTACTGTAATCGAAAGAATAATTGCACTATAATCGAAACAAAGAAAAAAATGAACTGAAATTGAAACAAGGCTTGTGCAGCCGCGAATCCTTCAATTTTATGCTAAAAAGTTTGAAAATTGAATTATTTAAGAAAATTTGAGCACGATGATAAGAACAACTGTAATTTAATTTATTTTTTATCATTATTCAAGCCTTTTCTGAATTGGTTTTCAAAAAGTGTGGAAATTCGGTAATTGCTACAGCATATCATTTGTCATCAAAGAACTACTTTGAAACCTTCTAGACAGAAGTTAAAACTTTTAGACGATGCCATTATAAATGTATTAAATTGAACGCAAGATAAATAATATAAATGTATTTCTTGAATTTCACTTAAGTAGCGTTCATTGAAGCATCGTTTTTTTTCCCCTTGTTTGAAGAAGCTTCAGTCTTTTTATGAACTTTTTTTCTAGACATCATTTAAAACGTTTTATTTCATTTTGCCTTCTCGTCTGAGAGTAGTGCATTTCGCTCTGAAAATATTTGCAGTAATCTAGCGTTAAAGAGATTATATAAATATGAAATAAGTCCTCCAAAGCGGCCATTAAACGTCTATGCAAATGAAATATTATACACTTGCTAAGTATAAAAATAACTTTTTGAGAGCTGTTACTTTTTTTTCCCCTATGTTTATTTTACTTTCTTTTTTGCCCGTCTCGGATTTTAGATAAGGAATAACTCAATTTTTAATTGTACATTTATATAAACTGAAGAAAGTTGTTATTCAAAAACATTTTTGCGCTACATTTCAAAGCTTAGAAATTCTATTTTGGACGTTAACCAAATTTCTTCTAATTATTAAGCGTGAAAGTAAATTATAATTTGCAAAATTTAAGGTTATTTAGTGTCGCAAAATTATCGGTGTCTTTCTAATTAACCCTCTAAGTGGCTGAAACGTTGAAATTCTTTCATGTAATACCACTTTGCACTGTAATGTGCCAACAATTCATAAGTCAACAACCAACACACAGGTTTCACAAAATACGTTTTAATTTTGATTCTTGTAAGTATTAGGAACTTATTTTACTGATTACTAATCACCTTTTCAAAGTTTTTTATTTTTTATTTTAAGTGGTTTTATAACAACATGAAAGCTGTACCGGGACAACAAGTTATTTGCACATTTCTAAGACGTTAATTATCTTCTTCAGCATTCTCGCGATTTTGAGGAGGATTCTAACGCTTGGCGCTATTTATCGTAATTTAATCGTCTGCTATTTGGGTTATGAATACACCTGCGTATAAGTTTTTGAAATTTTCATTCAGTTGGAATTGTGCATTTTTCTGATCAGCTTTTCTGCATCTAATGTATTACATCCAGAAAAAAGGATGTTAGAAATATCAATTTTAATTTTGTTTAATCACACTCATGAATAATGATACACTTTCCAACTTAATGAAAGAAGGAACGAAAATAGGGAAGATCCATGGATTATAACTCTTTTTATATATAGCACTTTAGTGCGTATTTAAAAATCTGAAAGTGTGCCAGATTTTCTATGATTCTAGCGCTTGGCGCAATTTAATGAGAGGGTATTTTTAAAAACAAGCGTAGGTTATCTTATAAATAAAAATGAAATTCTGTTTGTCAATTTGTTGATTTGGGTAGTATAAAATTCCACAAAAATGGACCTGTCAGCATGAAATTTTACACAGATATGTAAAATAATATAGAATAAATGACAGTCCACTTTAAAACTTTGAAAGTCCACCCGTTCCCGGAATTTAAGAGATTTTTTATGTTCTCCACGCAAAAAGCTTTCCGTAATTGTAACCCCTGTAGTGAAAAAAGTGTGAAATAAGGATCGTGGTTGCCATGTGTGGCGATTTTGCCGAATAAGATGTTTTAAATTCTCAAAGTAAAAATAAAAGAATAATAATGATTTTTTTATTAGTTTATATTCGTAAGGTTATATTTTTTTTAATTATAATATCGTGTGCATGGGAAATCGGAGCAGGAATGAAATGTTTTATACGCAAAACAATGAGGATCGAAGATATCCGAGACTAATATGTAATTTTTTTTAGTTTGGCGAAAAAAAAAAATGGCTGCTAGGCCGATTTTTAGAGAGTGAGTTCTAGCGGTTTGCACAGTTTTAGGCTTTTTGGCGCAATTTACTGAGAGCTTAAGGGAATAGCATTTTTGAAAACAAGTGTATAGGTTTTCTTAGAATACAGCATTAAATTTTAACTATCCGTGCAGAAATAATGCAGTTATTAGGGCATTTCAAGCGATGTAGCTTCAGAATTCTCGCCAATTGAGTACATTGATTTAACTTGGGGGAAATCCGCCAAATTTCAGAAAATTGAAATCTTCGCATTGAGTACATCGAGGTAACGATGAATAAAACATGTTATAGTTGATAATTTAAAAAATGCGGCTGTATTAAGGGATTCCACTTTTCAAATAAATGCCTGGCTGTCGAACCATTTCCCATTTTGATTGCTGCTAAGGCAATGCTTCGAATGATTCCCTGAAAAAACTCTTGCAAAATGGCGTATGCTGGCACTTTGGCGAGGCTTAGATTTGAAACTGGATTTTACTTGAGACTGGTATATATGTATAATAAGACTGGTTATAGATAAAAATGAATGTTGGTATGTGTGTAGGAGGTTGAAAAACTCCAGCACCGTTTCACCGATCACCATGAAATTTGGTTCACCTAAGTCTTTTATCATGGAGAAGGTTTTTATGCTATCCGTTTTCCTCTAACTTCACTAGGTGGCGCAGCAGAACGTCGAATTCTATTCCGTTTAGCCGTTTGCTATGCGAATATCGTCCAACCAATTTCGATGAAATTTGGTACACGCGAATATTAGAACACGGAGAATATTTTTCACTATCCATTTTGCTGTAACTTGCCGCTAAATGGCGCTGCAAAGCATCAACTTCTATACCGTTCGACCGATCGGCATAAAATTTTTTATACTTACACATTTGAGCACGAAGAATATATTCTAACTGCGTTACTTTTGATGTTACTCGCCACTAGATGACACTGCAATGCATTATTATTTTAACTCACCACTAAATGACGCTGCAGCAGGCCAAATTTTTGACCATTCAAACGGTGGCTATGAAAATTAGTATACATAGCTATTTGAACAATGAGAATATTTTGGCGTTATCCATTTTGCTATAACTCGCCACATGACGGCGCTGTAGCAAATCATTACTTTAATTAACCACTAGATGGCCCTGCAGTGTATCACTTCTTGACTGTGCGAATGATCGCTATGAAAATAGGTATACATAGATATTTGAACACGGGGAAGAGTTTGGCACGATCCATTTTCCTATAACTTGACACTAGATGTCGCGTCAACACATGAACTTCAAGACTATTCAGCCGATCGTCATGAAAATTCGTATACATCGATATCTGAATGCGAAGAATATTTTTGCCGTATCCGTTTTGCTAAAACTCGCCACTAGATTGTGCTACGCCGCATCGCCTTCTGCACCGTAAAAACGATTGCCTTGAAATTCATTATGCATGATTATTGAGCACAATATAACGCGATATCCATTTTGCTATATCTCTTTATTACAATAAATAGTAATCACAACAAATATTAATATCAAAAAGTCCATTCATTCCCGTGCGAAGAACGGGTACTTCAGCTAGTATTCGATAAAGCGCTTGTTTGAAAATTTCTATCACTATACTATCCTGATACATACTTCTGATTATTAGGTATACAGCTTTTCTTCTACCTTTGTATCGAATTAGGATAGTTAAGAACCTTGCCTGCCCACTGTACGGAAGATATTTTGTGAAAAGAACTTTACTATTGTGATGGGGATAGGATGGTAGTATTTGTAAAATAAATTATTAGAAGCAGAACCGTAGAGAATTAAAAATTGTGGCGAAAGCGATCGATGATAGTGGTTAGAATTTGATGAATTGGTTGAACAGAAGGTTTTTCCCTGATTTACGTATTTTCCTTCCAACCTCTTTACAAACACACACACATCTAGAATACTTGAGCATGCAGTAAACATCCTTATCGAAGGAAAAGAAAACGATCAACATGCAAGGTGTTAATAATTCCTTGCACTAAATAAAACATCACTTCCCAACTCTATAGATGAAGACGAATGAAAATGCACTATTTCTTAAATCACCGTAATTGTAGAAAACGGATTATTGACGATAATGACAATTTATTTTCAGGATCACAATATCGCAATATAGGCTTCTAGGTTAAATTGCACACGATCAATATTGAAGTAAGCAGCAACACCATATTTTCCCATAAAATTAGAATATATTATGGGCACGGACAGAGGCACAAGCCCCGAAGGGCAAGTGCTTGTCCAAACCTCCAACACAGCTCTACTCTGCTCGCTGACGTATCTGCTCATATTCAAAGATGTACAGGGGGGGGGGTATGTCACGAGGTCAACTTTTGCCGTTAAGCTATTACATATGTAAGAAAGAAAAAAGGAACACGAAAGACTTTACTAGAACATTCGATGCATGCAGCTGCACACAGAGAAGCAAAACAAAACACTGCGGTCTGGGAGCAGTGCAATACTGCAAGTTAGGCTTTAATATGAATAAGTGAAAAGAGGATGGGAAGAAAAAAAATATAAATAAAACAGATTGCAGCTGCAAGTTTGATTAGCATAGTAGAAGGCAGGAAATCGAAATGATTAAAAGTGCGTTATTGCCTTACAAATAAAATGGCTGAAAGGAAATTTGAAAGCTTTAAAAAGAGTTATTGTTAAAACTTATAATTAATTAAATTTAGAATAGACTATTCGTTTAAATTTAGACAATATTAATTAAGATTTAAATTAATAATTTTTTATAAAAGATATGCACGTTGTGTCAACGTGACACCCACTTTGACGGCTTGTTGAAGACAGTGGACCACCACCCTCTTTGCCCAGCTTTGAATTAAGAATCAATTTACTCCCTCTATTGGAAGTCCAAAGAACTTTTATTCAGTTTAACACCTTGATTTTAGTTCTTCTGTTCCCTGATTGTTGCTCCACTGTTAACTTCTCTGTTTGAGTTTGTTGCTTTTTTGTGTGTGTGCTTTGTATCCAATTTGGCAATAGAACTGCGTTCCTTCTCGTCTGCTGCATTGGAAATAAAAAATTTTGCTTATGCTGCTTCACCAAAATATTGAAAGATTATTACAAAAAATGGTGGCACATTTATGATTCAAATACATTTCAGAAAATTACTTTATTAATACAGTTTTTAGAACTTATGTATTCCAAATCCTGCGAAATGGTCATAAGTTTTGGCGAGAATTAACAATACATCGCCAATATGTATGCGGTGAGATGTCTTAAAAATTTTCAACCAGAGATATGCAATGTTAGGCTATTTCTAAAATGACACTATCATTTTAAGTTATATTAAGCTCAGAATAGAAGATTAATTCGCAAATGCATAGCAGCAAATTACGCTCCAATGGCTATGAATGATCGTGAGTGAGATTGTTTTTCAAATTCTGTTATTCAATTTTGTATACAATCTAATATATAAAATTCTCCTGTCCCAGTGTTAGTCACCTAACTCCTCCGAAACCACTCGACCAATTTTAATGAAATTTTCTATGTATATTCGTTAGGTCATAGAATAGGTTTTTAACTATGTCTCATACCCCTAAGTCATAAGGGCGGTCCACACCCCAAAATGTTTAGCCCCCGAGTGCTATTCATTTCAATCAGGATTTCTGTGTAGACATTAGCGTGTCGAGTCACTTTTCAAGTGTGTTTGCCAGATAATGTGGAGAGGGGGGGGGAAGTTAATAAACGGCTTGTTGAAGACAGTGGACCACCACCCTCTTTGCCCAGCTTTGAATTAAGAATGAATTTACTCCCTCTATTGGAAGTCCAAAGAACTTTTATTCAGTTTAACACCTTGATTTTAGTTCTTCTGTTCCCTGATTGTTGCTCCACTGTTAACTTCTCTGTTTGTCTTTGTTGCTTTTTTGTGTGTGTGCTTTGTATCTAATTTGGCAATAGAACTGCGTTCCTTCTCGTCTGCTGCATTGGAAATAAAAAATTTTGCTTATGCTGCTTCACCAAAATATTGAAAGATTATTACAAAAAATGGTGGCACATTTATGATTCAAATACATTTCAGAAAATTACTTTATTAATACAGTTTTTAGAACTTATGTATTCCAAATCCTGCGAAATGGTCATAAGTTTTGGCGAGAATTAACAATACATCGCCAATATGTATGCGGTGAGATGTCTTAAAAATTTTCAACCAGAGATATGCAATGTTAGGCTATTTCTAAAATGACACTATCATTTTAAGTTATATTAAGCTCAGAATAGAAGATTAATTCGCAAATGCATAGCAGCAAATTACGCTCCAATGGCTATGAATGATCGTGAGTGAGATTGTTTTTCAAATTCTGTTATTCAATTTTGTATACAATCTAATATATAAAATTCTCCTGTCCCAGTGTTAGTCACCTAACTCCTCCGAAACCACTCGACCAATTTTAATGAAATTTTCTATGTATATTCGTTAGGTCATAGAATAGGTTTTTAACTATGTCTCATACCCCTAAGTCATAAGGGCGGTCCACCCCAAAATGTTTAGCCCCCGAGTGCTATTCATTTCAATCCGGATTTCTGTGTAGACATTAGCGTGTCGAGTAACTTTTCAAGTGTGTTTGCCAGATAATGTGGAGAGGGGGGGGGGAAGTTAATAAAATGTTGAAAGTCGCACAAGAATTGCAATTTTTGATAATTGATCGCTAAATGTGGTGCCAAAACGCGACAATTTATTATAAATATATTTCGCGTATAGTTAGAAAACGCCTGGCGTATATTGTAAAAGAGTTTTATTAGGAGATTTTAATATAGATTTCTATTTCTAAGAAGTTCTCTGTGGAACAAGAAAGGAAAACAAGGTACACTCGTGGATTATGATGCCCATTCCAAACAGCATTTAAAATGTCTTTGCGGTATAGTTGGAATATGCCTACAGGAAGAATATGCCTGGCGAAGATTGTAAAACAATCTCAGTAGGCGATTTTAAGATTCCAAGATAAGATTTCGATTCCAAAGATGCGTTTTATGGTACAAGAAAGAGTTGATTCCTATTTTAACATCCCCACTCTCGCCAACCTAAAAAATCACAGTACTTTGGCGAGCTTTGCAGTCATGGGTCTCTGGGAGTTATGCTCAAGATTTAACGGTACTTACGTATTATCCCGGCGGTCCGGCAAGACAAGCAATTTTTCACCAAGATAAATGCCGGGCACATGAAATTGTTGATGGTTTGGAATACGATTGTACGATACGGTAAGTATCAAGTTAGGTTAGTTACGGTAAGTAAGTTTCAACGCTCCCAAAAGAACCAGATAAAAACTAAAGTAAACAAACTAGCGATAAACGCACCAGTTAAGGAATCTGAAGACACTTAATTATTAAAACTACATTAATTGGCAATTGAAAATAAATAAAAATGTAACGGCATGCTTTACTTACATGTTTTTCCAAATCGCCATTTTATTTCTAAATTACGATTGCCACATTAATGCAAAAATCGTCATGGTAACTGCATATGTTTAATGATCGCCACCTTGGCGAGAGTCGGGGCGTTAAAGTAGGAATCAACCCAAGAAAAACAAACCGGTACATTCATGGATTATGATGGACATTCGAAACAATATATAAAACGATGAAGTATATTTGTAATATACTTGGCGAAGATTGTAAAATAGTTTTAGTAGGCGATTTTAAGATAGATTTCGATTCCAAAGATGGGTTTTACGAAACAAGCAAGAAAAATACAGCACTGTCATGAATAATGATACACTTTTGAAACTTAATGGAATAAGTAAGAAAAATAGGGACAACGTATAATTAATGATACGATTTTAATATATAGCACTATAGTGTGTATTTAAAACCTGAAAGTGTTTCAGATTTTCATCCTTTTTTCTTTCCGAACATGTATCCTGTAAGGAAAGTATTGTAATCATGAAAAAATTTTACTTCGAGATTTTGATATATTAACACGTTTTGAGGTCTTCTGAATTCATTTATGCTATTTTTACGAGATGTATGTTTGTATGTGTGTGTGTGTGTGTGTGTGTGTGTGTATGTGAGTGAACACGATAGCTCCTAAACGGGGCATTCGATTGAGCTCAAATTGGGTATATATGTTATAAACCACCATCGTAAGACCGACATTGATTTTGATGTGTATAGAACTTATAGTTTTTCTACTGGGCTACTACAAAGATTTCTTTTACATTATGGCTTATGGGGGGGAAATTCTTGAAAGTGCTCTAGCGTTTAAACGGTACATTCGATTGAACTCATATTGGGTATATCTAATAAATAAAATTCTCATGTCACAGTGTTAGCTACCATACTCCTCCAAAACGGCTCAACCGATTTTAAAGAAATTTTATATGTATATTCGTTAGGTCTGCGAATATGATTTTGTCTCATACCCCTAAGTCACAAGGGCGGTCCATCTCAAAATTTTTAGCACCAGAGTGCTAATAAGTTCAATCAGGATTTTTGTCTAGGCATTAGCGCATCGAGTCCCTTTTCAAATGTGTTTGCCAGATAACGTGGAGAGGGGGGGGGGCGTTAATAAAATGTTGAAAGTCGCACAAGGATTTGCAATTTTTGATAATGGATCGCTAAATGGGGAGCCAAAACGTGACAATTTATTATAAATATATTTCAAGTATAGTTAGAAAACGCCTGGCGTATATTGTAAAAGAGTTTTATTAGGAGATTTTAATATAGATTTCTATTTCTAAGAAGTTCTCTGTGGAACAAGAAAGGAAAACAAGGTACACTCGTGGATTATGATGCCCATTCCAAACAGCATTTAAAATGTCTTTGCGGTATAGTTGGAATATGCCTACAGGAAGAATATGCCTGGCGAAGATTGTAAAACAATCTCAGTAGGCGATTTTAAGATTCCAAGATAAGATTTCGATTCCAAAGATGCGTTTTATGGTACAAGAAAGAGTTGATTCCTATTTTAACATCCCCACTCTCGCCAACCTAAAAAATCACAGTACTTTGGCGAGCTTTGCAGTCATGGGTCTCTGGGAGTTATGCTCAAGATTTAACGGTACTTACGTATTATCCCGGCGGTCCGGCAAGACAAGCAATTTTTCACCAAGATAAATGCCGGGCACATGAAATTGTTGATGGTTTGGAATACGATTGTACGATACGGTAAGTATCAAGTTAGGTTAGTTACGGTAAGTAAGTATCAACGCTCCCAAAAAAACCAGATAAAAACTAAAGTAAACAAACTAGCGATAAACGCACCAGTTAAGGAATCTGAAGACACTTAATTATTAAAACTACATTAATTGGCAATTCAAAATAAATAAAAATGTAACGGCATGCTTTGCTTACATGTTTTTCCAAATCGCCATTTTATTTCTAAATTACGATTGCCACATTAATGCAAAAATCGTCATGGTAACTGCATATGTTTAATGATCGCCACCTTGGCGAGAGTCGGGGCGTTAAAGTAGGAATCAACCCAAGAAAAACAAACCGGTACATTCATGGATTATGATGGACATTCGAAACAATATATAAAACGATGAAGTATATTTGTAATATACTTGGCGAAGATTGTAAAATAGTTTTAGTAGGCGATTTTAAGATAGATTTCGATTCCAAAGATGGGTTTTACGAAACAAGCAAGAAAAATACAGCACTGTCATGAATAATGATACACTTTTGAAACTTAATGGAATAAGTAAGAAAAATAGGGACAACGTATAATTAATGATACGATTTTAATATATAGCACTATAGTGTGTATTTAAAACCTGAAAGTGTTTCAGATTTTCATCCTTTTTTCTTTCCGAACATGTATCCTGTAAGGAAAGTATTGTAATCATGAAAAAATTTTACTTCGAGATTTTGATATATTAACACGTTTTGAGGTCTTCTGAATTCATTTATGCTATTTTTACGAGATGTATGTTTGTATGTGTGTGTGTGTGTGTGTGTGTGTGTGTGTATGTGAGTGAACACGATAGCTCCTAAACGGGGCATTCGATTGAGCTCAAATTGGGTATATATGTTATAAACCACCATCGTAAGACCGACATTGATTTTGATGTGTATAGAACTTATAGTTTTTCTACTGGGCTACTACAAAGATTTCTTTTACATTATGGCTTATGGGGGGGAAATTCTTGAAAGTGCTCTAGCGTTTAAACGGTACATTCGATTGAACTCATATTGGGTATATCTAATAAATAAAATTCTCATGTCACAGTGTTAGCTACCATACTCCTCCAAAACGGCTCAACCGATTTTAAAGAAATTTTATATGTATATTCGTTAGGTCTGCGAATATGATTTTGTCTCATACCCCTAAGTCACAAGGGCGGTCCACCTCAAAATTTTTAGCACCAGAGTGCTAATAAGTTCAATCAGGATTTTTGTCTAGGCATTAGCGCATCGAGTCCCTTTTCAAATGTGTTTGCCAGATAACGTGGAGAGGGGGGGGGGGCGTTAATAAAATGTTGAAAGTCGCACAAGGATTTGCAATTTTTGATAATGGATCGCTAAATGTGGTGCCAAAACGCGACAATTTATTATAAATATATTTCGCGTATAGTTAGAAAACGCCTGGCGTATATTGTAAAAGAGTTTTATTAGGAGATTTTAATATAGATTTCTATTTCTAAGAAGTTCTCTGTGGAACAAGAAAGGAAAACAAGGTACACTCGTGGATTATGATGCCCATTCCAAACAGCATTTAAAATGTCTTTGCGGTATAGTTGGAATATGCCTACAGGAAGAATATGCCTGGCGAAGATTGTAAAACAATCTCAGTAGGCGATTTTAAGATTCCAAGATAAGATTTCGATTCCAAAGATGCGTTTTATGGTACAAGAAAGAGTTGATTCCTATTTTAACATCCCCACTCTCGCCAACCTAAAAAATCACAGTACTTTGGCGAGCTTTGCAGTCATGGGTCTCTGGGAGTTATGCTCAAGATTTAACGGTACTTACGTATTATCCCGGCGGTCCGGCAAGACAAGCAATTTTTCACCAAGATAAATGCCGGGCACATGAAATTGTTGATGGTTTGGAATACGATTGTACGATACGGTAAGTATCGAAGTTAGGTTAGTTACGGTAAGTAAGTATCAACGCTCCCAAAAAAACCAGATAAAAACTAAAGTAAACAAACTAGCGATAAACGCACCAGTTAAGGAATCTGAAGACACTTAATTATTAAAACTACATTAATTGGCAATTCAAAATAAATAAAAATGTAACGGCATGCTTTGCTTACATGTTTTTCCAAATCGCCATTTTATTTCTAAATTACGATTGCCACATTAATGCAAAAATCGTCATGGTAACTGCATATGTTTAATGATCGCCACCTTGGCGAGAGTCGGGGCGTTAAAGTAGGAATCAACCCAAGAAAAACAAACCGGTACATTCATGGATTATGATGGACATTCGAAACAATATATAAAACGATGAAGTATATTTGTAATATACTTGGCGAAGATTGTAAAATAGTTTTAGTAGGCGATTTTAAGATAGATTTCGATTCCAAAGATGGGTTTTACGAAACAAGCAAGAAAAATACAGCACTGTCATGAATAATGATACACTTTTGAAACTTAATGGAATAAGTAAGAAAAATAGGGACAACGTATAATTAATGATACGATTTTAATATATAGCACTATAGTGTGTATTTAAAACCTGAAAGTGTTTCAGATTTTCATCCTTTTTTCTTTCCGAACATGTATCCTGTAAGGAAAGTATTGTAATCATGAAAAAATTTTACTTCGAGATTTTGATATATTAACACGTTTTGAGGTCTTCTGAATTCATTTATGCTATTTTTACGAGATGTATGTTTGTATGTGTGTGTGTGTGTGTGTGTGTGTGTGTATGTGAGTGAACACGATAGCTCCTAAACGGGGCATTCGATTGAGCTCAAATTGGGTATATATGTTATAAACCACCATCGTAAGACCGACATTGATTTTGATGTGTATAGAACTTATAGTTTTTCTACTGGGCTACTACAAAGATTTCTTTTACATTATGGCTTATGGGGGGGAAATTCTTGAAAGTGCTCTAGCGTTTAAACGGTACATTCGATTGAACTCATATTGGGTATATCTAATAAATAAAATTCTCATGTCACAGTGTTAGCTACCATACTCCTCCAAAACGGCTCAACCGATTTTAAAGAAATTTTATATGTATATTCGTTAGGTCTGCGAATATGATTTTGTCTCATACCCCTAAGTCACAAGGGCGGTCCACCTCAAAATTTTTAGCACCAGAGTGCTAATAAGTTCAATCAGGATTTTTGTCTAGGCATTAGCGCATCGAGTCCCTTTTCAAATGTGTTTGCCAGATAACGTGGAGAGGGGGGGGGGCGTTAATAAAATGTTGAAAGTCGCACAAGGATTTGCAATTTTTGATAATGGATCGCTAAATGGGGAGCCAAAACGTGACAATTTATTATAAATATATTTCAAGTATAGTTAGAAAACGCCTGGCGTATATTGTAACACAGTTTTATTAGGCAATTTTAATATTGATTTCTATTCTGAAGAAGTGCTTTTTGGAACAAGAAAGGAAAACACTGTACGTTAATGGATTATGATTTCTATTTCATGTCTTTGCGGCATAGTTGGAATATGCCTATAGGAGGAATATGCCTGGAGAAGATTGTAAAACAGTTTCAGTAGGCGATTTTAAGATAGATTTCGATTCCAAAGATGTGTTTTATGGTACAAGAAAGAGTTGATTCCTATTTTAACGCCCCCCACTCTCGCCAACCTAAAAAATCCCCGTACTTTAGCGAGCTTTCAGTCATGTGTCTCTGGGAGTAATGCACAAGTTTCAACGGTACTTACGTATTATCCCGGCGGTCCTCCAAGACAAGCAATTTTCACCAAGATAAATGCCGGGCACATGAAATTGTTGATGGTTTGGAATACGATTGGCAATAGTTTGCCAGCAAATTTGACGAAAAAGTAGTTTGGCGGAAGTGATCGCCGGCATAATACGTACGTACCGTTTAGGCGCTCCCAAAAGAACTAGATGAAAACTAAAGTAAACAAATTAGCGATAAACGCACCAGTTAAGGAATTTGAAGACACATTTTTTTTACAACTACATTAATTGGCAATCCAAAATAAATAAAAATGTAACGGCATGCTGTGCTTACATGTTGTTCCAAATCGCCATTTTAATTCTAAATTATGATTGCCACATAAATGCAAAAAATTGTCATTGTAACTGCATATGTTTAATGATCGCCACCTTGGCGAGAGTCGAGGCGTTAAAGTAGTAATCAACCCAAGAAAGACATACATGGTATACGCATGTATTATGATGCGCATTCGAAACAATATATAGAACGATGAAGTGTAGTTGTAATATACTTGGCGAATATTGTAAAATAGTTTTAGTAGACGATTTTAAGATAGATTTCGATTCCAAAGATGGGTTTTACGAAACAAGAAAAAAAAATACAGCACAGTCATGAATAATATACACTTTCCAACTTAAGGGAATATGAGAGAAAAATAGGGACGACGCATAAATTATGACACGATTTTAATATATAGCGCTATAGTGCGTATTTAAAATCTGAAAATGTTTCAGATTTTCATCTTTTTATTATTATTTTTTTTGGACAAAATTTTTTATGGAATGACTATGAATAAGTCTCAAGGCCAAACTATGTTTGTTTGTGGCTTAGATTTGAGCACGCCATTTTTTCACACGGACAATTATACGTGGCATGATCTCGAGTGGGCAAACCATGCAGTTTGTTTGTGTTAGCTAAAAATATTAGTCACTCTATTCCGTTAAAGGATTGATATTATTTTTTAGTAAAATTATTGTAATTAGCGATATATATAAATGTAAAGAATAAATTACAATGAATTAAAAATATAAATGTTTGGTATTGTGTTATTTTTATATTCCAGCATTGTTCACAGCGCTCCATGCCTCTTCCACTCATATACCACATCCTCACACACTTACAATAAGTTAGTCATTTCTTTCTACTAAAATAATCCTAGGAATAATTTATATGGCAAAACAACGTTTGCCGGGTCAGCTAGTCATTATATATAGTTGTGTTGGAAAATGTTTTTTAATCGATGACTTTGCAATGATATATCTTTGTTTTTCAAGTGTAAAACACTCTGTATTCACACTTCCTAATAAAAAGCAGAAAAAAAAGAAATACGTGCTTAAATCATTTCAAATCCCTAAATTGCTAGTTTTCTAAGTATATGCTAATTAAAATTGAGCTCCTTTTGAAACATAAAAGTTCAAATCCATACTATCCAGTTTGCCTTTCAGGCATGTCATATCCTCTTATACATGCCAAGTATAGTCATTGAAGGAACTTTACTGCAGGCATCATTAAAAGGAATTAAACAGTAAATAGGAGGAAATTACTAGACGTAATACTTTAAGAGAATGCATGTAAATTAAACATGGTAAAGATTATGCGAGTTTTCATTACATTATTCTGTTAGAAATGTAATTAGCATTAAATCAAATGTAGAAAGATTATAAACAAACTTATCTTTGACATAATAATTTGATGCATTTCAAGCAAGATTATGTATTGACTGTTATGCTTTAATTTGCTATACAGAAGAGATTATTGAAGCTTGCTTTTATTGATAGGTTTCATTACAAAATAAGGAAGAAATGAAGTATTTTTAAAAATACCGAAGAATGTAGTATAACGTAAACTGGTATAATTCATCATCTTTATATGCACATACCTAATACGTGTATAAAGCGTAGCAACTATACAGATTACGTTAAACAAATAACGATAAGTAACGCTTTGAATCAGAATATGAACTAGTGTTCATTGATATGAACTTTGTTCATTGATAAAATTCCAAAGCTTAAAGGATGTGTTCAGCTGCTGTCCACTTGAGTGGCACCTTCGTATTCTCGCTATTTGAAATAAGTGGTATTTCATATCCTCGGGGAAATTGCCCAACCAGGAACAAAGACTTCGCTTCTGGCTAATTGGCGAATCGGAATCGGCAATGCTGCCTGGGTACCTGTATTGACACTGTGATGTCGGTGAAAGGTCAGTGGGATGTCTTGAGCAGACGCAAAAGATTTTAGGCATTTCAATCTGCCGGGGACAGTTACCGGCCTTCTAACGGATAAAGCCTGAACTGATTAGTACAGCAAAGTGGGTGTTTAATGTTGTATGTGATTATGGCAACGCTACACTAGGACGATCTGCCAAGGGGGTGTGGGTGCCTTGGTAGGAGGACTGTCTAAGGGGTTCTAACGCGTATTCACGTTACATCTGGAGAAAACCTACCAAAACTCCAGACCGACAGCCGCGCGATGGGACCCGAACCCAGGACCTTCACACTTCGGCCATCTACCATTTTCAGTGGCATAACCACTGTGCCATGGTGAGGCAAAATGGGTGTTTAAAATGAACCCTTAAAGTAGAAAAACTATATTAGAATATTAGCTGTACCGGAGAGTAATGACCCTTTCTTAGATAAATCTAAATAACTAAATTTCCAACAAGTATTGAATTAAAAACAAGCTGTGTATAAGAATAGGACTCATAATATACATATATATATACTCTATAACAAATAAATCGACGCACCAAGAAGGAGGTGTCCGATTGAGACGAAAATTGGTGGATAGGAAGACAATATACAGAATAGTAAATGATTAAAATTTCAGAACAATTGAATAATTTATTTTTGAGTTACAGTAACAAGTTCAATAAGGTGTTGACCCGCCGCTATCCTGGATACAAGTTGCCACACGGCGTGGCATAGACCGATAAAGCTCCCGGATGGTCTCCTGCGGTATTTACTGCCAAATTCGCTCCAATTGTCGAACGAACTCATCAACAGTCCGTGCCAGATGCAATCGCCTTCCGATCATATCCCAGACATGCTCGATGGGAGAGAGATCTGGCGATCTGGCAGGCCAAGGAAGAGTTTGACAAGCTTGCAGACAGTTTAGAGCTACACGAGCCGTATGTGGTCTGACATTGTCTTGCTGAAAAACCAGCCCAGGGCACTGCAAAAGGAACAGTAGCAAAACAGGTCTTAGGATGTCGTCCACGTACCGCTGTGCAGTAAGTGTACCTCTAATGACGACCAGAGAGGTCCGGCTGTCAAAGGAAATGGCACCCCAGACCATAATGCCTTGTTGAGGGCCGGTGCGGCGTGCAATAGTGAAAGCAGGATCCCCCCTCTGCCCTGTGCGTCTCCAAACACGTTATAGAGTGTATATTAATTTTAAAGCATGAATTTCATAGATACATGTATTTATTGTCTATCAAGAAAATTTGTCACCCTCCCCCTTTTCACGTCTACCCTCCTTCAAAGGTTATATTTGTAAGCTTCTGAAATCGATTTTTAGGTATTCGTAAATTTTTTATTTCAAAGTAAGAATATTTCTGGTATCCCTTTTCTTTTTTGAAATCAATCAGGATTTGTGAAAATCCTGATTGATTTTCCCCTTATCAATCCCCTTATCTCCATAAATTGCGAATTTTGGAAAATACTCTCCAATCTAGTACTTATGACATTACTTTCCAGCATATTCCATATTTTATTTCCAGACTCAAAATATATAATAAACTAAAGTTCACCTGGCTTTAGCGAAAATTAGTTTCGGCTGCTTTTGTGCCAGTCTGAACTATGTTTATTCGCAAAAAAACACAATAATGTCCGCATATCGACAGTATAAGTAGCATTGAATTCTGCTTAAATAAGCTTTCAGCAAGCAAAGAATATATGCCCGCTTATAAAGCATTGCTGATTTACTTACCGGTGATTAGAGGAAATATGCCTTCACGGTTAATCAAATCTATTGTAGTTCCAAAAGTTAAACGTATTATCGTCCAATGTCCTTACGACTTAGCGTCTTTTAAGGAATGCCATGCCTACAAGGTGGGGAAGAGATTCTTGGCTTGACAAGATTGCGAGATCATCGCACTAACACATTCGACTAGCGACGTTGTACAGAAATAATGTCATTCTGCCAATCACTATACCAACTGGAATTTGTGAATATCTCTCGATTTTTAAGCAATCTTCAATGTAATATGACTGTTTTAGTGTTCAGTTCCAAGGTTTTTGCTGTTCAGCTATTAATTTACACGATCACAAAATCTCTTGATATTTTAATGGAATGCAAAACTGCTCATAAGCTTCTACATGCATAGTGTAGTCCCCCAAAACAGCGAACAGTTCAAATCGACTCTATCAATGAGCTACTCGCTCTAGGAGGAGGGGAGTGGGTAGTCCCTAAAAATTAGATATGCTTCTGCTAATGTCAGCTGGTGGAATACCTTTGAAATTGTACTTTGAATTCTTTGCGAGTACATTTGTTCATCCACTAGTTCTCAATATCGACATAATTCCGCAAATTTTGGGTTTCCAGTTTGATGGGAATCCTAGCCCGAATAAAATAAAGTTCAAATACTAAAGCTCAAATACTAAGTAAAATTGCAACATTTTTGCCATTTACAAATGCCGTGTTTCTTCACTGCTTTAAGAACCACGTCTGTAAATCATGTATTAAACATGTAAATTTCACTTATGCTATCAAGTACTTCACTATTCTTTAGTTATTTTTAGGAGTTTAAATGCAATATCCTCACGAAGTATGAAAGCTAATATTAGTTTCTTCACCAACGCGTGTTACTAATTCTAGCTATAACATTTATGAACCTATTTTTGAAGCGATACAATATTTCATATTGCTTTGAAACGTCATAAGTTATAATGAAATATGTCACTATCAATAATTCGTTTTATTAGTTACTTTTAGAAGTTGGAGAAATGTCAAGATATCATTTCTTATTCCGCTAAAGTAAATAGCATAAAGAAAATATAATTAGCATTTCGAGCAAATTTAATTACGAAGCGTCAAATATTCATCGAGGTACATAAATATCTTGAACGGCTTAAGGGTGAATCCTACTTATCTTTCTGTCACTACTTTTATCATTGCATATCAAATGATGAGCTACTTTGATATGTTAGTATGGTACACTCAGAGGAAATTAAATGGATGATTAATTTACTACCAAAGTGAAATTTTCTATCATTTACGGCAATTTGCCAGCAAATCATATCCAAAATAAATGCCGGCAATTTTTTAAATGTATATTTTAAGTTTCGATAGTTATAATACTAATGGCTTTATATTGAGTATTTCTAAGCAAAAAATAAACATGTTGATCACCCCTCAAAAAGAAATTTATAAAATATAATATAAAGATAGACAAAATTAAATCTGAAATATAATATACTTGTCAACAACTTTTTTCTGCAAGAATGGAACTGAAAATATCGTTTAGGCTCGGTTCATCATCATTATTATTATTATTATTCAGAAAGGAGGCGGCGTTGTTACGTAACACTTGAATAAAGTGCAAAAGTTGAAATTTTTAAATTGGTTCAATAAATTTTCAGTAAATACCAAAGATAACATTTGAAAATAAAATGCTTCCGATAGATCAATAACTATCTATTTTCCACTGAAGTGTATTAAATGGACAAGAAAGCTATTTTCCCCTTAAAACTACTTTTCCCTTTATAATACCACCAAAATGCGGAAGATATTTTTACTTGGAGCTCTGTGTGCATGTCAATATTTATATAGTTTGCCCTTTTTTGGTGACTGTTTTCTGTTTCCGAGTAAAATTATTATTAAAAAAAATCTCATCAAAATTTTATAGTGAATAACTTCGAAATTAGCTTTAGGATTCAGTTTTGTTAGGGAGATGTTTTGAGAAAACATTAATCTGAATTCAAAAACAATAAAAACTAACATGATACAATTTATGTATGAATAGATATTTTGCAAAAGAACATTTAAGTACGCGTTGCCTAGTTTTAATTCAAATTAAAAAGTCAGTAAATTTACAAAACTAAGTAGCTTCCTAATTAATTTAAAGTTAATTCCTACGTTCTCAAGAAAAAAGATCATGGTCTACATGCTGCATTTTTAATATTGATTTTTATAGTGCAGTACATTTATCATGTTTAACAACAAGAAACAATCGTGAAGTGATCAAAAATAACTAAGAAATTTGTATTTGAAGTAAACAATAGCAGTATTTTAAGACAAAATTAAAAACGGTCCCACTGTATAATGGCTTGCATAATGCTGTGTCTTGATTGTAAAAGAAACTGAGTCTACATTTTTGAAAATAACGATTGCCAATTCTACTTCGTAGAGTATCTAATCTTTTGAGTAAGCGAATACAAATACCTTAATCTATATAATTTTGATTTTACTTCCAACATTTTAACTAAATGAAGAACTGCGAGGTTCCGTTTAAAAAAACAGGCTTTATTTCGCTTTTCCTTATTTATTTTCAAATCCTTACAACTTCAACGTATGCTTAGAAATATTTTCTTAAATCTTTGGATGTATCCCTGATGCATACAACTAGAGACGATGTTTTGCAAACTTTTAAGGTACATATGCTAAACTTAACTGAAGAGAATCAATTCGGCATCTTTCCAAGGCAATTTAAATGCAACACAGTTAGTGGATTTTCAATGCAGTTCTAAAATTGAAATCTATTGTCAAAATGATAATAAGTGAAAACAAGCTTCGATTGTTCAGGTACTTAATTTGATCTGCCTTAATGCATTTGAGCGATTTTCTATGCCGCTCTTGGTCCAGGGTATAATAAAATGAGTTTATTTTATTCATGGACGGAAATGACTGAGTTCTTGAAAGTAAATCCTGCCAAAATATTGCAGAAGATGGCTGCTCCATTTCAAACTTATGCAGAGTATTGACAATGATGCACCGTAGGAAGGATTTCACACTTCATTTCTGAAAGTTAAATTAAGGTTTCTGTCAGTTCTTTGTTCGAAGTGTGAAAGAGTAGTTTCCTTTGTAACAAAGTGCATATTAACTTATGGAAGTAAAACGCAGCAGTTACATGCTTATTGAGTTCTGCGTTTTATTGCAAATTCGGCTTTAAAAAGCTGTCAAAAAGTCTATAGTATTATTTTAGGGAAGAAAATCACATTTATTTTACTTGATCTTACATTTTTGATAAATAGAAGATGCAAATTCTAAGGTTAATTTATATTTTTATCAACCCTATCACACAGACCATGCTTCCACACACAAAAATTACCTATATTATCATGAAATACATATGTCCTGGTTTTTGCACAGAAGTAACAACAAAATTTCCAATAAAATTTAATAATCAATACTTTAATTTAACTTTTTAATTACAAGTTTAATATCTGTTATCGAAAAAGAAAAATTATTTGTATTTAAGAGAAATCCTTTAATTAGGTCTGAAAGGATTAATTACCAATCTGTTACATATTGTTAATGAATCATAAAATTTTAACATGACAATCTTATATGTTGTTGATTGTAACAATTTTTCAATTAACCGTCTTTGAATGCCGGAAACGCTGAAAGCTTTTAAAATGTTAGTTTTGTTAGTTGTTATAGACTGTTTGGAAATCATTTTTATTGAAAAAAATGGTCTAAATTAAATTTTGGGTACTTTAAATTTCTCTTCCAGTTTCGTTTCATGAGTAGATAATATCAGATAATGAACAATCCTTCCTAATATGTCATCTACATTTCATCCATACTGCCTTAGTTACGAAATATGAAGGGAAGAGCTGCTGAGATATGCAAAAAAAGAAAAAAAGAAAAAAAAAAGTAACATTTTTTTTCCAAAAGAATTGCATACCTATAATTGCAACCTATTGCATACCTATAAATAATTGCATTCACCCTAAATTCTGCAAAGTAGCCCTAATGACGAAAACGTGTTACGTCAACTAGAGGCGATATTTAGCAAGAAGCAGTTGTTAATCTTATTGAATAGAATTAATTCTGCATCATTCAAGATAATTCAAGCAGCTGATTCCAATTTAGTTGCAAATTCGAGTTCCATTGTTGAAATGTTAAAGAGTAGGAACAGACTTTGATTGTTGAAGTGCGTTAATTTGATTTGGCCTAATGCACACAGTGTCTGTGTAGATAACAATGTCTGTGTAAATAAAATCTGTTGATTTCATGCAGGTACAGAAATGAATGTCCCGTCTAAAATCGATCGGGAGAAAATTTCGCCTTTTTAAACATGACAAGAATTTTTATGCGAATTTACTGGAACATTGGCTGTGATGCAAAGTAGAATGGAAAAAAATAAAGTGGTTCAATGGTGTCGTATTTTATGAAAGTTAAATGATTGTTTCAACCGTTTTTTCATTGGTGGGAGTGAGAGCAAGTAATCGTATGAGCTAAATACTGTGGCGATTAAAACTATCGTTAAAACTTAATCTGTATTGATAGTTATATATACAGGGTGTCCCAAAAAATAGTAACCCGCTTTAATACTTTATCTATTAGAGATAAGTGGGCAAAGTAAATTGAAAAAAAAAATGTTCAAATAATGTAGAAAAAGAAGATTACGCCGCGAAAAACTCCTCTTGTTCATTTTCCAAAAGTTTTAAAATTTGTATACGACACCCGTACAAAAAAATTCCCAATGGTAAAATATGCCTCGTACAATAATGAAGTGATATGCAAAATTTGAGAATTATATCTTTAAAAGTATCAGAGATACGAAGATAAGTGGGAAAAAAAAAAAAAAAAAAAAAAAAAATCACGTCAGATGATTGCAGTTTAGGGGTCGTGCAGAAATTACGAAAGAAAACATTTTTTTGCACTTTAGGAAAAAACGGTTACATTCAAATTTATGTATTGGCCCTGATCATCTTTTTTAAAGCTATCTCTTTGACGTTCAATGATGAAAGCCTCAAATTTTGTACATCTCCACATTAGAGTATGGGGTACATTTTACTAATTAGGAGGTTTTTTTTATAGGGGTTGTATACAAATTTTAAAAGTGTAACTTCTAAAAAATTAACGATATGAACTTTTTATAATGCAGTTTTTCATTTCCTACCTTATTTTAAGCATTTTTTTCAATTAGCCCATTGGCCACCTATATCCAATAGATAAAGAATTAAAGCATATGTTAACGCTTATGTTTGACACCCTATATAATATATTTTTTGCTTATTAACAGAAATAACAACTAAAGAGAACATAAATGGGAATAATGCAGCAGGACAAATAATATATATCCCGATGTTCTTTTTGTTGTCGACTATTTGGTACCATGCTAAGCATTCTTTTAATTGTTGATTTTTTGAAGAATGTAAAATAAAATGAAGACAATTTAGAAAGTAAGAAGAGATTGTAAAAACCCTGATTTAATCTTAAAAAGATTGCAAAAAGTGATTTGAATAAAAGCATAAGTCATAATCAATAAAATGACTGTTAACGATCGTTATTCAAATTTGTGCTATCTCCACATTGTATTGATTTTATATTTCCACAGAATTTGACTCAAGTTTACAGTTTAAATTTTTAACACATGATTCATTTTAAATTCTGTTCGAATATAGCTCTTGAAAATATTGTAAAATGCCAGCAATGTATTCACCTCATGAATTGAAGAAACTGAAAGAACCACAAAAGAAATAGAATTGTTTCTCTTCTTTTGGCTTAAGAAGTATCAAAATATTTTATTTGAACTCAAATGAAATGCAAAATATTTTCTTTCACTTTGCAGAAGGAAAAAAAAGTGAAAGCCAAGATACTTTTTGTGATTGAATTACTGCAAGAATAAGTTAAAAAATAAAATAAGCATTTTTTTGTCCTGTAGATTAATAAAGTCCTTTTTTTCTAAAAAAACCGAGATATTTCTAAATTTAATTTATTTGGAAATTTATTACATCAAAATATTTTTGTTTTTTACGAATATTTTCCCTTTCTATAAAAGAAAAAATAATATCTTAGCAAATTTCAATTCCTTCATCATTATTACAATGTATATATATATATATATATATATATACAGTGTGAATCTAAACTCTTGGGCAAAACTTTAAGGGGTGATAGGGCACACAATAAGGAATCGTAATCACATAGCAATCTGGGGTGAAACGCAGTTTTAACTTACCCGGTAATAATCACTTTTGAAAAAGCATTGAAGTGTCCGTCTAATTTCTTAACCAAGTTTCATTAACAATAGGCTCATCTCCAAAAATTTCATCCGTGAAATAAAATAGAATTTTTAAACTATGAATTTTAGTCTTCTGTTTTCTGAGAAAAATACATTAGTTTCTGACGAACAATGGTCGGCAAGTGCACTGTTGTTTTAGCACTTTTTCCGAAGTGATTATTAACAGCTATACGAAGACGAAGTTGCCGACCCCACATTGCTATGTGATTCTGATCCCTTATTAAGTGCCCTATCACCCCTTAAAATTTTGCCCACGAGTTTAGATTCACCCTGTATATATAATAGCTTCGTACGTACCCGTTCTTCCTACGAAAGGAATCATTTTTTTTTTCACTCATATAAGTGAAATTAATTCCATTTTTACGAAATTTCAAAATATGAGAAATTATTTGTTGAACTACTTCTTAAGATAGTATATAACGAAACTGCCAAATGATAACATGAAAACTACGTCAGCTTAATTTAAGATTAAAAAGTACGTGAAATGTGTTTTGCAACAAATCTATTCACTTTGAAAGTTCTGCAGGATCAAATTTTGTGTTTCTGGTTTAAGTTCTAAATTAACGTCACATGGTGCGGGCAACTGTTCTGTTTTTTCTTCTAATTCCTAAAGTTTGAATAATGTGCAAACCCAGTCATTCTGCAGAACACCTTGGTAAAACTATCATGTAAAAAAAATCTTAAAATGTTGGTGATATCACAGCCGTAGAAGTATCTACATGAAACATTCATTGTTTCGTGAACTTTTTTGATATCATGGCTGTCGTAAATTCTGGTGAAGTAATTTCCATAAAGCACGTTAGCCTCACTGATCTTTTAATACAATTTGAAATTCGTGATATCAAAATGATGTCCAACTCACTTATGATTAGAATTTAAAATAAAAGACAAATTTTATATTTATTCTAAATGATGACATTTTAACAGAGTCCATTACCAAGGTCATATTTAAGCGGTGGGTGGGGTTTCTGCTCATTCTAACCCCTCCCAGAATCGAAATTTTTTTCAAAAATCGTCTTTTTGGTGAACAATTCTTCCTTTTCCAACGTTTGGACTCCTCCGAATTTTTTTCTGGGAAAGGCCCTGTCTATTACTGCCTCTTAAGCAGCCACAAAGAAATGAAAACTAAGCTAATTTTAATAGTTCTTAGTTTAGGAATATGAAAAGACGTATCATGAAAAAATAAACATTATTTTACAGAAGTTTTTATAATTATTAAATTCTTAACGCTACTGCAGCTATTTTGCAGATTTTTCTTCGTATGCCTGGCAACATACTTTCCAATTTACCCGAAGCTCTGCGTGCGTCCTGTGGTCTTACCCATAGGAAGTGCAATGAGCTTTTGACCTCCTACATGATATTTGTCCTTTAATTTTTATTCATGCTTTCTTTTAACACAAAATTATTCAATTCTTTCGTTGCTAAGAAACCGAAAAAAAAATATAAGGAAACGTAATGGCGTTAAAAACTTCACGAAACAACTAATTAAATTAATTCTAAATGTTTTTTTACTTTAGAATTTGTAAAAAGTTTCCAAATTAATATTTCTTTGTCGCTTGACTTTAAATGAAGGCCTTAATGTGCATTTTATTATCTGGAAAAAAAATTAATAGATTTCAGGATGCGATGGTGAAAATCCGTAAATGATACGTAATCTTAAATTTTAATCAATGGCTACTCCTTAGTTGATCGGAAATATGTGAGTATGCGGAATTATTTCGTGTGTGGAGTATTTTTTGTTTGAGATAGTTTGCTATTCTGACTGAGTTTCGAAAGGAGTTTTAAAGTTATTTCATCAAAGTATATCTGTCTCACGAAATTTCGGGGTAATATTTGAAAGTAGTTTATATTTTTCAACGCGCAATTATTATTAAATGTTATCATTTCCAAGAAAACCAAATTGCAGGATATGCTAACAAAATTTTTAAGCAGCAGCTATTAAATTCGAAATTTTTCTTGTCTTACAAATTTGTAAAAAATCTCCTAATTTGTACCCCGCCCCCGTTTTTCTTTTAAAAGGAAACTTATTTTACGAAATCTTTTGTCAAAAGCAATATTTCTTTAAAAGATTCTTAAAAATCTACAAATTGTGTTACGCTGTTTTTATATGAAAAATTTGCCCTCTATCCAATGATTGAAATATCGTTTTACTGCGAGTGTAATTACAGGCGTACTACGTATTATGCGAGAGAAAAAGTGCCAAAAATCACATAAAACCTAAAATTAAATAAATATCGCTTCGGGGTGAGTTAGAACCAGTCCTAGTAAAGCCGTATACAAAAATTGAATGGCATGCGACAACCCGTCCAGGTGCTATTCGATCTAGAGTGACGCTTAATCCTTTGAGGCGCAACCCTTTCCCAATGCTGAAAAAAGGGCAGCCGTTGCTATCGCTCGACTTAACTACCAGCAAGATGACGGACGATCGAAACGTTCATCGCGTGCCACAAATCTAGACACCCCTTTTTGACGCAGCTGGCTGTGCGGCACAGCCATCAGGATCAAGGTGCGCCACCTTGCTGGTAGTTAAGTCGAGCGATGGCAGTGCCTGCCCTTTTTCAGCACTGGACAATCTACCCAGCTGTTCTCGCATACTTCTATTCTTCAGCTGATGTTAGTGCTGTTAAAAATGATCGTGAACATTTTTTTTACGAGAAATGACGTGCTAAATGTAAAAGATTCTCGTAGAGCTATGTCACCCGCAACTATTTTTTATAGAAATCAAATCAATTTTTCTTCGTGACTGGCAACAGTCAAAACGTCAGAGTTTGGTGTTCCCAGAGTGGGAACACTGTGCGTTAAAGGGTTATGAAGGTGGGAGGTTAAAAACTACCTTTCTTCATATAAACATAGCCAGCTACAAGCTTTGGTTACTCTCGGATTTTATTATATAGGATATTTTATATTTTATCTTTTTTATGGCTGATTTTCACAAGCGATAATACTAGTCCCTTCTAATTTTTTGGAGTTTTTTCACACAGTTATCGAAATTTTTCATGTAGGAGGAATTTTTATAAAAAGAACAGAATTTGTTGTGTATTAATGGTTTTATTTTACTTCTTTAGAGTCGCAAAAATCATTTTTGTAGTATCGGTCCCTGCCCCTGTCATTTCTGTTGCATCATTTCTGTTTTCTGTTTTCTTTTTGTTTTTTTGTTTTTTTCCATTTTTTTCTCCTTTCTCATTTGACATCAAACAGAACATTTTGTATCAAGAGAAATAAAAAGAAAAAATAATTCTTAATAAAAATGTGTGACAGGAATTATACAAAATTATCAATCATATTTTGTAACGTTTCGCGAGAAACACTCTTATTCTTATTTTATTACTTAACTAGCTGAAATACCCGTCCTTGACGGGTTAGTGAATGCAAATTTCCAAAAAGCAAGAACTTTTGTCAGCATTGTAGGAGTACACAGAATGGATGTAGTATGTTGCCAAAGTACTGAAAGAGAAGTTATAATTTTTATGTATTGTTAAAATATTAAAGGTTAGAGAGTAAATAAGTAATATCATTTCATTCGCTTTAGTCGTAATTATGTGACGCGCGAACGAATATTTACGCATATTGAAATAATTTTCGCAAAATCTCAAAATCTAATTAACATTTTTGAAAAATTTGAAGCCTAGAATTTAAGTTGAGTGACAACTATCTGTCACCAATTCGTTTCATTCCCTGCAGTCTTTATTTCGCGATGCTGGAACAAAATTTCAGCATTTTAAAACGATTTTCGCAAAATCTCCAAATGTAATCAAAATATTTTAAAAATTCAACGCCTATAATTTAAGATTAGCAACTACCTATCATATCACTCAATTTCGTATCATTCGTATTAGTCGTTATTACGTGATGTTTGAAGAAATAGAAACGTATTTTGAGAGAATTTTCACAAAATCTCAAAATCTAATGAAAATGTTTAAAAAATTGGACACCTATAGTTTATGTTGAGCAACCATCTATCATGTGACCAAATTTCATATCATTCGCTTTAGTCGTTATTACGTAATGCGGGAACAAAGATTCACTCAGTTTTAAACGATTTTTGCAAAATCTCGAAATCGGATTGATTTTTTAAAATTAGATGCTTATAGTTTAAGGTGAGTGACCACCTATCATTTCATCAAATATCATTTTTTCACCTTTGCAGTTATTACGTGATGTGCGAACACAAATTTACGCAGTTTGAAACGATTTTCGCAAAATCTCAAAATCCAATCAAGATTATTTTTAAAATTCGACGCCTATGTTTTAAGTTGAGTGACCACCTATCATGACACCCAATTTCATATCAATCGCTTCAGTCGTTTTTACGTGATGCTTGAACACAAATTTACGCAGTTTAAAGGATTTTCGCAAAATCTCAAAATCCAATCAAGATTTTTTAAAAATTGGACGCCTATGTTTTAAGTTGAGTGACCACCTATCATGACACCCAATTTCATATCATTCTCTTCAGTCGTTTTTACGTGATGCTTGAACACATATTTACGCAGGTTGAAACGATTTTCGGAATATCTGAAAACAAGATTTTTTTAAAATTGGACGCCTATGTTTTAAGTTGAGTGACCACCTATCATGACACCCAATTTCATATCATTCGCTTCAGCCGTTTTTACGTGATGCTTAAACAGAAAAAGCGTCACGGACAGAATGACAGAACGACAGAATGACAGACAGACAAACTTTTTTTTTGAGGGTCGCATCGGATTTCCGGGTGCTTGAAACGGATAGAAATCGCAAAATTTTTGAATTCCAAGAAATATACAGACAAAAGTCTAATTTTATTTATATAGATATTAAATCTGTCATTCCTGGAAATCAGAGAAACTTAATCGATCTAAAACATCATACTGGAAGAAAAATGCGTTATTTCTTCTGTATTATAAACAAATTTCTATTAACTTAACTTTCAATTTTAAAACGACAATACAAGTTTTGAAACAATCAAAACAATGTTGTTTTTATTTATTTATTTAGCTCAAAATACAACTGTAGCTTTCCGTACATGTTTGCCTTCTTTCAAAAGCATTCCTTTTTTAATGTTACTGAATTAGTTGAATGAAGAATAAGAAATTATATGTTTTTTCCGTCTCGAAAATAAAATTTAATTGTCTTGTCCTCTAAGTTGCATTTTATTAATTTTTTATGTTATAAGTTATACAATATATTCCTGTGCAGGGTGACACACATTGAGCTACAATGAAACTTCTATGAGCGACCCCCCTCCTATAACGACCAATTTTTCGATTCGCAGATTTTTCGCCCTATCTGCTTAATGTTAAAAGGTCTGCTAGAAGAAACCATACATCCCTCTGTAAGCAACCGGTTCTGGTTGACTGTCCGAAAATTTTCTTGCGTTTCTCAGGAAGTAATGTAAAAAAAAACCCCTTTCCTAACCAGTTTCTCTCTCTGTCGATTTGAAGTAGAAAACGGGTGCAAGCAGACAATCTCACATTAGTTATCGCCCTTGGCGGAAATTTACATGCAGTTAGAAATTTCTAATTCTATGTGAATTTCGAGGGGATGGGGGTCTGAAGGAAACGGCATGCTGAGACGTTGTACAGCACACAGTACTGCTTCCGTTGCAAATCTTGTAGTTTTGAGAAGAGACGCGTTTAAGAAAAGAGTGGTTTTACTGTTGGATCAGTGCATTGATGATTTCGAGTCCCACGAAAAAGAAAATCCGGAGAGGAAGTTGGCGAGTACTTTTGGTTGCAGTAAAAAACAAAGAAACAAAAAATTTAAAGCAAATAAATTTTATTGTGGCAAATTCAGAGTGCATGAAGAATAACATTGTAAATGCTCTTTTGTCAGACTTTTTCTTACAGTTGCATGTAAAAAATAAAGTAGAGAGAGAGGTACTCTCAAAGAGAGATAAAGAATGAAGTATTATGAATTTTCTAAATATTTTATTTAAATTTAAACTGTAAAAAATATGTTTGTATTATTAATTATGTATTAAGTATTTAATATCATAACTAAAAAAACAAACAATATTTTTGACCATTTTTTGCTATCAAATGTTTCTATTCTTTGACTGACCACCTCTCTTAACGACCAGTTTTTCAGCGGAACGGATTGAGGTTGCTCCTGAGATGTTTCAATGTACAGGGTGGCCATAATTAAACTGCAAATGTTCAAGAGGTGCTGGGGAGAAAACTACCGGGAATATTCCAGTGAAATTTGGTATCTACACGTTTCAGAACATGCGCAAGTCAAATATGAAAAAAAAAAAAAAAAAAAAAAGCCATTTTCACCCGGCGCTGTACCGTTTTTCAACGCTCACCGGTGGCATATACAGCTTCCAAAACCGATAGAGAGAGCATCATGGCATTCTAAGAGGCATATAAACAATATAAAACATTATTTACAGTTTATCAAAATTCCATACAATTCGCTTCAGTAATTAAATTTTTACAGTATCTTGTAATAAAAATTAACGTCAATTAAGGTGACAAATTAAACAATCCATAAAGACGCTTTGGAAAACAATTAAAGTCTGGTAGATTTTAATTCTGGTAGATTTTAATTCAGCAACAGAAGCATGTCATTCTCTATAAACCGTATCTTTCAGATGACCCCACAGATAAAAATCGCAAGGATTAAGTTCCGGTGAACGTGGGGGCCAAGCGTTGTCGAAATCTCTGCTTATGGCTCGGTCCGCACCAAAGGTATCATGTAGCAGCTTTTTAACAGCTTTAGCGTTATGAGGGGGTGCTCCGTCCTGTATAAATACAATAGTGCACAAATACTGCGCAATCTATAGGGTGAAAATGGCAATTTCTTTTGCATATTTGAATTGCGCATGCTCTAAAACGTGTAGATACGAAATTTCACTGGAATATTCCCGGTAGTTTTCTCTCCAACATCCCTTGAACACTTGCAGTTTAATTATGGCCAACCTGTATATGAAAGGAGAAAAACGGAAACACTACATAACTTTTATCTTGGCGAGCTAAAGTTAAAACTTGGCGGTCGAGTTCAGGACACGTGGGAATTTTATTTTTAATTTAATTTTATCTTTTGAGCATGTGCATTCAAGTTGTTCTTGTTCATTTTTCGAATAGTCTAATTACATCATTCCTGAGCGTACAGATCTACTATTCGAGCAATAATAGCCCGATTAAGGCTGAAAGAAAATTTGCGATTGAGTACTAGCTGAAGATGATTGGTCCAAGTGTTACAGCAATAAGAAAATTTACTTGGAAGTGTTTTAGTTTCGTCACAATTTGGTAATAAGAACTCGTGACACTTCAGCGAGTTTTGCAGAAAATTTGCTGTTCGTCTGCGCCATGCAAGGGCGGATTAAAAGTGGGGGGGGAGCTCAAAACAACCGAAATATCGATACGCTTGGCGACTTTTTGGCGAAATTTCACCAAATTTAGAGCCAAATATAAGTCCTCAAAAGAGAGATTTTCGAAGGCCTAGGACGAATATTTCTCGAGATTTCTAGAAAACCTTATAGAAACCAATAGGGAAATCCAAAACTCCGTCATCTCCGGTTCTAGTTAACCAATTTTGATGCAACAAAATGCAAAATATAATTATTTGATGCATAGAACACGAATTTAAAATTTTTTTAAACCCCATAACAGCGGGTTGTCTTGAAAATTCGTAACAATATGTATAATATTAAATGCTGTAATTAAAAATCCTCGCCCGTCTTATGAATTTAATTAAATTCCTTCGCGAACGTATAAATTATAAATCACATTTAAACCTAATTTTATCTGCTAACTAAGAAAATACTAAAATGTTAACTTTTGATCATCGTCCTTAGACCCTATGTTTCTTAGTTTTTTTCTTTTAACCTTATTTCATAAAGGTGGGCTATTGCTGGATAAGCATGATCCTTCATAAATATGGATAATATATGGATTAATTTTATTTC